>PVLC010000463.1:30922-213187 GCA_004027655.1 Graphiurus murinus | reverse complement strand
TACTGGGGATTGAACTCAGAGGCATTCTACCTCCGAGCTATACCCCCAGCCCTATTTTTTATTCTTTATTTTGAAACCGAGTCTCACTAAGTTGCAGAGTGCCTCACTAGGTAGCTGAGGCTGGCCGCGAACCCGGATCCTCCGGTCTCAGCCTCCCGAATGCTGGGATTACAAGCGTGCGCCACCACGCCCGGCTTCCATTTCACTTTTTTGTGTAAAACTTTTCAATGATTTGTTCCTAACAAAGTTGTAGTCTTCCAGAATGTATTTAGGCCCTTCACTGCTTGCTTCCTACTGATTCTCTGTGCTTAGCTCCACTGGTCCCTCAGCACCTTTTTGTTCTAGCATCACCTCTAATTCCCTGGACCATCGTGATGAGCCAGTGTTTTGTTCATGCTTCTTTCTTCCTCTATAGCACCCCCCCCCAGGAGTTGTGTATTTTTTCCTTGTAACTCAGCCTAGCAGCACCTTCTCTAGGGGTACCTTACTTGGCCACCTTCCCTCACCTCTTCTACTTGGCTAAGGGCCTCTTTATATGCCCTCAATGTCCCATATATATTCCAGATTTTCCTAGGAGAAATCTTAGTATCTGTTGCTTCCTAAGTGCTTAGATCTGGCATAAATGATGCCCATGACAAAACATTTCTTCCTTTGATTTATTATCATGTGTGAAAGAATGATAATTGTGAATAAAAATAACCAGAATACCCCCAGAATCTCTGGAAAATTCAGCATTTCCTAGTACCTTCCATCTACCTGCCTGTATCACCAAAGAGAAAGGGCTGAGGGAAGGATGGAATTTTCTAGGAACAAATGAATGACTCACTCTGATTTGGCCCATCTCAAATACAGTTTCTTCCTGTCTGCATGTGGTCATGTCAGATCCTCATGCATGAAGTGAGCTTTGGTTTTGTTGTTGGTTGGTTAATTTGGTTTCTTTTTTCACTTCAATATTTTTTGTCCAGATTCTACAAGAAAATTATTATCACAAATTTTTGATGGGCACGACTTTCATTTGGTCTCAGAGTATCTGTGGTGCCTACCTAGATGGGAGAGAAAGAATGGACACTTGGTTTCTATGCCTGGGTTTGGAGGGGTGAGGGGCTCTTTAATGTGTAAGTCTAGAAATTCTCTAAATTGGACTATGTCTTTTAGCCTTAGTGAAATATTTGCCATATGCCTGAGAGTTTCTATAGAGTTAGCCAGGGAAAAATAGACATGCTCTTACCTGGACTTCCTATGGTAATGACACCAGCATGCTGCTGCCTCTACATTTATGTGTCAGGTACTTAGACCACAGCAGTGATAATACTGACTGAAACATGATATTGAGACTTAAATCCTCAGAGCAGCAGGGTCAGGAGGTGGGGCCTTTGAGAGGTGATTAGGTCATGATGGCACTATCCTCATGAATGAATATTGATGTCTTCCTGGAGACACTGGGTTAGGTTTCTTGAGGCTGGATTAGGTCTTGTGGGAGTTGGGTCTCATGAAACTGTATTAGTTACTTTAGGAGTAGGCTGTTATAAATCAAGGAGACCTTGGTGTTTGGGTTTCTTGGTGTTTGACAGTAGTAGCAAGCACCTACTGGCCATTCTGGCATGTGTCCCTACTGTGTGATGCTATCACCATGCTGTGATGCAGCCTGAGGCCCTTGCAGCTGCCCAGTCATTAATTCCCCTGTCTTCAGAACTGTCACAAAATAAACTGCTCTTCTTTTTACTTTACCCAGACTTGGGGGTTTTGTTTTAGAATACAAAATGGACTAAGTGTATTAATCAGGGTTCCCTAGAGTAGCAGGACTCACAGGATGTATATATGGTGAAAGGAGATTTATCAAATCAGCTTACAGTCCAAAGCAATGTAGTTCCAAGCAGCTTCCTACACGTGGAGAGCTGGTGGAACTAGAAGTTGGTCAGAGAGCTGGTGGAACTAGAAGCTGGTCAAGCAGTCCAAGAGCTGAGTCTCGGAATAGAATTGACAAATAATGCAGTCCCAGTCCAAGATGGAAAGATCAGGAAACTCTCCTAGATATGGTGAAATTTCAGTTCAAAGAGCTGAAGGCTGATATCCCAAGTGAGAGCAGACACACTTTTCTCAGGAAGAACCAGATGTTCATTCACACAGCTTTCTCATTTTATCCAGGTCCTCAACCATCAGAACAGTGTTGCCCACCTTCAGGGCAGGACTTCCCCTTCAATTTGCTATTACATAAGCCAATCATCTTGTCAACACACCCAAAGTCACATAATCACAGACCGGGACCTCCAATGCCGCCAGTCCTACAATTTTCTCAAGATGGCCTACACCAATAGCAAAAATATGGCATTTGGTGTGACAGATCCTATTCTAAGATGTCTTCACTGCTTCTCTAAGTGAGTCCTTGCCACTCTTCTAGTCTTTACTCCTTCAGTCAGTCATTTCATTCAGAAAGCCACACACTGTGAATGGAACCTTCCTCTGCTGATTATAAAATCCTCCTTTGTTGCTATGATCTTAATGTTAACTTCACAATTCATGTCCTGATACCTAATCCCAATGCAACATATCAAAAGGGGGGCTTTCAGGAGGTGATTAGATCATGAAGGCAGATCCCTTAAAAATAGGATTAGAGTAAGAACACTAATTTATTATAAGAATAAAAGAGAGCCAGGCATGGTGGCACACACTTGTAATCCTAGTATTTAGGAGATTGAGACAGGAGGGTCCAGGTTCATGGCCAGACTCAGCAACTTAGTGAGGCCCTCTGGAACTTAGGAAGACTGTTTCAAAAAATAAATAATAAAAATAGGACCAGGTGATAATACCCCTGGGTTCAATCCCCAGTACCACAAGGAAAAAAAAAAAAGAGTAAGAAGGCATGATCAAACCCTGTCTCTTCCACTATATAAAACATGTGGAAGGTATGTTGCTGTAGCATCCCAAAATGATTAAGATATTTGGCCTTCTTCCTAGGTGCCCATCAATTACAGTTTTCTATATTAGTCACCAAAACTTGGCTCGTTGATGAGCCCATCAGGCATCACCGACCTCACCTGAGTACCTATTATAGGGCACATTTCAACAGGGAGGACAATGCTGGGGATCAAATACTCAGCGTTATATAAAACACAACCCACATGCCCAAGAGACCCATTATCTTAAATTTGGGTGGTGTGGATACAGGAGGGAAACAAGGGTAGTTCCTGTTAACTTCTAATTTTGTATCATTAATGTTTTCATCGAAGTCAAAGTGAACATCATTTTTTCACAAAACAGGATTCTAAGATGCTTTCATGTAGTCACATGTACTATAGCACATTTATTTTTACTACTACCAAATATTCTACTGCACATATCATGATTTCTTTATCCATTCTCCAGCCACATAGATATCATGATGCTGTGAAGATTCTTGTGCACAACTCCCAACATACTACATGTGAGTTCTCTAAGTCTAGTGTATACACTTGGAACTTTTTGTATTTTCTATTTCCAGAAAGAAGAGGGGTATAGCATGCCACAGCTTGCAGAGCTCTATTAGTGATGGTGTTGGTTATATGATCAAGCATTTTCCTGGGAATTATTTTATCTTTTCCTGAAAATAATTTTTCCTAGGAATAATTTTAACTTTTCTTAAATAAATCCTCACTTTTTACACTTATTGGAGCTCTCCTTAATTTCTAGCATTCATACTGAAGATGGTTTCTCATCTTATTAGATAAACCCATATGGCATTCTCCAACATAGAGACTGGTTTCAGCATGACTCCTTCAGTTTGAATTGCTTCAAGAAAATTATGGTCTTGTCTGACTTGCCTTCTTAATATGCCTTAAAGAATATAATCACAATGAATTCATCTCCCTCAGTTATCCACAGAGATGTTTTCTTCCTAATATGACTATTGTTAAGTCACCTAGTTTATCACTGGAGAAGGTGGGTCCCTGGGGTGTAGCCCTGGATATTGTATATGGTTCCTCCTTCCCCTGATCTTGCTCTTTCTTCTGGCCTCCATGATGTGAGGAACAAAACCTGGTGATCTCCCTCATTCCACTTCCCCACTACCATACCCTGAGATCCTTAGTCCCCAGCCTCATGTGGACTGAACCCCAAAATCTACGAAAGCTGTGAGCAAATAAATCTTCCTTCCTCTAAATTGTATGGACAGTTTTTTTTTTTTTTTTTTTTTTTTAGATTATAACTATGAGAATGCTGACTAAGACAGAAATTAGTACCAGAAGAGTGGGGTCATGGCTTCATCTAAGTCTGACCATATTTTTTATGAGTCTTTGGAATTGTTTGTGAGAGGAAGTTGGAAGGGCCAGAATGTGCCTAGAAAGATGAATGGTAGAGAATGTGTTTAGGAGATTTTGGAGGGCAAAGAAGACACCATAGGAAAATGGAGTATGGGCCATATGTCTTAAACTTAGACAAATAACTTATTGGCACTTTGTCCATGTTTTGAAACTTTTTCTGAGGCCAGATTTCAATATGATGGGCTGATAACTGGTGGACGAAATCTCAAAAAACAAAGTATCCAAACTGCCTTGTGTATATTGATGTCTGTGTTCAATGAAATTGTACAGAAAATTTAGGGCATGGAAAGTAAAGCAGAGAGACTTTATAGATATGCAGTTTGGCTGAAAAGGCATGTGTAAATCTGGGGCCCAGAGAGATGGTGCTATGAAAGAAAGTAAGATGGCTGAAGAAAGGTTAAATGCTTTGATTAGGAACAAGGGAAGTGATGTGTACTCTGGTTCCTTCCCTGTGGCCTTGATGGAGGCAGACGCAGCAACAGCCATGAAGAGACAGATTCTGCTATGGTCAAAATGAAGGGCACTGTTTCTTCTATAGCCAGAATTCATGGGTCCAGGAATGAAGGAGTGGAAATGGGATGGTACCACTCACAATTACCCCTAGTGACCCACTAGCAAAATGTTTGCTTCCTTTCCCTGCAGTCTTATGCTCTGCTGGCCTCCAGGTCCTAGTTCCAGACGTGAGAATACTTCTACCAGGAGGCACAGCAATGATTCCACTAAAATGGAAGTTAAAACTTCCCCCTGGCCACTTTGCACTCCTCATGCCTCTGAGTCAACAGGCTAAGAAAAGTTATGATGTTGGTGGCAGGGGAGGGGTGGTGGTGGTGGTGGTGGTGATGGTGATGGTGGTGGTGATTGATTCAGATTACCAAAGGGAAATTGGACTACTAATCCACAATAGAGGTAAGAATAAAAATGCCTGGAAAGCAGGATATCCCTTAGGACATCTCCTAGTATTTCCCTGTCCTGATATTAGTCAATGGAAAACTCCATCAATCTAATTCAGGCAGGATGGTAAATATCTCTGAGCCTCCAGGAATGAAGGTATGGATCACCCCTGCAGGTAAAGAGCCAAGAGCTGCTGAAGTGCTTGCTGAAGGCAGGAAGAATGTGGAATGGGTAATAGAAGAAAGTTGTTATAGCCATGAGGCCAGTAACAGAAATGAAGATTGTAATTGCCATAACTATTTCTTTCATATTTTGTTAAGAATATGTTTGTGTGTGTATTTACATATATTAAGACATCTCTGTTTTCTCTCTTCCTTTATCCCTCTCTCATAACATAATATTAATGAAATGGTATCAGTACTTAAGTGTTATTAAATCTACATCATAGTATCTAAATATCAGGAGTAAGCACCACTCAGAAAACTTTGTCTCCTATTCAAGTGAAGTAACTGGTGCATTTTCCATTGTACATGGGGCAGTTATATCATGTTAGGTGAGATTTTGACATTGTTATTGTGTTTATTTGAATATTAGTATGATTTAAAGAGACAGAGTTTGAAGTCTGAAGGGGTAGACTTGTGATGGTTAGTTTAGATTGTTAACTTTACTGAATTATTAAACACCTAAGATTATGTGACTTTGGGTGTGTTGATGAGATGATTGGTTTTTCTAAGTGCAGATTAAAGGGGAAGTCCTGCCTTGAATGCAGGCAGCACTGTTCTGATAGGTAAAAGACATAGATAAAAAGAAGGGGAAAGCTGTGTGAAGGCATGTGTGGTTCTTCCTGAGGAAAATGTGTCTGCTTTTGCCTGAGATATCGACTTTCAGCTCTTTGAACTAGACTTTCATCATAGTTTCTCCAAAGAGTTTCCTGGCCTTTCCATCTTAGACTGAGACTGAATTAGTGGTTGCTCTGATTCAGAGACTCCAGCTCTTGGACTGCTTGACCGGCTGCTGGTTCCTTCAGCTTTCCTGGTGCAGTTGGCCACATGGGACTACACTGCTTTGGACTGTAAGCTGATTTGATAAATTCTCTTTTCCCATATAAGTGTCTTGTGAGTTATTTTACTCTAGTGAACCCTGACTAATACACAGTCCAACCAGCCTAGTACACTTTGATTTGTTTTTCTGTCTTTCTAATAAGGCCAAATATTCATTTGAGCTCAATTCCAAGTAGTGCAGACTGGTTTGTTTTAATAGAGCTTCCAGGGCTTTTATAAATTTGAATGTCCCTACAGTGTCTGAAAGTACCATTGGTTAGACATTTTCAATGAGATCATGTTCAAAATTTGTATGTGGGAAACATATTTTGTGATGGGAAGACACTGCCATAAGGAATTTCAAAAACTTAAAGTTTAAAAACTTAAAAGACTTGTATATGCAGCATAGCAAAGTAATCAACCCTACATAGTCTTATATATGCAAAGGAAAGTGTAATTCTTAATATTTTCTAGTTTCATGAGTGTCTACACAATTTATAATTGGAAAATAAAGATAAAATTGAATTAAATTGTTACATTGGGATGTCTTACTCCTTTGGTAAAAGCCCAGTCATATGCATTTCATCTTTCATTTTGCCCTGTATCTACATGGTGTGTGAATATATGTAGCACTCAGTGGTAGAGAAGAAGAGGTCTCAAAACCATATGGTATCCTTTGTATCCTTGGTGAGGTTTTATCTGTGGATAATGTGAATATTGCAATTTGGCTGCTAGGGTAAGCTACCAATTAGAACCAGGTCTGCTCCGGATCTGGATTAAAAACTTTACATACCAGTAAATATATCCTACCTGGAGCAATTGCTCCCTTAAATTGAGTGTTGATGGACAACTGGGCCTAACTAATATGGGACAAGATACTAGACCATTGAACTGAGACCTGAACATTGATTCTGGTCATGATGTTCCTGTACCCTTGAGCTTCTTGATCCTGAGTTCAGGTGTCTTTCTAGTTTACTAATTCTCCATGAACCTTCACATCATCCCATGGAAATGTATGTGTTCCCTGCATATCACTCATACTTTGTGAGAAGCTAAAGTTATTGCTTGAGACTCATATGTTTACCTACCCCTCTCCACCACATTTTATGAGTGTCTAGATGCTTAGGATGGTATGAAGCCATCCTACTAGGTGGTATTTTTTAATGTTCTACATGGGAAACATTTACCATAACCGGTTTGTCAACTTTATTCACTTAGCCTAAGATTTATACATGTTGTGAGTACATTTAGTCTGATGTTTCTAGTTTATTAATTGGTTACATATTATTTATAATTTTTGCACAAATGCTTAATTGTGTTTCCTAATAATGATTACAGTATTCACAATTTTCATCTTACTCTTAAATATACTTTATTCATTCCGTATTGACACCTAATCTGGTAATTACTATTTAGCATTTTAATTAATTAACAATAATGAGCTAAATTTAGTAACATAGTATATTGTATGTGTACTTATCTCCTAATAAACACTAATTACTTTATATGTGTATGCACTTGCCAAATCTGGAATATTTCATAAAAATTGAACCATACAGGATACAGCCCCTGAATCTGGCTTCTTTCACTTAGCATATTTTCAAGATTTATTTATGTTGAAGCATGTATATGTACTTCATTTATTTTTATGGATTAATAATATTTCAATGTATGTATGAACCACATTTTGTCAATTTGTTCATCACTTGATGGAAATGTGGTTAGTACCACTCTTTGGTTATTAGGGATAATGCTATAGTCAAGTACAAGTTTTTGCATGAACAGTGTTTTCACTTTCTTTTTTTGGTCAATATTTAAGCCTTGAACTTCTGGTCCATATGGTTACTATTATGGATTGGATATAAAGTGTCTCCTAAAGGCTCACGTGTTGAAGGCTTGGTTCCCAATGCAGGAATGTTCAGAGATGGGACTTTGGGGAGTAACTAAATCATGAGGGCTCTGATCTTATCAATTAAGATCAGAGTGGACTACTGGGAAGTGGTGGAGGCTGTGGGACTTAGTTGGAGGAAGTAAGCCACTGGAGGCATGTCCTAGAAGGATATTTCCTGTCCCCATCCCCTTGCATGCTTGCTTTCTCTCCCTCCCTTTCCTAACTGTCATGAACTGAGCAGCTTTCCTCTATTGCACCCTTTTGCCTTGGTGCTCTACGTCACATCTGCTCCAAAAAATGGAATCAGCAGCCAAGGACTGAAATCTGTGAAACCATGATCCAAAATAAATATTTTCTCCTCTTAAGTTGTTATTATCATGTATTTGATCACATTGATGAAAAGCTAATACAATAATTCTATACACTTTGAGTAGCTGTGAAACTATTTTATAATGGCTACAGCATTTTATATTCCTTATAGCAGTGTACATGGGTTCCACCTTTTCTAGATCCTTAATAGTATTTGTTACTATCTTTTAAAAAATATATACTTTTATTGGTTTATTGCAACCATATACCACATTGAGGTTTAGTGTGATATATACATGCACCTACAAAGCACATTCCCTGCTCCCTCCCCTAAATTGATATTCAAGAATGAACATAGCTGCATGAATGAACATAGGACTGTTTAAACTGATTCCTTCATCAAGTTTCCCTTTTCTCCACATCCCTCTCCTAATCATCCCCTTCCAATATTCTACTGGTATCTCTCCTCATTTTTTGAAGTCTCTTGTTTCCCAGTTTTTTTCTAGCTTCCACATATGGGAGAAAATATATGACCTTTCCCTTTCTGAGGCTGGCTAATTCTCATTTAGTATAATATTCTCTAGTTCCATCCATTCCCCTGAAAATGACATAATTTTGTTCTTTATGGCTAAAAGTCCATTGTGTGTATATATACCACAGTTTTATAACCCATTCATCAGTTGATGGATACCTAAGCTGGTTGCATTGTTTGGGTATTGTGAATTGTGCTGCTATAATGTCTTTTTTATTATAGCCATCCTAATGGAGGCCACATAATATCTTCTGTAGTTTTGATTTCTATTTCACTGATGACTGAAAAATGTGTTGGCAATTTTTCATGTGATTTTTGGCCATTTGTATATATTCTTTGGAGAAATCACTGCTTAAATCTTGTCCTTAGTTTTAAATTATGCTATTTGTCTTTTTATTTTCAAGTTTTAAGGGTTATTTATATAAAATGAATATATTTTTTTCAAATAGTTAAAATGCATGCTATTAATTGTTTGTTTTGTAGAATTCACCACTGAATCCATTTGGGCTTGAGCTTTTCCTTGTGAAGCTTTAAAATTTATTCTTACTAACTTAATCTCTTTACTTTTATAGGTTTATTAATATTTTATGTTTCTTCTTGATTCACTTTCGGTAGCATGCGTCTTTCTAGGAATTTTTCTATCTAGGTAATGTGAAATATCAGCATTGTTTATAGTGTTCCCTTAAAACACTTTTTTTATTTCTTAAAGCTCAGTAATAACACGCATTTTTTCACTTCTGATTTTAGTAACTCCAATCTTCTCTCTTTTATTTTTGGTCAGTCCAGTTAAAGATTTATTAAATTTGTTAGTCTTTTCAAAGAATCAATTTTGTTTATTTTCTGTATTATTTTTCTATTTTTCTTTTACTTAGGGTCTGATCTTTATATTTTTACTCCTTTTTACTTTACAGGTTTTAATTCACTTTTCTAAATTTTTACAATGAGATGTTAATTTATTTCATATTTTTAAATCTTTTAATATGTGTTTAGAACTAAGTCCTAGTAAGTAGTGCTTTAGCTTCATCTTATATATTTTGATATTTTTACTTTTTTTCATTAATCTCAATTATTTTCTCATTTCCTTTATCATGTTCTCTTTAACATATTGGTTGCTTAAGAATCTTTTTTAATGTCCCAAATTTCCTGCTATTAATGATTTCTAATTTCATTTCATTGTATGGCATGCTGATACTTTGTATGATTTCAATACTTTAAAAGTTTTGAGACTGTTTTTATGCAAACCATGATCTATTTTTTTCTCATGAAAATAAATAATTTTTTTATTTTTAATATACTTTTATTGGTGCATTATTGTCTCACATCATAATGTAAATCATGCTGACATTGACATACATGTGCACAGCACTTGGTGCCCCCCCCCACCTCCCCATCTCCCTCGTTCTCATACAGAGGACTGAGACTGATATTGGTATTTTCATATATGTATACACAGTCGATGTTAGTATTTCCAATAATGAACCTCAATCTTCTCCCTCCTCTTCCCTTAGAACACTTCCCTGGCTCCACTGAGGTTTCTCCTCTGTTATCTGGAGTCCCTCTGATATCCCAGTTACTCCCTAGCATCCACATAAGTCCCTTCACTTTCTGTGACTGGCTAATCTCACTCCAGGTCCTCCTATTTTCTCCTATGTTCTCCAGGTCCTCCTATTTTCTTGCAAAAGACATTACTTTATTCTTTATTGCTGAGTAGAATTCCATTGTGTGTATTTCCCATAGTTTTGTAATCTATTCATTTTTTGATAGACACCTGGGTTGATTCATAATTTGGCTATAGTGAACTGTGATGCTATGAACATGGGTATGCATATATTACTTTAGTTCTCTGATTTCAACTTCTTTGGAAAGTTACCCAGGAGTGGTATAGCTGGATCATATGGTGGGTCCATTCCCAGTTTTCTAAGGAATCTCCACACTGATTTGCATAATGGCTGAACTAGTTTGCAATCCCACTAACAGTGTAGAAGGGTTACTATTTCCCCCACATCCTTGCCAACATTTACTGCTATTTGACTTTTTGATGATTGCCATTCTGATTGGGATTAGATGGAATCTCAATGTAGTTTTGATTTGCATCTCCCTAATTGCCAATGATGTTGAACATTTTTCATGTATCTATTGGTCATTTGTATCTCTTCTTTTGTGAAGTGTCTATTCAATTCAGTTGCTCATTTCTTGATCAGGTTAATTGTTTTTCTAATGTGAAGTCTTTTAAGTACTTTGTATATTCTAGATATTAATCCTTTGTCAGAGGGATAGCTGGTAAAGATCTTCTCCCATTCTGTGGTCTTTCTCTTTAGACTCTTGGTGGTTTCTTTGATGTGCAGAAACTTCTTAGTTTAATGCTATCCCACTTATTAATTCTTGTTTTGATTTCCTGAGCTTTGGTGGTCCTGCTTTGGAAGTTTCTACCTGTGCCTATATGTTGGAGTATTGAATCTATGTCCTCCTCTAGTAGCTTCACCATTTCTGGTCTAACTTCCAGGTCTTTGATGCATTTTTAATTGACTCCTGTGCAGGGTAAGAAGTATGGATTTAGTTCCATTTTTCTACAAATGGATAACCAGCTTTCCAAACACCATTTGGTGAGAAGGCTGTCTTTTCTCCAGCATATGTGTTTGGCCCCTTTGTCGAAGATCAATTGGCTATAAGCATGTGCATTTGTTTCTGTGTCTTCTACTCAGTTCCATTGGTCTGTGTGCCTGTTTTTGTGCCAATACCATGCTGTTTTAATTACTATAGCTCTAGTATAATCTGAAGTCAGGAATTATGATACCTCCTGTATGGTTTTTATTGCATAGAATTGCTTTAGCAATTCTGGGTCTTTTGTTTCTCCATATGAAATTTATGACTGATTTTTCTATGCTTGAGAATTATTTTTTATGTATGCACATGGGAACTATATGTATTTTACTATTTGGGGTCTATAGATCCCTGTTTCTTATAGTCTGTAGTATCATTCAAGTATTCTATTTACTAATTGTTCTAATCATTACGGAAAGTTTTGTATTAAAGTTGCCAGGCAGCTGGGCATGGTGGCTCACGCTTGTAATCCCAGCATTTGGGAGGCTGAGACCGGAGGATCCGGGTTCGCGGCCAGCCTCAGCTACCTAGTGAGGCACTCTGCAACTTAGTGAGACTCTGTTTCAAAATAAAGAATAAAAAAAAAATAGGGCTGGGAGTGTAGCTCGGAGGTAGAATACCCCTGAGTTCAATCCCCAGTACTGCAAAAAAAAAAAAAAAAAAAAAAAAAAAAAAAAGTTGCCAGGCATTATTTTTAAATTATTTTCCCCTTCAATTCTGTCAGTTTTTATTTTGTATGTTCTGGGGCTCTGTTGTTAACTATCTAAGTATATGTAATTGTTAGGCGCTCCTGGTAAATTTACCTTTTATCATTATAAAATTTTATTTTTTGTCTTCAGCAACAATTTTAGTCTTAAATTATTTTTGTCTGATTAGTATGTCTAACCTAACCCCCATTTAGTTACTATTTGAATAGAATGCTTTTATATCCATTTACTTACAGCTTATTTTATTTTGAATCTAAATTATGTTTTATAGACAAATCTTTGATGTCTTATTAGAGGGATTAATCCAGTTGCATTTGTTGGAATTTCTGATAAGATACTATTTACACCTACCATATTGCCTTTTGTTTTTCATGTCATATTTTTTACTTCTTTATTCCTCTATTACTGTCCTTTTTGTGTTAAATATTTTAAAGTACCATTATAATTCCCATATCTTTTCTTTTACCATTTTTTGGAGTTATCTTGATGGTTACCTTGTGGCTTACAACTAACATCTTAAATTGTAATAATTTAGTGTGTTAGTAAGCTTTCCATCACTATAATAAATTCCTGAGATAAATTAATTTATGAAAGAAGAAGGTTATTTTGCCTCATAGTTTTGGAGGCTCCAATTTATTATCTATTAAACTGATGTTATTAAGCTTGTGGTAAGGCAATACATCATAACAGGGAGTCAGTGATGGAGCAAAATCATTACGCTTATAGAAAGGAGGTAAAAGAGAAAAAGAGGACTAGGTTCCTTCCATTTCCTTCAAGGACATGATCCCAATGGCCTAAGGACTTCTACATAGGCTCCAGTCCTTAATAGTCCCACCACCCACCATTAATGCTATAGACTGCGGACTAAGTCCCCAACACATGATTTTGTGGGGCGACATTTAATATTCCAACTATAGCTCAAATTAATATAAGGACTTTACTCCTATGTAACTCTGTTCTCACCCTCTCCTTTATGCTATTAGTTTAAAAGAAATTCTATCTTTACATATGACATATTCAGTAATAATCTCAAAAATATTGTTTTATGCAATTTTCTTTCAAATTACTTAGGAGGGAAAAAAAGATAAATAAAAATGTGTTTTAGTCAGCTTTTTTGTCACTGTGACCAAAATACCTGACAACTTAGAAGAAGAAATGTTTATTTGGTTCACAGTTTTGGAGGTTCTGGAGGTTGGAGGTTTCATAGGTCAGTCCATCGTGAAGAGGCTGATGACTAGAGATGGCAGGGCTTTAGGGCATTGTGGAGGAGATAAAAGCTGAGCCCATCTCATGGCCATGGGAAAAAGAGGAAGCTGCCAGGGACAGAGCTAGTCCCTGGCCATTCCACCAGGGAGCCACCCTCTCCAGCCATACCTTGCCTCTGAACCTGAGGACTGTGCCCACACATGAGGCTTGAGAAAGACAGTTTAAATCCAAATCATAAGAATTTGCAATGTTTTATATTTACCTATATTCTTATCTTCACTGATGTTCTTTATTTCTCATGTGAAATTAAGTTAATTCTTATTTTTTAGTCTATTTTGTGTATTTTTTTAATCAAAGTTTCTTATAGGGCAGATTTGCTAATGACACATTCTCTTCATTTTGGTATATCTAGAAATGTCTTTATTTCTTCTTTAATTTTATTTTGAAGAAAAACTTTGCTATATCTTCAAGCTAATTCTTCTTCTGCCAGCTCAAATATGCTATTGCATTGATGTGGCACTTTTTATTTATTATTTTTTCCAACTTCAGAATTTCTATTTGGCTTTTTATTATAATTTCTAGTCTACCAATATTTTCTAATTGATGAGACATTATCATAATTTACTTTAGTTCCTTAGAAATAGTTTTCTTTTTTCACTGGAATATATTTATTTGACTAAAAGTTTTCTTCTAGTCAGACTTAATAGTTTATACTAATATCCAGGCTTCCTCAATCCCAAATTATATTGACTCCTTTTGTTCATGAGTATGGCCTATACCTTCTTGTTACTTTGCATGTCTCATAATTTTGTGTCAAGAACTAAACATATAAAATAATACAATGTGGCAATTCTGAGAATCAGATTCTAACCTTTACTCATAATTTGTTATGGTTGCTGTTGTCATTTGTCCAATGACTTTCCTAAACTGATTTTATGAAGTTTATACTATAGTTAGGATCTAGATTTCCTCCTAAATGCCCATGTTAAAAGCTTAGTTATCAGCCTGGGTGCTAAGTAAGGTTTCAGTAAAACCTTTCAGAGGTGGGGGTTAGTGGGAGACCTTTTGATGACTGGGGGTACTCCCATGAGGGAGACTGTGGGACTCTAGCTCCTTTTCCTTCCTTTCAGTCTTTGTCACCCATGCCATGAGGTGAGCAGCACTGTTCCTCCAAAATCTCGCCCCCACCATGATGTACCACCTCACTACAGGGTCAACCAATCATGGACTGAAACCTCTAGTACCACAAGCAAAAATAAACTTTTCTGCTTATAAGTTGATTATATCAGGTATTTGTCATAGTAACAGCTGACTGACAGTCTATATATAAATGTATTTTTTTGTTGTTGTTATAAAGTCTCTAATCGATTAGTTGAGCAGTTCACTGCTCAACTAATATATTATTGGATATAATATATATTATTGGATAGAGATTTCCATAAATGCTTATTTCTCATCCTTTTCCAGTGTGCTTGGTGGAAATCAATGCTCATGTAAGCAGTTCCTAATCCTCCGTTAACCTTCACTTGTTGCTTGTGAAGAGTCTTAGTTCAGTCCTCAGTCACTTGATGATATCATAAAGACTAGCACTATGCAGAGATGGCTCCAGTCTCCAGTGTCATTTGACTATGGAAAAGAATCACTAATGCTCTCTCATTCTGTGTTTGACAAAAAAAAAATATGGTAGTTCATATTCTTTACGTGGCTTATTTCTTCAAAGAAAACCCCTGGATATCTTGGAGTTTTTCCTCATGTTCTATGATGTTGCTCAAGAAACTGAGCAAACAGAACACAGATTTTACAATTTAGTTCTCTACTTTTTACAGTCATGTCATTCCTTCTCTGCATGAAAACACTAGCTTTAGCGTGGCTATGTCTTTACAGAAATTGCTACCCATGAACATGGTCCAAGGTAATTCCAAGATAAAGCACAAAAGCAACTTTTAACGGGTGACTTTCTCCATCATTCCATGATTAATGGCATTTGGATTGTAATCCACAAACAGATTCCATGTCAACCCTGGCAGCCTCTCTGTTCCTCCAGAAGCCTTTGATGCCTCATTGCCCAACTGCTAGTAATGGCCACTAGATTCTGAGCCCTTTGTGAAGTGGAAAAAAACAACTGCCCACAAAAGGTCACAGCATCTCATTTGTACTCCCTGCTTCAAAAGTTGTTTCTCATTGTGGTCTCTGCAGTTTCTTTGGAAGTTGGGACTTGCAATGTATATGTGTTTATGCTAGTCTTTTGTTCCTATACAAGTATGTATCAGTCGTGGTATATAACGATACCAGTATTTGTAAGGAGAGCCCCATTAGTGCCATTAGAAGCATTCTCTATCTGCTTCCAGATCCAGACAGTATGTTTAAAACATATCGTTCACAAAGCATATGCACTTCAGATACTATAAATACTTACAAATACCCTATGTATTTAACAATGTTGGAAATAGAGAACCATACACTTTAGTGACACCAAAATATGTTTGTTTGTTTGTTTTGTGGTACTAGGGATTAAACTCAGGGATATTCTAACTCTGAGCTACATTCTTTATTTTTTTAAATTTTGAAACAGGATCTTACTAAGTTATTGAGGCTGGCCTCAAGCCTGAAATCCTCCTCCATAAGCCTCTCAAGTAGTAAGATTATAGGTATGCACCACTACATCTGGCAAAAATATATTTTTAAGTAGAAACATTACAAATATATGGCACACCAACTTGGAGAATTTTGGAGAGTCTTTTCCATTTGTTGTCTTCCAATCTTTCTTGTGCCTCTAGATATTTCCTCCCTTTTAATGTCTCTATGTTTCCTTTTACATACCCTAGCATACCAGCACATTGTTTCTATCCTAGAACTTTAATGAATCAGTCCACAAACATGTATATATTCAGGTTTGACACAAATATAACAATGGTAGTGTGACAATTCATCTGAGCAGGGAGATGTGAAAATTATTAACTTACCACAAGAATTTTTTATTTTGAATATTTATCCTCTTAGAAGATTAGAACCCTTTCTAAGAAGGGGGAAAATACTGCCTACATACACATACAAGTATTATTAGGCAATAAAACCATTGTGTTTTACTATAACTGAAATGTGAACCTGTCCCTCCCCACCCCCCACATACTCCTGATATTGGGTCACTTTACATTACATAGTGCATTCAAAATATATAGAAATATTTGAAGAATCTTGAATGGTTTCAAACTGGAGTAAAGTTCACCAAATCTAATTTAACTCTCCCTTGAAGGCTGAACTACGTGTCCATTCATGGGCCCCATCCAAGGAAAGGTTCTGCAGGAAGAGAGGCTCACACACAGCACCCCACTCTGCCCTCCTGGGAAAGTGAGAGGGAATGTCCACCTTCCCTCACTCCTCTGAGTCTTTGATCACAGTCCCTTGTTCTCATAACTTTCATCTGTTTGTTTGTTTGTTTGTTTTTTCTCTTTTGTTATCAATCACCTGCCTTCTGGCTTTGGCGTCTGAAAAGATGGACATCTCACATATCTTATTGCTGAAGGAGGACTCAGAAAACCCAGCTCTTCTGCATCTGCTTCACGTGTACTCAAGGCCTAAGATGGAAGAGAGGTAAGAGGCCTGTTGTCCCTTTCTCTGCAAGTGGACACCAAGTGTCTTAGATCCTTCAGCTAGAGTGATACGCAGCTCAACAGGCCATTCTCAATAAGAATCTCCATCCCCTGCTATGTGGAGTTATTCACAAATGCAACTTTCCCACTCCAAGACACATGCAAAACAAGAAAAACAGAAATACAGTGAGTTTTAATTTAGCAGGCAGCCACTTGCATTACTAGTGAGAAGTTCTAGGTTGAAAATTAAATCGATGCCATGAAAACAGCATGCAGTCCAATGGGAAAAGGGTGGGTGATTTGGCTTTTCCTGGGCTAACCACACAATGGCTCCAGGTTGACATTTGATAAGGAACACAGCTGAGTTCAATGTTCTTGTTAGATAGAAGCGTTACAGATCAGCTCCTGGAACTCGTTCTGCCCTAATCTGCCAGCATGTTTATTTTTAAATTCACATATCACTCCCTTAGGCAGGTTTCCAGGAGGATCATCTGGAGATGAGTGTACTTCTAGCTCCTTCCCTTTATAATGGCCAAGAAGATGCTGACCAAACTGAAGGGGTTGCATTTTAAGCATCAACTCACTTTTTCTGGGAATTCCACATCAACTAAGAAACATTAGTATGCTATCCCAGTCCTGTGCTATTATAAGTTTTCTCTTCCAAGTTATACCATTTCAAAATGTATCTAATTATTAATTATTTGAATTATTATCATATGTATGTATTACGCTTATTTTATTTTCAAGCATTTAATTTTCTGTACCCAGAAGCAAGAGACATTTTTAGCAGATGTAAAGGTATCACTGACTGCCCAAGTGAGAACTGTCACCAAGCTCCTTGGCCCACTGAGCAAAATCGTATCCCAGTTCAGCTTCCCAATGAGATGAAGATAGATATTCTTGGTTGATTTTTACCGTCCCAAATTTCTACTCTTTCCAATGCAACTAATTCATTATCTACTTATATATTAAAATTGAAGTAGTCTTTCTTAGCATTTCTAAAAAATTTTTAAAAATATTTTTTGGTAACCTGAACAGCAGGATATGCCTTTGTGGCTTACCTAGAGCCAATATATTTTGTGTTTCTCTTAAAAGAGCTGTATTAAATTAAGTTAAATACTCCTTTCCAATTTTATTTGCATACCAAATTTAATAATGTTAAATGGCATTCTCTGGGATAAATATGAGGGAATATTACTTACATATATGAATGTCCTAGCATGACAATCACCAATGTGTACTTGTTCCCTTTATTCTTTTTGGCAGGGCAAATGCACCTATGCAATCTAGAAACACTTGCAAATCATCAAGATGAAAGCTAAAAATAACAACTGGGCATATTGGTGCATGCCTGTAATCTCAATACTTCAGAGGCTGAGACAGGAGAATTTCCGGTTCCAGGCAGCTTATGGAGGCCCTTGGTTGGGAATGTAGCTCAGAGGTAGAATGCCTCTGGGTTCAGTCCCCAGGACTAAAATTTTTTAAAAAATTAAAAAGAAGAGAGGTCACACCCAACAATGTTTTATGCCATTCAATATTTTGATCCTTTGAAAAGATGTTAAATGCAGGTTCACACTGTATTTTCAAGAGGCTGACATCAATCCTGATGAATTCTTTCATCGGGACAGATGAAAGAATCCTAGACTTTTTGAAAGTATTTTTTTTCCTCCCAGCCCACTGAATGCCAAATTGAGCAGGTAGTACTTGGGAGTTTTAGAAAGACTTTCTTTCCAAGAGAGTTATTCTAACTGGTTGGGCCCACTGTATACTTTTCTCTGTTTGCAGAGGGTGAACATTTGATTCTTCATTTATATGTGGGAAATGTCTTCCTATGAGAAGTTGTGTCTGCATTCACCCCAGAGGCTTCTTCTGTTGGGAAGTTGGAGGAGAGTAGCAGATATTCCCTCATCCTAATGGTAGTAAATCCATGCACAGTAGTTGAGATTTTCTGGCCTAAGGCAATGGATCTGCTTTCAACTATCTACTCCCACCACTGGGATTCCATGGCCCCACTGAAAAGGAATATTAAACCATCTATTTTCCAGATTTAACAAATGAGTTATCTAACAGTTCAGCACTCCATTCATGCATTCAATCAAGCTGGACTGAAAGAAAGCTTCAGACTTGGGCTTACAAATTGCCTGAACTACACTGTGCTTTAATGCTGTACCCTGGATTTTTAAGGAGGACCCTTCCTTGCCTACAGGACTGTCTTTGAGGATGATCTCACTCAGTGTGTCTCCTAGGAGGCCACACCAGTGTGACTGCCTTGAGAAATTAGTACAGGAAACATGCTGTTGGCTTCCCTTGAGGACCCAATATGTTTCTTTGTGTATAATAATAGGAGCTATGCAACTGACCCTATCTCCTTTTTGTTGCTTTGGTTGACAGGGACTTAGAGCCAAATGCAACTATGCGTCAACTATGTAAGCCCATATGGCTTGTGCATTTACATCTATTTGTCCCCCTCCTTCCTTTTATCTTTCCCCTTTTCAATTAATCTCTTTATTAATTTATCTTAGTCTTACCCTAACCAATTGCTCTGAGAAAAGACAGTTATAAATGCATAATGTTAAGAGCATAAAATGGTAATTTTCAAAATAAAGATTGTTTCATGATTGTTAGCATGATTATTGACAACTTTATTAATCCACATCATTTGAGTTGCATATGTTGTTTCTTTTAAAGCATATATTTATACTAAAACAAATGAAATAAAATTAAGAATATTTTGGTCCTTTCATTGATTCAAGTTTCAGAAATGTGGCAATTCTTCTGAAAGACAAATCAGACCATTTTGAAAAAAAAGGAAGAAATTGATATAAAACCAAAAAATGCTATTCAGCTATCATCAGAAATTCACTCCACTTAAAAAGGGGATGTGAGCCTGGGGTGGTGGTGCACGCTTATAATCCCAGCATTTGGGAAGCTGAGACTGGAGGATCCAGGTTTGTGACCAGCCTCAGCTACAGAGTGAGGCACTTCGCAACTTAGGGAGACCCTGTTTCAAAATAAGAATAAAAAAATAGGGCTGGGGGTTGAGCTCAGAGGTAGAATGCCCCTGCGTTCAATCCCCAGTACAGAAAAAAGGGGAGGGGGTAAAAAATATGTTATTTTCATTAGCAACACTTCACAAATTTGCAGATTCCATGAGTGAAAGAAGACTGTTTATTTAAAATCACCCCAATTGTCAATGTTCAGTCATGGCCTAATTTTAAATCCTACAGGATGCCCCCCTCCCTTCTTGTCAGTCACTTTCTTTCCATCCCACTACTTTTTTATTCAAGAAATATTTTTCTAATGAGAGAATAGAGACCCAGGTCTCTATTTGCAAAGGACAAGGTTATGCAATAGAAAGAGGGCACTATTAGAAAGACAAAGGTTTGTTTATACTATGCATTTTAATTCTGAAAAACCTAGAGCTACTTCCAAGAACAAACTGGACCCTATAGATTTGACAGAGTTTTTACAGGTGGTTGATCTAAATGGGACAGCTGGTTGAAAGCCAGGTTTCTAAAAGGAAGGAAGGAAGCAAGACAAAGACTATGAAGGAAGTCTAGGAGAGAGAGGGTTTATGAGAGAGACGCTGCATTGATTGGGAAAATTGAAAACAAACTAATAAACAAGTAAAGCTGTTTTTCATCATCCTCTGGACATACATTGGTGCCCATATGATAGCAATATTTTCTTTCTGGTAATGGATTGTCCTCTTTTGCCCCTTTAGAAGTTAAGGACTTTATTAAAGTGTTATTAAAACCTTTACTCAAACAGAAAGGAATAGACTACCATGATGGAAGATATTTGTGGTTTGGTTGAAAGAGCTTCTGAAAGGGACAGTGAAGAGGAAACATATAAGACTGTTCCTGGGACTGTTTCAACCAGTCCAGAAATATTTAACTCAGCTCCTTGCCCGTTATCCAGAAAGATGTGGTTGTGGATCCATCCGACCTCCAACTTTCTTCCACTGTTTCATCTTCTGGAAAATTTGATGCTGACCATGATGAGACCTTGGGATATTTCCAAGCACGCCCATCTCTGGGATCAACATGCACAAAGGGCAACTTAGGGGTTACTTGGTTGATCTGTCTTGTTACCCAAATGCGTGAGAACTGACTTTCCCTATGCTCTTTCCCATTACTGAACAGTCTTGGCTGCCCAAGAGCCAATTTTTCTGTACAGATAGAGATCAATCTCACCAGCATGTAAGAGGTGCTGCCAGGCTTCCAGGGGTGGGAATGTTATCTTTGTCATAGCTGAAAAAAGCAAGTTGGGATTGGATCACGAAGTATTATTACAAATCCCAAGTTCATGTGTAAGTAATGAGAGAATCACAGAATCCCCATTTAATGACTAAAAAGGCAAACCCTGAATCCCTCAGAACAGAGTACATTTCATAGGAAACTGATAACCAGATCCTCCCACACCCAAGCAATTAAAATAAAATAACCTCCTCCCTGCTTCTAGTCTCACACACCCTCACCCTCAATGAAACTGAAATTGAAGAAGTACTTACTTAAATTCTGGCTATGTCGTTTTTAATGTCCTTTCCCAAATTACAGGAATTAATTCAAATAAAACAGAATGATTTCTCGTGTAGAAATACATGGAATAACCATAAAGCATACTCCCACTATTTCTTCCCTAATATAGAGTCTAAGACTGAAGTCAGTGGGTAGAGAGAAACTGGACATGGTGCATATTTTTAATCTGTAGAATGTAATTAATAGATGATATTTAGCAATTTTCTATGTAACTCATCATCTTTATTTTTTTTTTTTTCTTTCAGGAACTTAAGAAACTTTCCAAGTGGAAAATATACTCATTCAGTGAACAACAGACTTGATGAAGCTTGGAACAATTTCCTCTTTTTGTCTACATTTTTTATTCTTATTTACAGTCTTCCTTTGATATCTGCTGGGAATTGGTTCTAGGGCACCCCTGCCTTGATATCAAAGTCTAAGGACATAGTATTTGTCTATAACCCACGCATATCCTATGCTATCTTCAAATCAACTCTAGATCATTTACAGTACCAAGTACAATATAAATGTTATATAAACAATTGTTACACTGTATTGTGGAGGGAATGATGACAATAAAAAATTGTACACGACACATGGTTGGTTGAATCTGTAAATGGGAAACCCACAGATACAGAGAGTTGACTATACATGACTCTGCAAAACTAGAAAAGAATGAAATAGGATGAGGCAATCTAGATAAACCTGAAATATGTGCAAAACAAACTCTCTTACAAGAGATAATCAATACCTATGGACTAGGCCACAAACGGAGGCATCCCTTCCACCGCTCATACATTCGACTGATGATGGGTCTGCGCTTGTAGTCAGCTTTGAGGAGACCTGCTTTGAGCTCAGCCTCATTTTGTCATCATGGCTCAACCAAACCCAGCATGAACACAATAAATCATGATTAGTTGATTGTGCCACTTCCCTACATATCATGTAATAGGTGGTCCTAGCTCTGGGAAGCTAAGAAACTTGAGAAACTGATGCAGATCCATGCCCAAGCTCTGATGCAGCAACTTCAGAGGCAGGGGTCAACTCTGGAAAGGAAACCAGAACAAAGTTCTCTGTGGCCTATGGAAAAAGTATCACTCATCATTTGGCAGGTTAGGGATAGGCAAAAGATGTGGGGCTCATGTTTAGGAAACCAAGAAAGATCCACCAAAGCATGGGTGGCAGAAGAGACCTCTGAGGCAAAGTCTCAAGCACCAAGCTTCACCTGAGGAGGGCATGGTACACGCACTACAGGACATGAGCTCACTCTTATCCACTGTGTTGCCCAGACCTGATAGACCTGAGAAACTCAAAAGCTCCTCCCCACGAGTCCTTAAAGAATGAATGTCCAGGGAACACATCCTAAGCAACTTCTAGAGACCAAGTTTTTTTCCTAGGAACTTCTTGGTTATGCATTCATTCATTCTGGCTTCTGCTGTTGTTGGCCAAGTGTTTTAAATGGAAACTAGACACCTGATGTCCAGTTTCAAGCCACATCCTATTGGATCTGTACTTGTGTCTGAACAAGGGTGTTGTTTGTTTTCTTCATCTCCTTCAGTTACCAAAGTTGACATTTCTTTCTGTCCTTCAATGCATTTGAATAAATTACAGAAAAGGCTTAAAGTATCTCTTACTATGCTCAGTTCCACAGAATAATCTTATAAGATATATTATACTGCTAAGGTGTCAGTTTTAACTGCTGGCATTTGTCCTGGTGGTTATTGAATATTCTCAAGCTGTTTTCTCTCCAGCTTTAGTAGAGGGAAACAAACATTCCTGAAGCAACATTCCTTGCAGGTAGAGATCGCCCAATTTTTTTTTTCCTTTCCACAAAGCAAAATGTTAATGGAAATATATCTGTTAGAAGGAGGCACTCTTAACTTCGAACTTTTTGGAATCAAGATTTGTTGAGTATGTTTAAATTCAGACTCTGTGATTTTAAATGTAATTTTTAAAATTTATGTATAGATTTTCCTGAAGCTGTAGTAATTGTTGATGATGTGAATATAAATAAGATATGGTTTCTGCCCTCAGTGTTCTCAATCAACTAAGATTGACTGTAATAAGTAAACAAACAAAAAACAAAGACTGGTAAGTGGTTGATGAGTTGCATATGATCTAGTGGGGACTCCAAGGAGGGAATTCAAGAGGGGGAAACAGGTATGATGTGTTTCATGAAGAAGAGTTAGGAAACACAAAGAAATGAGTCTAAAAATAAGGGCATGGAAAATGACCAGAAACACGTTTAGTGCAGTCAGTGGGTGGTCTTAACAGTAGCTAGGCCATTTTGTAGATGTTCAAGAGGCAATGAAGTATTTGAAGCAAAGAAGTGGAAAGCTCTGATTTATGTCTTAAAAATCATATGGTTCGAGGCCAGCCTCAGCAACTTAGCGAGACTCTCAGCAGTTTAATGAGACCTTGTGTCAAAATATAAAATAAAAAGGGCTTGGGGTGTGGCTAAGAGGTAGAACAGCCTTCAGTTCAATCCCCAGTACTCACGCATGCACACCGAAGCAGATTTATCCATAGGCAAAAGGAATATGAAGTGAACACAGAGACCAGTTCAAAGAATATTGCAATACCCAGAAAAATGATAATGAGAACCTAGATTCTGGCCACAAAAGTGATCTGGAAGGGATGAGCACAAGAGATTTAAAAGGGTTCTGTATGGCAATGAGTCCGTGTAATTGAGGGATCATGGATGAATCACTGTGTAACTCAAAGGGGTGAGAAGTTGATATTTTAATGAACAAAATGTTACACATTTGTGCCTCATGTTCTAAATATTAGTTTCTGAGACTGCTCTTCAGTTGTTCTAAGAGGATTTTGAGTGCTAGGGGTATTTCCACTGTTTATCCTCTTTTGGGTTCTGTGGATTCTCATCGGTATCATGAAAAGCTGTGCCTCATCAGGAACATATTTCCATTCATGATTCCAGGTGCCACTGCAGAGCGATCATCAGATTGTTTCAAGTGCAAGGATTTTGTCATATGTTTTTTGTTCTTTTCAATTGATACCATTGCTTAACAATAGGAAAAAAGATACCATACAAATGAGAAAATAAATAAATAAAAACACATTCAAGAAGTCCAAACCCTAGAGAAAACCTTAACCATTTTCATAGAAAACTACATAGAAATTATATGTGTATATACTTGTGAAATATCTGTATGTTTATGTAAAGATGTTCCTTCCATTCACATTTCTTTATATATTATTTTTATTTCAATAAATATATCCTAAAGTTATTCTAAATGCCTGCACCATTCTTTTGTGTATGTATGTATTATAGTTAAATGAATACCTTAATCTGTAGAGGAAAGTTAACTTCATTGTTTTTACAAAACAAATCAGAATTTGATTTTACTCTCTTTGCCAGCAAATGTAAGAATATTTTTTTTGCAAGATACTGGCAGAAAACAGACTTCTGGGTTCAAGACAAAGGACTTTGTTACCTGTAGAACAATATACCTATAATATTTTATTACCTATGATGTTGCAGCCTAAATATCACCATGTGTGTTGGCTTCCCTTGTTCTAGACCCCACAGGGGTGATTCCATGGGCCCACATGGATTCTGTGCACACAGTGGGCCTACACTGAAACAGGAATACTGAGGGAGATCTAGTTCTGCTTTGTAAACTGTGAGCAAGCTTGCATTTTATTTATTTATTTTGTATTAGGGATTGAACCCAGGGATGTTCTACTTCCCAGCTATACTTATTATACTTTATTTTGAAATAGAATTCAAGTTGATGAAGCTGGTGTTGAACCTGAGATACTCTCATCTCAGCCTCCCAAATATTGGGATTACAGGTGCACACCACTGCATCCAGCTGCGCCTTGTCCCAAAAAAAGACATTACCTCATTCTCCAAGGTTACTTGCCTCAAGCACAAACATGGAAAATGGCCTTGGCAAACCTTGGTAAGGATATTGTATTCTTGTCACACCCAGCAAGATATCTATCTAGTGACACAAGAGACCCATGAAGGACTATCTCCCAACAATAAGCATCCTTGCATATAAATTTAAAAATATTCTCAGGCTATTTTTAAAGGAGCCATCCTGCTGGACCAAAGACTTTGCACTACTATAGAATTTCTGTTTACTCTCTAGAAATTTGCTCCTATAGATTTGCTTTTTCAACTGTGTTCTGCAAAATAACTGTTGCTGCTCCCTGACTTAAGCCAGGAATGGCCTCTCTCATCTGAGTTCTAATACCCACATTGCTACTCTCCACTCTTCCGGAGATCTGTCTTGTTTATATTAACAGGAAGGGTATTTTAGCAGAACCATTTCCTGATTGGTGTCAAGCTGAAAACAGATTGCTTGCCCCCAGGTTGGTGGAAACAGGAATGCTAAGATAAGCAACAACACTGCCTCTATCCTCCCTAGCAGGTCAAGTCTCTTCCTACTCAGGAGGCCTATGCCCCTGTTTTCTCATTTGATCTAACAGTCTGGACAGGTGTTATGTTATGTGTGTGCTCATAGGTGAATTTTAATGACATTTCAAGGCACTCTGAAAAAAAAAATAAAAAACAAAGTAATTCCATGGCTTGGATTGCTTTTGTCGAATAATAAAATTACTTGACATAAGTCTCATTGAAAACAGATGTGGAAATATGCAATTCTTAACTTTTTTACTATCCTTCTCTGGGGACTTTTGGCTTATGCCAATCTACATTTTGAAGTTGAAAATTTCAGTGCCTGTCTTTTCCAGGTGTGTTGTCTTTAACGGATAGAAAAGTTGTGTGGGGAGAAACCTTGAGCAGTAGCTAAGACTGTTCAAAGTAAGACTGGATCATTAGACCACTATTTTTGTTTGCTTGTTTGTTTGTTTGTTGTTTGTGCTGGGAATTGAGCCCAGGGGTATTCTACCTCTGATATCTCTGAGCTACACCTCAGCCTTTTTTGCTTTTTATTTTGCAACAGAGTCTATGTTGCTAAGGATCTCACTAAGTTCTGGACATGGATACTGAAATCTGTAACCGTCCTGTCTCAGTCTCCCAAGTACTAGGATTATAGGTGTGTACCATCCTGCCTGGCTCAGACCACTAATTAAGTAGGAAAGGTTTATCCTTGGGCCAAACCCTGCCACAGAACAGTGCTATAATGCATGTATCCTAGTAGTGGCTAGAGCTAGTGGGTTTGGACATGGGAAACTATTTTCATCACAGAATTTTCCTATAACTTTGGCATATTCACTTCTTCATTTGGTTTTCTACCATGAAGTAAGTGTGTAATCACCTGGCCATGCCTTCAAGTATAGCATCATCTCTAACAGTGTTTTGTTATTTATGTGTGAGGCTCAAGTACACACCTCTAGGCAGAGTTTTATATCTGCTTTAGCAGCCTGCTTTACCTATCCCCTAGTAGTTGATCCTCATCATCTAACCCATACGCTTCCTGGCACTGGAAGCCAGCAAGTTGAAATGGATCACCTATTGGCTAGATATGATATATCCATGAAGTGAATGGATTTGGAAGAATATGGCTACTACATCCTAGAGATGGTTTGACTTTGCTCCCATATCAGGGATGCTGGGAAGAAAAGTTCATAGTGCCTGAAGAACCACCTTCAAAGAAAAGTGACTTGATTTTTCTTCCTGATACTGCGGTACTGTTCACATAGAGTTTCCTTGGAGTGACATCCACCTGCCTGCCAATACAGGAATATCAGTCATTACAATGGAATTAATGTTCGGGTAGCAACCCCAATTCATATGTAGAAGCCATAACCCCCAATATGACTGTATTTGGAAATAGAGCCTATAAGGAAGTGGTAAGGGTTAAAGGATGTCTAAAGGATGTAGTGTAATCTAATGGGATCAGTGTCCTTTCAGGAAGAGGAAGAGAAACCAGAGAGTTCACTCTCTATCATGTGAGAACATGGTGAAATGGCAGCTATCTTACCAAAGACCAGCCCTGCCAGATCTTGACCCAGGACATCTGGCATCCAGAACTGTAAGAAAATAAATTTCTGTTGTTTAAACCACAGTCTATTGTGTTTTGTTACAGCAGGCTGAGCTGACTGTAGTCATGTACACACTCAAGAAATAGTCACCTCTGACTGAGCAGGAAGGAGTCCAGTCACCTCTGACATGAATCACCAAATATGCCCAGGAGGGGCATTTCACCCTGCCTGATCTGAAGCTGATCCTCTCATATCTGTTCTTGGGAAAGCACAAATACTAGGTGAATGAAGGAATGTTGGTTATGTGAGCTCAATATTTTTTATCTATGATGGTCAATTTTTCGTGTTTTCCAGGAATTGTATGTAGATCTCAACTATCCAGATATTCTTCATACTATATATTAAGTATAACTTTTCCTGAGGATCTATATTAAAGCTCTCTGAAGTAGCTAAATCTTGTTTATTGTGGTATGTGTATCTGGCATGAAGGTGGTCAGTAAATATTTGTTGTGTGATAAATGAATGAATGATCACCAGTGGACCCTGAAGTTTGACTGCAGAATCTGGTCAAGTGATCCACACATCTTCTACCTTTCCAACAACTTTTGTTACTCAGATTTTCTATCATTTCCATTAAAATAATCTAAAGAAGCCTAACTAAGATACAGTCACCGAGTTCTAGACTATAAAAGAAGGAAGATTTGAGAGTGGGAATTTCAACAACTGTTCTCCTATATGTATGTTCTAGATCTCTGTTTGTACATGAATTCCTCGGGTCCCATGTCACAGCTGAGATGTTCATAACATTTAAGTCATTTCACAAAGAAGCGCAAAATTTTATTCATTCTAAGCTTAGGAAGCCACTTTATCTTTGAAAATATCAGAATAGCGAACTCACAGGACCTTAAACCAGTAAGTGTATAATCTTTTCAATTTATGTTATAAAGTAAGGCTACCCAGGCTGATACTCTCATTCAATAGGCCTCAGCTCTCTGGTCTTCCTTTTAAAAATGTTTTCCAGATGATATTTCCCTCCAAGTATAACATCAACTTTCTAGTCAGCAATAAATGGGAAGGGCATATCTTTGTCTTTTTTATGTTGGAACCCATTATCCAGCCTCAGGAGTTCCATCTACATCTTGTTGGCCAGAACCACATTGTATAACTATCTTTAGAGGTAAAGGAGAAAGGAAGGCAAAGAACCTGGTTGAGAATGAATGTAAAATGAACCAATAAGAAGAAGATTTTGGAGATTATCAAACAAGATTTGAAAATAAGGATAGCTTCTGAGAATTCAGCATGAGGAGGTTATAGCCATTCTTTTTCATACCCTCGACCTAACCAAGCTTCATTGAGACCTAATCTCTGTTACCTAGTTCCAATATTAATGACCAAACCATATGTCTCTCCAACCCCTTTTGGGTCATTTATTGATAGAAGTTTTACTAGTTTAGGGTCAGAGTTGGACAGTTCACACGTGGGGTCCGCAGTGCAGCGATGGCAATTTTCAAAGGAGGGAAACATGTGAGCTAAGAAGCCTGGAGATATTGGTGAGTGAGTGGCAGGCAGAGTCTTTCAAAGTCACCTCCCATTACCCTCAATAGCCTTGAGGTGTGGTTTTAGAGGCTGTGGAAAATAGAGCTCTGATCTGAATCTTGACTATGGGCTATTACTTGGGTCAAGGCATTCATTAGACCTCTACTACCTCTTCTGTGAAGTACAACTAGAAATTGCTCTGGATTAAGTGACAAGTGAAGTAAGCACACTGTTACAGGCCTGGATCCTGATATAAATAGAAGATGTTGCTGTGATTTTTATCTTAGAACAGTGTTAAGCTGTGACTTCCTTTCCTAGTCACTGACAAGTCCCATGTCACTGAATTTGATCTCTTGAACACTGGTCATCAATATTTACAAGAAGAATCCTCTTTCCTACAGCCCATCCTTTGATTTTTTTTTTCTAGGTCTTCTTGTTCTCTCTCATTCTCTTTTGTGAGTTGTTGGGAACAGAGGGAATAGGTCTTCTGGAACCAGGAGATGTGTCTTATGATCCCATTTGAAGTGGATGTGTGGATAGAGAGGGAAAATCTGATTTGTCTCTTCTCCCTGGGGGTCACAGGGAACCCAAAGGGTTAAGCAACATTCAAGTAAGCCACACACTGAAGTTCTTAACAGGTCCTCCAGTGAAAGAGTTCCTTGTCCACACTACTGTCAATGAGGTAATGGTCCCACATGCACCCACATGCACCTTGGTAGAAAGTACACAAAATATAAATAAATGATCAAGTTACAGAATGAACTCTGAATGACCAATTTTGGTTCAAGTGAAGGCCCTTCCCAACCTCACAGTTCCCTGATGATAAATCTTTCAGCAACAGGCTGATCCTGCTCAGAAAACAGATTTTCTAGCAGTGTTTTCACCTTCTGCACTTGTCAGGATGGAGTGAATGTGAGGTGGAGGCCTGAACACACAGGCAACCGCAGACAATTGGCCTTGAATGGATTTCCTCATTCAAAGCCATTTGGCTGATACTCTGGCTGCTGCTGGGAGGGAGAGAAAAGGGAACAGGTTGCAATGTCAATAATAATATCAAATGCAATGGACCATCTGCAAAAGAGAGTGCTGATCTGACTTTCAGAGTATGTTGGCTACAAGGTTAAAGGGATAGAAACGAGCTCCTACTACTAAAATGAATGGCAGTGTCACTTCCAATCTCTTCATCCTCTCAGTTTTCTCTTCATGGAACATTAAAAAAAATCTGCCATGAAACAAAAATAGGGAAAAAGAAGATTTTAGATTAATGAAAGGAGAAACCAGTAGAATAGTAAAAAAGGATTGGGAGTGGGAGGTGGGGAGGGGGTAAAAGAGGATTGAGGAAGGAAACAGTTCAGATAAGGATATGTCCCTATATGAAACTATCACTAGCAATACTACTAAATGTATGGGAAGGAGGAAGGGGCTGCAAAGGGAAGCTCACCAAGAGATATGTTCATGCACATTTGTATCACTTTGAATCTCACTATCATGTGTAATTACAATGTACTAATAAAGGTATAAAAATAGTCTGTCATGAGTCCTTGTTAATTTATCGAGCAACTTACATGTTCCAGGCATATCAGTATTCCATGGGAAAAAGAATATGACGGAATTAGAGCTTCAGTACTTCTCCAAGTTTCTTGGGGTTTATGGTGGAGAGGGCAGACCCAAGATTACATTCTGAGCAAAAATGCAAACCATTCCCTCCCACTGGGCAGTTACTTTTGCTAAATACCTTTTAGATGTAGAGCATATGGAAACAGGAAAAGGTTCTCTTTTGCCTTGTTTCTCTAGTTCTCCTGGTGTTTGCATTTTCTTTCAAATTAATTAGGGCTAAACTCATTAAAGTGATCAGGAAATTTCTACTTGGGCTGATCTTATCAAAATACTGCTACTTCCTGCCTGGAGACTCTAGTGTTGAATCTGGCTGTTATCTGTCTTATGATCCAAAGGCTGTGTCTTTGGCCTGATGGACCTACTACTTGACCTTAAACCTTAGCCATGTTGGGGGGCTGAGACTCAGGTCTTCTAGTCACTATTGGCTCTCTGGTCTTCAATTCCCTGGAGTTATTAACAGGATCCTGGATAGACCCCACTGTCTCTTTGTGTGAATTACCAAAAGCTCCCTGCTCTTGGCAGACTAACTGGAAAAGCAGTCCTCTGTGGATGAGGCAACTTGAACCAGGGCATGGAGCTGGCATGTGTTCCACAGGCTGTTCCATGGCTTCCACTTACCCGTCACTCAGCATACAGACACACTGTGGGTTTCTGTCACAGTTTGCATATGATTTGATCTCTCCAAAACTCATGCTGAAATTTAATTCTCATTATTAGATATTAAGAAGGAGGACCAAATAGGACTTTAAGAAGTAATTAGGAGGCTGTGGATGTAGCTTAATGGTAGAGCACTTGCCCAGCTTGTGTGAGGCCCTGAGTTCAATCTCCAGTACTGAACCCCTCCCCCCACACACACACCAGGTAATTAAGGCTCTGTCCTATTGAATGGATTAATCCATTTATATGATTAATGGATTAGGGGTTAATGGGTTATCTTGGGAGTGAGTCAGCTATAAAAGCCAGTTTGCCTTGTTCGTACCTTGGTGCTCCCTGTCGCTTGCCTTGTGATGTCCTGTACTAACTTATTATTCTGCCAGCAACAAGACAACCACCAGATGTGGCCCCTCTGCCTTGTGTTGGAAACATAAGCCAAAATAAACCTCTTTTCTTTATAACTTACTCTGTCTGTGGCATTATGTTGTTAGCAACAGAAAATGGACTACGACAGCGTAGTGGATCACAATTTTTTTTCTTCTTTCTCTTTTTTTCTGGCCAGAGTATCATAGAGAAGTTGTCTCAGAGCAAATCTGGCTTTTCTTGTTCTGTAGACTCCTTTGTCTCTGGTCCAGGTTACTGTAATATTCCAATATGGATAGTTCAATTCTTGCCATGGGGATTTTCAATTCATTCATTCATTCATTCATTCATTCATTCATTCATTCACTTATTGAATACTTCCTAAGTGTCAGGCGCCTGTAAGGTGTTGGGTATATTTAGGGGACACCATGACAATACATGGTCTCTGTGCTCATGGGTCTCAGAGGGTAAATGGGAGCCAGGTAAAAGCACATCAGCAGACAGTGATTTCATAATGTATGATGTTAAGGAAGTTATGACCGAGACTCTGAGGGAGAAAGTAACAGCAAGGTGGGCGTGAAATTTAGAATGGGGCACTTGTCTTGAGATCAAAAGGATAAGGAAAAGCCAAGGTCAAGAGGATGAGGATGAGTAGTCCAATCTGAAACAGAACCAGCATATGTCAAGGCTACAAGACAAAGAAGGACAGACATGCTCCAGGACAGAGGGGAGGCTGTGTGGAGGAAATGATAGAAGAAAAGGAAGGGAAGCATGAGATGAGGCCATGGGCATGTGTACAAGACCGCTCTCTGCAGGGCACACTGAGGATTTTCAACTGCGTTCTTTACACAATGGAAGACACTGAAAACTTTAAGCAGGACAATGACCTGATTTGGCTGTAGATTTATGAAGATCACTTTGGCTGAGAGTGCTAGCTGTTGTAATTTCTGCTACCTGCCTTGCCCAGCCCCAACATGAGCTCCCCCAGTGGGGGCAGGTACAAAGTTGAGGTACCATATACATTCATAGTCACCTGCCCCCACACCTTGTCCAGGATGGCCCTGTGATTGTGCTGTAACAAAATACTGACTCCCATGTCTGTGAGAGGACTTTCCTCCATCTGGTTTCCCCTTATCATTTTGCACCTTCCATGCACCAAAAAAAAAAAAAAAAAAATCCCTGAGATCCTTTTCCCCCTTGTATAAAACCAGTGTGGTGCCTGTCACAACAAGTCTCAAACCTGGTTCAAACTATTAACTGGATATTATGTATTTGCTAATCTAAGTCCAGAAATGTGGTTGCAAAATATTTTATCTTTAAATATAAAGATACTAAATAATATTTGTGTCCTTCTCCCAGGGCTCTGGTTCGTACCAGATCACAGAAGGCTATTGGCATGGTGGTCTGATGAGCTGACTGGAGTGTGCTTGTGTGTCATCAGTGGATCCTCCAGGAGACCCTACAGGGATATAACTGCATACCTTTTACAGAGGTATTGGTGATACAGCCGAGTCCCATAGAAATGAGAGATTCAGTTGAGCTTTTATTTTATGGTCTCTTACACCGCTTCCTGAGGGGAGGGCTGGGAAAATTTCTATCCCCGTACTCAGACACATTTTAAGAAGGAAGAATAAATCAGAGTACCTGGAATCTTCCATCAATTGTCTATTGGTGTAAGAAAAAATTGGAGACAAAATATACCTTAAAGGAGGAAACATGGTACTTGGGAGGCTGAGACAGGAGGATTACAAGTTGGAGGCCAGCCTTGGCAACTTTGTGAGACCCTGTTTTAAAATGAGAGTGAGAGCAAGAGTGAGAGAGAGAACAAACCTTTCTTCCTAGAAATTCTTTGTGGGGCAGGGAGAAAGACTACTGAGAATGTGATATAGTTGATCAAGTAAAATTTACATGAGTCAGACTTCTAGGTCCAAATTTCAATCCTACTATTTCCTAGGATATAATGTGGCTTAATGTGCTTGGCGTGCCATAATAAAATACCATAGTATGAGTGGCTTAGACAATAGAACTTCATTTTCTTTTTTCTTTCTTTCTTTCTTTCTTTTTTTTTTTTTGTGTGTGTGTGTGGTACTGGGGATTAAACCCAGGGGCATTCTACCTCCGAGCTATATACCCAGCCCTATTTTTTTTTCTTAATTTTGAAACAGGTTCTCTCTAAGTTGTGGAGCATCTGACTAAGCAGCTGAGGCTGGCCGCGAACCTGCGATCCTCCTATCTCAGCCTCCTAAGTACTGGGATTACAAGCGTGCACCACCATGACCAGTGTGAACTTCATTTTCTCATGGTTCTGGAGAATCTGAAGTCCAACCTCAAGGTGCTGGGCAGTGAGGCCCACTACCTGACTTGAAGACAGCTTACCTTTTTGCTGTGTACTCGAGTAACAGAGGGAGAGAGAGAGAGATGCTTTCTGGTGACTCCTTATAAAGGCACTAACCCCATCATGAGAGTCCTACCCCTATTAATTCACATAACCCCAATTACCCCCAAAGTCCCTCTCTGTGAACATCATCACTATATCAAGGGTTAGGGCCTCAGCACATACAATGAAGGGGAGGGGCACAAACATTCAGTGCATACTATTGACTTGTCCCCCCAAATTGTGTCCTTATTACATTCACTTCACCTAAACATCCCCCAAAATCTTAATCCAGTATTGTCTCTAGAGTCTAAAGCCTAGTTTCACCTAAATATAATATCCATCATCTATGGGCAAAACTCAAGGTACAATTCATCCTGAGGAAGAATTCCTCTTCACCTGTGCACATGTGAAACCAGCCAAATGATTTGCTTCCAAAATACAGTGATACAGGTATAGGGTAGATGTTCCCATTCCAAGAAGGAAATATTGGAAGGAAGAAAGTGATATCTAGCCTAAGCAAGTAACAAAATCTAGCAAGGCCAATTCTATTAGATCTTAAGACTTAGAATAATCTTTGGTTCAATGTTTTGCTCTCCAGGCCAGTGGGGAAGCCTCATCTCTTTGACTTTCTGTGGCAACTCTGTCCATGAGTAGCTCTGCTGGGTTTTGCTTCCAGATTCTCAAAGAGGTGAAGGCAGCTTGACTCCCCTGTGTGCTCTGGTCTAGTGGTGTGTTTCTAAGCCCTGGTAGTGTCTGAATGATCTCTAGGGTCCTTTATTTTTCTTGAAAGATAGTATATATTCACATGTAAATAGTTCTATGATCCCATCCTATAAAATCCAGCAATTTGGCAGCCTTTCTTCATTTGTCCCTGCCTTGCCCATCTCCTTTAGTTCGAACTAGCAGTATCTCTCCTGATATAATCCCATCTCTGCTCCTGGATTCTGGTGAGATGACTGATTAGGTTCATGAGTTGCATTCATGATCTCTTATCAAGTGATTATTCAACAACATCCTTAGTATTCTATTCAGAATAATATTTTTCTCCTATTATTTTTCTCCTCCTCCTCTTCCTCCTTTCTCTCTCTCTCTCTCTCTCTCTCTCTCTCTCTCTCTCTCTCTCTCTCTCTCTCTCTCTCTCTCTCTCTCTCTCTCTCTCTCTCTCTCTCTCTCTCTCTCTCTCTCTCTCTCTCTCTCTCTCTCTCTCTCTCTCTCTCTCTGTCTCTCTCTCTCTGGACTGTTATGTTTTGGTTCCTTTGTTTTTTTAACAATTTCTTTAACTCAGCACCCTCTATCCTCTATCTTGTACTATAAGCAGTCAATGGGTATCAAGCTATTCCTTCAACACTTTGGGTAGACATCTCCATAGTTATTTTATGCTCTTATTGGTGCATCGTAATTATATATCATAGTGATGTTCAAAACGATACATTCATACATGTCCCTTGGAGTGTTTCCCTCTGTATTCTACCCCACTCCATGCTCCCTGTACATGTTAGTGAAATTGGTAGCACACCTTAATACATGGACAGAACATTATTTGAGCTGTTTCCTTCCTCACCTCCCTTCCTCCCTCCCTTCCTCAGTCCTCTTCCACTATTCTACTGGTCTGTCTCCTCATTTATTTGACATCCCTTTTGTTTCTTGTTTTCTCTCAAGCTACCTTAGTTAAGTATTTAAGTTCATTGCTCACAAAACACTACAAGACAAATACAACTCAACCAAGTGCTCTACACTTTATAACAAACATTGCCATTCCTCTAGATTCCAACAACATGGTCCTCATTTCTACTTGAGACCTCACCAGAACCTCCTTTAACATCCATGCATCTAGCATGCATCTCAAAATTCTTACAGACTCTGTTCAAAGCCACTTTCACATGTCTACATATTTGTTTCAGCAGCATTCCACTTTGTATTAGTCTACTTGGACAATAAGAATTCATTTTCTCATAGTCCCAGAGGCTGTCAGAAAGCCAGACACTCATGAGAGCTGATGGTTTAAGGTCCTGTCTAAATCTGGATTTCCTAGAACTGGGAAAGCCTTATAAGTTCTAGACCAAGAGCAGGAGAAGACTGATGCCCAGCTCCATCAGGCAGGGAGTTGAAGTTCCCTCTTTCTTCATCTTTTTGTCTATCCACATCTTCAACTGATTAGATGAGACTCACCCATCATAGAGAGGAAGAGTGATTTACTCAGTCTATCCATTAAAATGTTAATCTCATCCGGAAACACCCTTTCAGACATGCCCAGGATAATATCTAATCAAATATCAGGGTACTGTACGGCTCAGTCAAGTGGACACATAAAATTAACTATTATAATATATGAATGTAAAATTTTTATCTTCTCCTTTATGAGTTTCTTTTTTCTGTAAAACTTAAATAATACTAAAATCAACCTGATTGGGTTTCTTGGAAAAGTAAACTTTTAAGCTATGTAAAGTACTTAGCAGTGTCCAGGTCACAGTGAGGACTTGCTACATGATAGCCATTATTATTATCACTGGATTGTACCCATCACCAAATAACAAATCTATGACAAAAGTTTTCAGTGAGTTCTATTTACTTCTGTTTATTCACAATTATGTCATATCAGGTATCTTAGTTTCTTACTTTTGAACATATTATCCTAGTACAATATGACCTGACATTGTACTTTTTTTTTTTTTTTTGGTATTGGGAATTGAACCTCTGTGCTACATCCTCCACTCTATTTGTATTTTATTTTTTATTTGTAAACGGTCTCACCAAGATGCTGAGAGCCTCTCTAAGCTGCTGAGGCTGACCACAAACCTACTATCCTCCTGTTTCAGCCTCCCAAGTACTAGGATTATAAGGGTGTGCCACCAAGCCTGATGATTGTACCTTCAGAGAAACTTACTGGACTGTTGTGCAGTGTAGTGAATAATGCTACCTGGAATAGAAGCATTATCTAACTTGATAAAAATATAGATCCTCAGGCTCCATACAAAACACACTACTGTTGCACCTCTTGGCTAAGAACCAAGGAATCTTCATTTCTAACCAAGAGCCTTGGGGAATTCTGAGGTACATGAAGTCCTGAGAATTGCAGGTTACTGATTCATCATTTCCCTCCCTCTGTTTTTATCAAATGCACAGAGACAACGGCGCCTTGATGTTGTCGCCCCACTTGAATTGTTAGTATTTTATCCTTCTTCTGCTCCTCAAGTCATGTATCATGTTCCTTTAGGGTGGGAAGCAGGGCAGTTTCTTTCACTGGTCTATCCTTGTGGTCTGGAGCCTTCTCACCCATGCCTGTTTACTGCTACTGAACACATCATCTGCTTGCTACCCTCAACTGTAGCAGACAGCCCTGCTGACTCCCTCCTGATTTATCCTGTATTGTATTACTTCCCCCCCCACCCTTCTTGGTGATTTAAGGAGCTGTTTTTGTTGTTTCGAGAGCCAACACATCTGTCATATATTTCCCTCCAACTTAAAAACATTGGAAAATCACTGGCTACCGAGAGGAAAGTCGTGCCTGCACTAGACGATCATTTCTTTTGTAATTGGCTCTTACTGAGTGAGACTGGACTTTCTAGGCTTGTGCTCTCTTAGCAGTCATAGCCCCTTAAACTCAGAGAAGACAGAGATGCCTCTCAGTCTCTCAGGATTTGTGCATGTAACCAGTTACCCTTGGGAGTTAAATTCAACTTTGTGATTTATCTATAGTTTCCCATTTTTATAGATTAAGACTGTCCGGGAGAATTGAGCCATGGTTATAATCAAGGAAGTAATATAACACAAAGTGTGTAAGCAATGGAAAAACAATGAAAAGATTGGAAAGGGTTGATCTGCCTCCATCAGAATTATATTTATAATGAGTATTTTACTAATAAGAAATAGCAGAAATCAAGCATTAATACTAATGATGATGATAATTTGATGGAGAATATCAGAAAGCCTTTAGAAACACCAGGCTCAGATAACATGTAATTCTCTGGCAGAATACAGTCAGGGAAGGAGTGGTGCCATGTTGCTTCCAGGTTTGGAACTGCAGGAGCAAACTTCAGGCCAAATTCTGCCAAGTGACCACTCTCCCACTGACAGGTACCCTCCCATTTTGGCCTCCATAGTAGAAGGTGTGTCTTCCTCCTCTTTCTCAAATTTCCTCCCAACACTAAAACAATTTAGATATTGTGTTGTCCCAAATGATGAAAATCCACCCAAAATATGATTCCCAACCCCTAATTTCCATGCAATAATAATATCCATCAGTTATTGAGGATTGTTAAGTTTTCAAGCATTGTTAATAGATGCTCTGTTTGTAGAATCTCTAATCTTTTATCACAATCCTCTAAAACAAAGGTAGAAGCCCGGTGTGGTGGCAGCACAGGCTTGTAATCCCAATACTTGAGAGGCTAAGACAAGAGGTTTGTGCCCAGTCTAAGCTATTTAGTGAGGCACTCCACAACTTAGTGAGACTCTGTTTCAAAACAAAGAATTAAAAAATAGGCTGGAGATGTCGCTTGGAGGTAGAATGCTCCTAGATTCAATCCCCAGTACCAACAAATAAATAAAAATAAAACAAAGGTACAAAGTGGTTGCAGTAATTTGCAATCCCTCCAACAATGTATTAGGGTTCCCACTTCTCCACACCCTCACCAGCATTTGTTGTTGTTTGTGTTCTTGATGATTGCCATTCTGATTGGAGTTAGGTGAAATCTCAAGGTAGTTTTGATTTGCATCTCTCTGATTGCTAATGATGTGGAACATTTCCTCATACATTTATTGGCCATTTGTATTTCTTCTTTTGTGAAGTGTCTATTTAGATCCTTTGCTCATTTTTCCTTGGGTTATTTGTTTTCTTAGTTGTGAGTTTCTTGAGTTCTGGAGGACCCTCAGATGAATGGGAATGAACCTACCATATGATCCAGCGATACCACTTCTGGGTATCTACCCAAAAGAATGGAAACCAAACTATCAAACTGACGCATGTGTATCTATGTTTATAGCTGCACAATTCACAATTGCCAAACTATGGAAACAGCCAAGATGTCCATCAACAGATGAATGGATTACAAAACTATGGGATATGTACACAATGGAATTTTAATCAGCCATAAAGAAGAACAAAATCATGCTATTTGCAGGGAAATGGATGCAACTGGAAAACATTATGTTAAGTGAGATTAGTCAGTCACAAAAAGTAAAAAAGGAATGTTCTCCCTAATATGTGGATGCTAGGGAGAAAATGGGGCATAAGAGGGACTCCAGAAGAAGGAGAAACCTTAGGTGAGCATAGAATTTGACTTAATGGAAGGTGATGAGAGGAGGGGGGCACCCTAATGCACATGATGTACTTTCACAAATATATTAAAGTCAATCACTAAACTGAACTTGAGAAGGAGGGAGGGCGAGGGAGTGGGGTGGAAACTGGGGAAGGGGTTAAATGAGAAATGTGTGCATGTATGCCTTTATCAGTTTGTACCTAACAAAGATGTATGATTATAATGTACCAATTAATTAAAAAAAAGTACAGTACAGTCAGTCCTCTATATCTATGGGTTCTGCATCTACAGAGGCAACCAACTGCAGATCAAAAATGTAGTTAGGCCCAAATGCTTCTATCTACTCTGAATGTGTGTAGACCTTTGCCCTCATAATTACCTAAACAATATGGAATAACAAATATTTACATAGCATTTACATTGTATTAGGTATTATCAATGTAGAAGTCATTTGAAATATATAGTATATAGGATTATGTTCATATGTTATATGCAAATACTACATCTTTTTTTTTTTTTTGGTTCTGGGAATTGAACTCAAGAGCATTCTACCTCTGAGTTACACCCCCAGGCCTGTTTATTTGCTTTTAAATTTCAAAACAAGATCTCTCATTAAGTTGCTAAGTATCTGGCTTTGTTGAGACTGTCCTCATACCTGTTGTCCTATTGTCTCAGCTTCCCAAGTACTGGGATTACAGGCATGAGACACCACACCAGGCTTGAACATCTGCAAATTTTAAAATTGTCAAAGGTCCTGGAACAAATCCTGAGGTTATGACTCTCTTTCTCTTCACTTTTCTCTCTCTGTCTCTGTATGTATACATATTTATATATAATTTATATATATATATATATATATATATATATATATGAAGAAGCTGAGCCTTAAAAAGCTCAAGTAAGTTAACTCTAGCTGTAGTGGGGACAAATGATGAATCAGGCTCATCTTACCTCTGAATTCCTGAACTGATGCTTCACTTGACATGTGGCCATCTCTACAGATGATCTTCACCTCCATTTTTCCATATATTCCTAATAGTTTAGGCAAATAGGACTTTTTCTTATCTTTTACCTATTCATATAAATAATGAACGATATTAGTTGGGTGTGGTGGCTCACGCTTGTAATCCCAGCACTTGGGAGGCTGAGACAGGTTTGAGGACAGCCTCAGCAAGTTGTGAGACTCTCATCGACCTAGTGAGACCCTGTTTCCAACTAAGAAATAAAATTGTACTGGGGGTGTAGCTCAAAGATAGACTGCTCTGGGTTCAATACTCAGTGCCACAAAAAAATAAAAATAAAAATAAATTTTAAAAAATGGTTTTAACAAAATTGTCTCTAAGCCTCCCTTCATCTGTAGCATTGTATGTTTCTGTAACTATATTCTGATGGCTACCATTTTAGAGTGGTGTGAAGTATTTAATTACAGAGCAGATTTGGACAATGTTGGTGGAAACATTACTCTTATCAAGCCTGACACTGTTTTCTTTGGTCTCATGCAGGCCTCCCTGTGAGACTGTTACTTCTCCCGCCAAATCAGGTCCCTGAAATCTGTTAGCAAACTAAACACAGGCCTGTATCCTTATGGAAATGGCTGCCAAACATACAATTCCTGCTGTCTGGCTGGTGACATGCTGATCAACCTTTGATCTTCTAAATGACTGCATTTCAGCAAAGAGTCAAGGGAATGTTTCCAAAGAAGAAAGTATATGTGTTCACCATTTCCACGTGAACAAGGGGTGGCTATTCAAATCATCAATCCTGATATTCTCTGGGGTTTATGTGGTTTTAAATAGTTACTAAAAGCTGCTTGGACACTTTTGCAGAACTGTATTCCTGGCTGCAGTTTGGAACTCCTGTCTGAAATTGTAATTGGGCTTTAAAAGGCTTAAGTTAGGGTGTGTTTCTTCTTCTTGAGAAGCAGTTTATGATTCATTTCTTCAATTGCATTGTAGATGGGCATTTTGGGAGTACCTGCTTGGGGCTAAGGATTATACTAATGTTGAGCTTTCAATTATAAAAAAAAGACAAAATCCTCAGTCCAATGCAGGAGATAGACATCCCCCCAAATAGTGAAAATGCTGGTGATAGGACATGATTTGAATGCCTGGAGAATGTTCTGGAAGAGCACAAATAAGGGAAGCACTAAGAGCTTTGGCAGTAAATTCGAAAAAATAAATCTCAGAAGAAGGTATATCAGAGAGCAGTCTTGATTACAGCAATTTTATTCAGAAGATAAAGGGGAGGTGTTTGAAGGCAGAAGGACAAAAGCGGTAACAGGAAGTTCAGAATGACTGTGGGTTACACCACAAGAATAAGAGGACAGTGAAAGGAGAATTTAAAAAGGGCTAAAATGAACTGTAACATGAATATTCATAAGTATTATGCAAAGGTATTTGGATTATGTGAGTAAACCATTGAAAGTTTTCACTGGAGAATGTAATCAGATTTGTACTCTAGAAGAATCACTGTTGACAGTTAGAAAGATGAAATAGAGCAAGAAGGAAAAGGAGCCCTTATGGATAATCAAATTACAGGTACAATTTTTCCATTTTGGTATTATAAGGGAGTGAAAAGATCCATCATTTTTCATAGTCTCTTTAAAAATATGAAAACCACAAGGATCAGATATAAAAAATGTGTGGAAATTTCATTAGGAAATAATTATGGTGGTTATTTTCTTTGACTAGTATGACTTTTTTTTTATAAAAAGGTAAATCAGTAAGCCAGTATCATATGCCTTGACTTTTTAATGACTTAAATTTTCTATAGCATGAGCCGTATTTTGTCCTCTAGGCCAGAAGCTGATTACCAACTCTATCTTCAATTATGTGAGTTCTTAAGTTGTTAAATGATACTGTTTCTTATTGAAGAATTTTCACTCTAATTCTCTAGCCACTGAAAAGGCTTATTTAATGTTCAATTCTATATTCAAGTACTGCTTTCAAACATCTATCATGTATCATTGAGTTGGGTAAGAAGATATGAATGTGGACAAGCCCTGTCAAAATGAATAAGTATTTTATTATGCTGTTCTATTTCTCACACAAGCCAATGAAAAAACAATGAGCAAGTCTTTAGTGTTAAGACGGGAAAATACGAAAACCATCCCAGTTTACTCCACTCGTCACCATGGTTTCATCATCTATTACACACTAAAACAAACATAGCCACTGACTCTAACCCTTAATGAGCATATGTGACTCTGATAATATTTATCAGCTTTATTTGTTTGAGGCCAACTGAAATGAAAAGAAAATAGTGCAGCATGGGGTCATTAGTCTCTTCTGACGTATGCTCTAATTCTAAGGGAAACATTAGTAGATTATTTTTAGCAAGTACCTTCAGCCACTGAAATGATAATGACCCAAAGAGTAATCCCGGGATGGAAAACAGAAATTTCCAGAATTAAACATTCTTACTCATCTGTTCTACGGTCACAGAAATCTATCAGCACTGTCATTTCTCATCAACATCCAGAGATGTTTCATATCACACCATTATGCAATACTCCCCAGACAGGCTGCCTTCACCTTCTTTTTTTCTAAGTCAGGCTCCTCCCAGACAAGAGGAACGAGTAAGGTCATCTCCTTCAGGAAGCCATTCCTACATCAGCTCCTTTATTCACAAGTGTTATCACTTGTACTTTATAGTATTTGCATTGACTTAATCTGTTTATTTCATGTTTTCCTCTTATTTAAAAATGCTTAAAATGTCATGCAGAGATGATAGAGCAAGACATTGGAGCAGGTCTCATGGTGGTAGCATCTGTAGGAAGTGACATGTGGATGAAGAAGCTACAGTGTCTTCCCTGCAGGGCTACATGACCCAGTAGAAAAGCTACAACACATTAATGAGGTCCCAAAGGGAACCTGGAGGTTAAAAGGAGAAGGAATTCTATGATTGTAGACGAAGCGGTCAGAGACAGCTTGTGGAAGAGATGGCATGACAGCTGATTTTTAAGGGTTAATATGATCTGAGGAAGCACTGATGGAGACAGAGACCATCCAACAATAAGCCAAGTGATAAATGGGATATATTAAGAGCATTTGCACATTTCTTTCTTGGGGTTCCAACATGGATTTCAGGCATTTGTTGGATATTCCCACCAGAAACAGTAAGCTTCTTAGATCAGGAATCACAATTTTACATTTTATTTATTATCCCCACAGAGAAGCTGATGGGAATAAAATAAATACTTTGTTGATGATCTGGGGCCCATACAGAAATAATTCTTATAACTGAGAGGTTGATTGATACACTGTTAAGTTTTTCTCTTTCTTCCTCTCCCTCCCTTCCTGGGAAAGGAAGTTTTGAAGGAGGCAGCATGGATCCTGGGAGTACATGGAAGCCTTGTATTTTCTAGATGGTTTCATTGTGTGAACTCCCATCCCCTCTCCCCAAAGAGTATATATGTAACAGGTGCTCCATAATCATCATAGTGTGGGTTTCTTCATCTTCTGTAATTCCTTAGTTATTGGTAAAGCCCATTATTTTATTAAAAAAAAATTCCAACTTGTTTTCAGCTAAGCAAAGAGGTGACTAGCTGGAGGTGTCCTGTTTACATATGTGCAAAAGTGTGAAAGGCCAAGAGAAAGTACAGAATCCCTGGGTGAAGAAAAGACTTGATGTCAAGGGAAAGGCAGTTCAGCTCATTGGCTCATCATCTCTCCCATGAGAATATTCTCCTAGAGTTAATTGTTCTTAAGAAAATGCGCTTTTCTTCAAGGGATTTTTTTGTAGAGTTGCATAAGCCATTGAGATAATAATGTTCAAAAAAACATTTTATACAAGCCTGTATAGCCATGTAGATACTAAAATGTGGATGTTGGTGTTAAAGGTAGTTACAATGCAGGAAAAAGAAACGTGTATTTTAAACATATTTTTAAAACATGTTCTCCACAAGTATATTTACTGCAGAGGGAAGGCAAAAATATTCAGAGAAGCATCACCAACAGAAAAAAGAGTTCCCATAAACATACTACTACTTTAGCATTCCTTCATAAACTCTGTTTTATAGACAGAGACTTAGGGATAAAAAAGGACATATAAAAATGCTGAAATTCTTGTTTCAGGACTATTTTTAATCAATATATATCCTTATTGATTAATATTTTCCTGGCTCAGTCTTAACTTTTGTTATTTTCTTGATTCCCTCCTCTGTGTATATTCTCACTTCATGTACTATGTCCAGATTTATTTCATATAGGGTCAGAATGAGGGGCATTGATGTCCTCCCACTCAGCCAGGTGATTGGGTGAGAAGACTCCACCAGCAGCTGCAAGTGTGCCCCTAAACCAGTTTAAGTCTCAGTGATTCCACCTCTGGATACTGTGAGTGACCATTCATGCTATGTACATATGTGAAAGAACCACTGACAATCTTAATATCATGCATGGGGAAGTGGAGAGAGTGGAGAGGGCCGGGGAAAGGAGCCAGGGGAAACGCATCAAGTGCTGTGAACATCTGTGTACCTATCACTCAGAATCACATCATGACAGGAGACTACAATGCACCAATAAAAGTACACACACACACACACACACACATACACAACACACATACACAAGAATGGATATAAAACACTTTGGGCAAATAAATAATAATAGATTCTAGGACATGCAGGTGTCAGAGGAAACTCTCTCTCTTCTAAGTAGCATCTAAGGATGGGTAGCTTGCAGTTTCCTCAAGCAGTTTGTGCCCTGAGTGTTGGTGGTGGGGAGAAAGACTCCCTCCCATGGGCCTATGGGATGTGTGAGAACTGTTCCAATGTTCTAAAAAGGATTTCTCTGGAAGGAGGGGGTGTAGAAACCATGTATGGAGTAATTTTGGTTGTAATGAAAAGAGATTTGGCTTCAGAGAGAGCTTCAAATCCTGGCTTCAAATCCCAGGTGTACCCACACTTAGCAGAAGTTACTAGATCTCTAACCTCAGTTTCAGTACCTGTCTAGAAGAGGCAAAAAGCCATCTCTAACAAGCCATCTTTGAATTCTCAAGGCATTGTGAGATTTCAAAGACCAAGGGTGCTGTGCAATTTGAGTGTTTTGAGAGAGACATGCAGACACAGGATAGGGAGAAAAGAGGAATTAGAGCAAGGATGTCCCTGTATGCAACCTCAGGGGAAATCAATTGTCTGGCATTGGCTTCTCAAGTTGGATCTTGTTAACAGGTAGATTCTCATTTGGGAGTTCTTGGATGAGGCCTGAATTTCTGTATTTCTAACTAGCCCCCATGTCCTGGTGATACTACCCTTCTGGTTTGTGGAACACTGGGTAACATCACTTCAGATCACTCTTGAAGATGTACCTAATCACCCTTATTTTTATTCCCTGCAAGCCCTCCCTAGTACTTCTTAAAGGTACGCTCTTCTGGGGCAATCCTAGATGTGTTCAGTGGGCTGTGCCCTGTGTTTTCTCAGTGTATGCCAGAAGAGAGTTTAATTATGGGAGGTACATGGGATACCCTGATCACTTCTGCATATTCTGTACAGCTTAGATGAAGAGTCCTTTAGAAATGGAACTGAGCTCAAAAGTCAGGAAATGTTGGTGGAAGCCTGGCCACCGCCTGGGTGGAGGGCTTAGAGGGAAGGTGAGAAATGAAAGGCTCTTGGTGTCACCCAGTCCACTCTACTGTTGAAAGTTCACATCTCCCTGCACAGGAAACAGCTTCATCTACAGTTTCCTTCATGAACTTTCTCCAGGAAAAGAAAATTACTCCATGGTAGGAGGTAGATAAGAAGGTGACTTGTTTTTCATAGGCAAACAATTTCCAACACAGAATTCAGTTCCCGGGCTCTGCACAGTCTAGTCATAATTAAAAAGCAGTAGATTCAGAGTCAGAAGAGTTGAGCACTGGGAAATACCTGCTCAGGTCCTTGAACAAGCTATCTGACCTTCCTGAGACCCCATGTTCCAGCTGGCAAATGCAAGTTTACAAATGGTGCAAGATTTTTTAACAACTCTATTATGAAGAGCAAATGGGAAAATATTTTAAAGAACTTTAAAACAAAAGTAAAGCATTATTATATAATTGTAAACATTAAATAAACAAGAGTTCTAAGGGAGGTAAGCTACTCAATCTTCCAACTGTAAAATTAGGTCTAAAACTCTAGAACCCAGTCAGGTAGGCCCTACCTATACCTGAGTCAACCAATGTATAATTGCACATGGTGAACCTACTGGCCCCTTAAGGAATGCTTGGAGTTAACTAATCTCTTTGCTTTAATAAGGTACATTTGATCAAGAGCATGGAGTCTGTTTCTCCCTTCTGATTAATACTAGAGTGAAAATACTTAAAAATTCAATGTAAGGAGAGAAAAGAACAAACGAAATATCCACATCCCTCTTTCCTCAAATAGTTGTACCCAGTATGAAAGTCTGCCAGCCAATGTTGTCCTAATTTCTTAATCATAATTCACACATCTCATGGTGTAATTGTAAAGAAAGTGGAGTACATGCTATGGACAGGTTTCTTGACATTTTGGAAAAAATCAGGAATCACTCTGGCACCCAGAGCAGAAGATCTGGGACTTGGCCATCAGAGGGTGAGAAAGCCGTCCCTAGACAATACTTCCTATGTCTTTGTCCACGTGGTCCAGTAATCCGATTTTCCATTAAACTTCATGCATAGTACAGTTTCAATAGGCAATAAACTAGAGATGCTGAAAATGAAGAGTGCACCAGCTAATCTCTAGGGGCTGGAATAGAAATGATGACGAAGTCAGTAAATCAGAGGATAGCTCTTGTATTTGCCATTAGATTCTGCCTAATAGTTATCTTCTTGGTGTAGCTTTCTCTCACACCAAGATACATAACACATTATATCTCCTCCCCAGAACTCTCAGAGCTTGGCTTTTTTTGTGTGTGTGTGGTACTGGGGATTGAACTCAGGGGCATTCTACCTCCAAGCTCCAGCTCCAGCCCTGTTTTTTATTCTTTATTTTGAAACAGAGTCTCACTAAGTTTCGGAGTGCCTCACTAGGTGGCTGAGGCTGGCCGCAAACCTGGATCCTCTGGTCTCAGCCTCCCAAATGCTGGGATTACAGCATGCACCACCATGCCCAGCTAGCGCTTGGCTTTTTATATATTTTATCTGTTTTTTTTTTTCTTTAATTTTCTTTCACGACTCCAAAAAATGTGCCATGAACACATAGATTTCTTTGTTTACTGTTGGATATCCAATGCTTAGCATGACTTGAAAGAAATAGGTACTCAGTAAATATTTCTAAATGGAGGATGTCCTGGGTCACATCTTGCTCAGTATTCCTATTAATTCCCCTAGTTTAGAGTTTTATATTCCCGTTTTTTCCCTCATTCTTCCTACCTTCTTCAATATTTTTCTTAGCTTATTGCTTCTGTTATCATCATCATCATCATCGTCATCATCATATACAATTTATTTGCATGTTTATAAATGGAGAATTTGAAAACAAATGGCCCTCCATGGCAGCACCCCCTTAACACTATATCTATGGTGCACAGGAGGGGCCAGGAATTGCACTCCAAGCTGTAAATTTTATAAATTCATTCAGGAAGATTGTATTTTTTGTGAAATCCATTTCTCAGAGTATGTTTCTCTCTAGGACATTTATGAGAAGGGACTGGGTTAGTTGAATAAAAGGAAAGTCACCAAATCACTTTTATGATGATTTCATACATCGGGGGCAAATGGCATACTGGTGTTCTAACCCCTTGAATTGCCTAGCGACTTTTAAGTGGCAGGAAACATGTTTCTTCAGTGTGAGCAAGTTTGTCCCAGATGAGGAAATATCTTTAGGAAACGTCTGACATATAATAAGCACTCAAAATTTTTGGAAGGAATGCATAGATGAAATCCCTCTGGCTGCTCCCTCTCTCCCTCCTATGTTGGTGGCTTGAATTTTGGGGATTTGTGGTAGAGTTAAGTACATGTCCATACTTTTTTCTCCGAAGCCCAGCTGTCACTGTGTAGCCTCTGTCTTCCTGTACATAAAACATTCTCTGTGCATCTGGAGATTCGAGGAAAGGACCCTGCCAGTCTGCACATGAAATTTGCAGTGCTCAGCTTCTGCACCTGTGGTTGGAGTGATCTGGAATATATTTGCGTTTCCCGGTCACAGTTGGAGCAGTGAGATTTGACCTTTAGAAGTCAGTGTGTTGAGAGCCTGTTCTTAGTTCTTTTTAAATCATGTACACATTGCAAGAGCTGGACACCTCTGCCTACCAAAGGCTGAAGGAATGTGCCTTGAAGCCAAGTCTAGACAGAATTCCTAGGCAGGGGAATCAGTGGGGACAGGGGGAAACATCACATGGTCCATGCCAACTTTCTGTCCTGCAATTTTACCATTTTTGTGCTTCTGGATTTTAGCCAACAGGAGAGAGAGAGGATTTGTTTGCCAAGAATGACCATAACAAGTGAGTTGGGGTTTCCACTGGAGGTTAATTTAAATGTTCTACCTTCCTTCAGCTCCTCATTTGAAGTGTGTTATGTTTCCCAAGGCAGCCCCAAGGCTTTCCAGGTCTCTGGTTTACTGAGGGGAGAAGCAAGGGGAGACTGAACTATTCGCTGTCCTTTCTCAGTTTATAGACACCTGTAATCAATCATCAGATGAATAGGGATTTAGGACAACAATTGAATTAGGAAAGTACTAATCCTAACTGTCAATGTGATGAGTAAAATAGAGAATGAGAAAAAGGAGACAGGCGAGATCATTCTGTTTCACTCTCTGCAGATGCTCCATGCAGCTTAACAACTCAAGGCCAAGTCGGCTCTCAGCCATGCAACTGGCACCCCATTAAAAGCTGGCACCCTAAACCCTCACGTGGCCCATGTCCATTATTTTAAACTACTGGTCCCCACCCATTTCAAATTCCATGTCTTGAAGGAAATATTCTCCAAGCACCAAGCCCCTGACACTTTCTTATTTAGGCTCTTCTTTCTCCTTCACTGCCACTAATAACTCTGCCGTGAAGTCTTGCCGGCTTTACTCTCTGTTCCATTCCTATGCATCTAGACTGCCATCCTTCATCTAGACCCCTGCCTGCTCTATGTTCTCCACCTCAGTCCCACTCTCAACCCCATTTCCTAATTTCAGCCAGCACCATAACCTACCAAATGCATCTGGCCTTGCTCTTTCCTACCTAACATTGCAGTCTTTGATCATATTGGATAGTTTATGCTCTACCCAGCACCAACTCCATCCACACACCTACCAAACCATGACCTTGTTTCTTTGCCCTTATTTAGTTCACTTCTTGGACATTCTCAACTTGCTTCACTTGGATTCACTTCTCAAGACATGGATCAGGTGGTATCTCCTAGACGTCTTCTCAAATGCATTGCTGTGGGCCCAAACCTCTTTTCACTGTGCTCAGAACTTTCCATGTCATTTTGGGATATGTGATGCTGTCTCTTCCCTAAACTCCCAGATCCTAAATAGTAGGATTGTATCAACAATGCCTTGTCCAATACGTGCAGCACAATAGATGCTCAAGACACCTTTGCTTAACTCCTATAACCAGCATCATTTTCCCTCAAACCAGTGTTCCTGTTGTTGATCCCTTGACTTGCTTTACTTTACTTCCTGTCTGGATGGTTGGGTAGACTCTCCCTCCATTGGTGTTTCCCCTGTGGTCCTGGTGAACAACCCCCTTACTGAAATGCTGATGCTGCCTCCTGGGGGATCTCTCAGTAGTCCTGGGATTCAGTCCTGGGCTTCCAAACTGAGTTCTCTCATGGCCTCTGTGCAGTTCTGAGAAGCTTCCTCAATGAGAATTGAATTCCAGAATAACTTTGAAACTAAGTGTGACTGAGTACATAATCAATATTAAATTAGAAATTTATGCTCTTTTAAATTAGAAGTTTATGCTCTACACAGCACCACCCTCCATCCACACACCTACCAAACCATGACCTTGTTCCTTTGCCCTTATTCAGTTCACTTCTTGGACATTCTCTATGTCTTCCAAATAAAGACAGAGAGAAATATACTTGTGAAAGACAACTACCTTATGGCATTTCATAGGTACAAAGGTTGGTCTCATTTGGAAACTAGAGTTGACCTAGTGCCTAGTTGTTACAAATCAGTATTTGTTTTGAATTCTGGTTAAATATTAGCATTACCTAGGGGGTTTTAGAAAAGTCAGTACCCAGTTACAACCTTCAATATTTGTATTTAAACAATCCAGGTATATCCTGGTATTGAGATACTAGCATACCACCAACCCCCCACCCTCCCGACCCCGTTATGTTTTGAGCATCCAGAATTGAGAAGAATCTGTGTGCTGGGAGCCTTTCTCTCCATTCCAGTTTGTGAAACCTCTGTTTCCATCTTCCTAGGTGGAGCAAGTTCTTTTTCATTGTGCCCTAACAACAGTGGATTTCACAACACTTTAGGCAATTTCTCTGGAGCACTGCTTCCAGTGATTTCTCCACTTGGGGTTTTACTATGAAATGGATTTGTTTAAAAGAGAAAAAGAAAAGAGCACACTGATCATATTTATATTCCAGTAGCTATCAATTTAATCACTAATACACACACACACACACACACACACACACACACGTAGATATATACCCAAAGCAAGTGTAGAATGCTATGTACATCTCTCCATAGACAGGGGTTCTCCCAGACTCAAGGAGGACAGCTTCCAAGATGAGGGGGCTGCATAGAAAAAAGACTCCTATGTTACTTGCAGCATTTTTCTCCTTTTTTTTTCTTTTTAATTTTTTTCTCTATTTCTGAAATAAGATTAACCATCACTGAGGAAATTAAAAGGTATAGCAACCTTTGGGACCATAGCTTCATTTTTCAAGTTTTATGCTTGCTACACTGGAGTTACAAGAACAACATTTCTGTGCTCAAATTTCTTCTTGTCCTTGGATAAGTGCTTCCTTGAGAAAGAAGTGTGCCTGCAGAGGTTAAGCCAAGTGTTGGAGGCATCCTTCATATCCATTTAAGCAACTGTAGATGACATGACTTAGTGTTTGAAAAGCAGGTAGAAAGCCATGTGTTGTGGTGTGCTCCTATAATTCTAATACTTGAAATTCTGAAGCAGGAGAATCACAGGTTTGAGGCTAGCCTCAGCAACTTAGCAAGACCCTGTTTCAAAATAAAAAAAGAAAAGCTGGGGCATATTGTGTCTGTGTGCATGTATGTGTGTGTTTGTGTGTGTGTGTGTGTGTGTGCATGCACACACACACAGGTGCTCATGTAATTAGGGATTGAAACCAGGAGCATTCTGCCTTTGAGTTGCACTCCTAGCCCTATTTTATTTTATATAAGTTGTGGAGGATCTTGCTAGGGCTTGCTGAGGCTAGCGAAGAATGTTCAATTCTCCTGTCTAAACCCCCAAGTACTAAGATTACAGGCATGAGCCACCTGGTGTGGCCTGAAGTATATGTTGTAGATAGAATATTCCTGGGTTTAATCCCTAGTACAACAACAACAACCACGAGGTAGAAGTGGTACCTTGCATGCAGTTGGCCCTAAATAAATGTTAAACAAAAACCAAAATAAATATAATAGGATGCTGCTATTTTTGTTTCCTTATGACACTGCTTATAAGAGACCCTTCCCCGGTCAATACCAGTAGGGCAAGAAATCCTAAAGCCCCCTTCTCCAAATTTTTCTGTAGGGTACAAGCTCTCAGTAGCATGACTGCAGTGTGATGGTAGCCATCCTTGGCTCCTTCCTCCATTAAAAAATTTAAATTACATTTTATGATTGCTTTGTTATAAAGGTTTATTACAAGCTGGACTCACTGTCATATATTCACTATTATATTCTTTTTTTTTCTTTTTATTTTAAGAGAAGCTTAAATTAAAGCATTTTATTTGGCTCCTAAGTAGATTATAGACCCTGAGCACTGTGGCTCATAGATAAATCAGCCCTCTCCTATTGAAAAAGCTTACATTTTGCTAGCAAATCTTCTCTCCAGAAGAAGACGAAAATGTTTTATTTTGTTTTGGTTTGCTTTTGAGATTTGGGAGAAGGCAGATTTCACAGAGAAATTATAAGCACTCAACAAGTTCTTATTAAGCATTGCTATCTTTCTGTGTGTATATGTATGTGTACTTCATTATAGTTACACATACACAGGCACTTAAATTGGTCTCGGATGGTAGGAGTTTGCAATCTGGTTGATATGTCCATAATTTATCCATACCCCAAATGTTTTCCTACAAAGAGCCAGGCATTAAATGAATTTTAGTCCTAGGCTCTGCAATTACAGTTCCTTGATTGCAAGCAACAAAGTTAGACTCTGCCTAACTTAGGTTCTTTTTAAAAAAGGATTTTAGCAGAAAGATACTGGAGAGCTCTGAGAATTAAGGAAAAATAACTCTCTCTTTGTAATTGTTCTTGAAGACATTATTTATGTTTTGTAAGCCAGGGTGAGAAATCTGGATTTAATAGCAATGTGTAAGGAAGCCACTGGATAGACTTATAAGATGGAAATGGTGTGATCTGATTCATATTTTCAAATATTGTCTCAATCTGCCATAAGAAGAACAAATTCTAGGTATGGGGGATGAAATCAGAGTAAGTTATGAGACTCATTTTAGGGACCAGTGAGGAGAGGAGTAAAGGCCCAAGATGAGTTGAAGGTTAGGAAAGGTAAAGGCATCCAAGGACAGCTTCTAGGGTTTTAGCTCCAGGGCTTTTGACTTGACCACATGGGTTAAAATAGTGAGGCTATCCACTGAGAAAAAATTCAAAACTAGAAAAGAAGCATGTTTGAGGATGAGGTAAAAATGACTGTTATGGAAGTTTAAGGTGCTTCTTAGGTACACAAACTAATATGACAATTTAAGAGTAGAGAGCTGAGTTTGGAGTGTGTGAAAGGGGCTGGGCCTGGGAATATCTATTTTCAACTTTCATATAACTTGATGCTTAAAGTGATAGTTCTGATGAAAAATTTAAGTCAAAGATGCTGAGATAGAAGAGAAGGGGACTGGAATGGAGCTCTTGAGTGGGCACTGCAACCTTTAAAAGTCAATCAGGTGAAGGAGGTATGTGGTGTCATAGAATCTCAAATGAAGATGCATAAAATCCTGCTGAAAAGAAAAGTGAAGAGAAAGGCCACTAATGGATATTGTGGCCTGGAAGTCCAGGGGGACTGGGAGGTATGGTGGGAATACAAGTCTTATCAGAATCATTGAGAATCTACTTATAAAAATAAGGAACAGAGAACAGGATGTTAACAGGAGGGGGGTTTAGTTGAGGCTGCCATAACAAAGTATCATAAACAGAGCAGTGTACAAGTAATAGAAAATTATTTCTCATAGTTTTGGAGTTCAACATCAAGGTGCCAGCGTGGCTGGGTTCTGGTGAGGGCCTGCAGACTGTGGACTTCTCTTGTGACCTCACATGGCAGAAAGAGAGAGAGAAAGCTCTCTGGGGTTTATTTTACCTACATGACTTAACTATTTCCCAAGGGTCCCATCTCCTGAATCAACAAATTGGTGGGTGATTAAGGTCTTGTTATAAGCATGTTGAGGGGGCAAATAGTCCTTGACAGGGCTGTAGCCTCAAGGCTGGAAGAGTTGAAGGTTTCTTACTTGTCTGCTGATGGCAGGGACCCAGTAGAGAGAGAGAATTTGATGAATTAGGAAAGGAAGCACCAAGACTTTGCTAGGACAAGAAGGGCATGAGATTTGGTTTCATATGTTAACATATGGAACCTTTTGATGGGAATAGGAATTGCATCCCTTGTGAAAAGACAGAGGGCAAAGGGCAGGCAGGTGAGTGAGTATGGTGGGCAAAGGATGGAAAGGCACCAAGCCAACTGCTTGTAATCTCAGTAATAAGGCAAGACCATCATGTGAGGTTGAGGATGGTAGGGATGGAGAAGACTAGAGGACAGAAGGGTAAGAAATCATTGTTTGGGGGAGTATAAAAATAGACAAGAGAGAGAAGTACATGTCCAGATGCCTGGCACAGTTAGGTGTCCATCTAAGACTTATCAGCATGAAATTTACTGGGTCGGTGAGTATAGTTGTTTTTTGTTTTGTTTTTGTTTTTGTTTTTGATCAGCAATGTTGAGCAGCACTGGGGCAAAAGTCTTAGCAGCTATTAATCATTAGTGCTGCCGCCATCATCATCGTCGTCGTCGTCGTCGTCGTCGTCGTCATCAACATATATCCAATGCTTATTATGTTTCAGATACTCTTTAAGGCACTAAACAAGAATTATTAATTTCTTATAACTATAGTAATTTATGACAAATGAATTCTTATTGTAGGGGAAAAAACAGTCACAGAGAGATTAAATAATTTGTTCAAAGTTACACAATTCGAAATTGCCAGAGCCTGTTACAGATCCTGGCAATCAGATTTAAAAGACTGAATTTTTCATGCCTGTAGTCCTATTAGTAGAAAAAATGAGCCTAAGGCATACAAAGCATGCAGCACAGTGCTCTGCGCTATAACTGCTAACTGTAGAGGCAGCATTATTTAGGGAATCCCATGACCTACCACATAGAGTTTAAAAGAGCTTTAATGTATGAAATTCTCCTCCTGGTACCTGGAACTTAATAAATGGTGGTGCATCTCTATTCTGTCTTCCCTCCACAAACGCAGTGAATGTTCTGACACTTCTCAGTTCTCTGCAAGCAGAGAACTGTGTTGCCACTGGAGGCCACGAGGTGGTGCCACCAAAGAGCAAGTCTGTTCCATTTACCTTCAGATTTAACTCAGATACAGGTGGGCGAGCAGAAGCTGGACCTTGACAAGCAAAAGAAGATTTGTCATAAATAAATAAACAGATGGAGAGAGAGAGAGAGAGAGAGAGAGAGAGAGAGAGAGAGAGAGAGTGTTGCATTTAAAGCATATATTTGGGTAAGCAAATAAAACAAAGAGCATGTATATCCAAAGAGACTCTGTTAATTTGATAGGCAGGCAACAGGGGCCAATGCAAATTTCCTGTGCTTGAAAGCTAAATAAAACAGAAATCTTGCCTACTTTCTCAAAACTAAGCTACACTCCAAAACAGTTAGATCCAGGGATCAGACAAAATTTCGAACAGTGGCAGGCTGTGTGTGTGTGTGTGTGTGTGTGTGTGTGTGTGTGTGTGTGTGTGTACACCCTTTTCATGCCTCCAGCACAGGTAATGGATATGCAGAGCTGTAACTCAGTAAGGTCTGTGTCCCTCCTCCACCTCCAGCCCAGCCCAACCTATAATTTGATAGCTATCTCTCTAGCTGCCAACCTCATCCAAGATCAACAAATGAAAACACCTACTGTTCCAAGGAGCGTTGCCTCATGAGGAGACTATCCCAGGTATCCTCCTCTATGCAACACCTACATTCCAGGCGGTTCTCTCTGAATGGCAATGACCAGCTCAGAAACAGTTCAGCGTGTTTTGCTTATCTTTCTTTCCCTCCGAGGAGTGATGTAATGTGATTGAAATCTCTGCCTGTTTATTGTACCATCACCTTTAGCTCTATGATTCTATGGTATTCCAGAAAAGGTATAGGTAGAATGAAAATAAAAGCCCATCTTACCACATTATCATGGCCTTTGGGTACATTTTCCAAGTTTCACCCTCCCCAACCCTGGGCATCTTTATGTCTTTCTATTGCTTCCTGGATCGCCCCACTAAGGCCATATGTATCTGCTTGTAGCCAGTGCAACTGAGCTCCCCAAACACAGATTCCCATGAAAACTGAACAAAAGAGGAGGGAGAGGCAGAGCATGTTAAATGTCTCATTAGGCCTTCTGTCTGATTCTCATTAGATTCGCTGACTGCTTCTCATTAGGCCCATTGCCTCAACTTCTTTCAGGCCCTGAATATGTAGGCCAGTGCTTATTGTCATGGTTGGTCGAGAAGATCTATTTCATTTATTCATAAATTGAATGTGGCTTCTGAAAAGTCCCAGGCAATTTCTTTTGGCAAAATTAAGACAGGCTTATTGTTGTTATTTGCTATTCTTCAAGCAATCTTAAGCCGGGTGGGCAGAAGAAATAATTTTAAAAACCCAGCACGAAAACTTCAAACACTGCTGCAGAATTGGTGCACTAGGAGATAATTGTTATGGCCAAAAGGCCAGCCTCATGTTTGGACATCTGCAGTGAGACATGATGAGCAAAGTCACAAATACCACTGGGTTCAGAAAGCAATCACCATGCATATATAATGAAGTGCCCAGTGTATGGGGTATGGCAAAAGATGGTTGTCGGGACATTTGTAAGTTGCCATTCCTGTTCTCCCTGCCATTTGCAAACATGCGTACAATGCGTTGAATTACGAGAAAAATAACAACATTGAAAAGACACTGCAAAGTTGAACATTCTACAAATTATGTGTATAGTGCACTACCCTGATGAAATCACTTATATCTCAATATTCTTCTCACTAAAAGAGATGACTGGTGAAGAAACTTCTCAAGATACGGCAGGCAGTTAAAGGAACTTAGAAATGGTCTATTGATCTAGATGTCAGTGGACATTTAAGTATCACACAAAATACATACCTCTAGGGGTACAAGCAAACAGTGGTATGCATCTCCCCTCAAAGTGCTAGGCAAAGGCACACTTCTGATGTTCTCTCTCTGCTGTTGTTTTTAATCTTGATGTTTGAGTTTCTCATCTGGGGGAGCATAATATGGATGCAACCTGGCATTGAGAGTCATTTGATGCCCCGGATCAGAGAGGTGATTCTCATAGAGATTTACAATTTTCTTCCTTAGTAACATTTCAAGAGCAAATGTGTTTCCCTCTACTGAATGTGTGTTGTGCGTTTGGTATAGACATATAGCAGAAGGTCGAACTGCCCAAGAAAAACCTTTGAAATTGGATATCAATATAAAATGGAACTTTCTTCCTGCCCTATTCCTCCACCCACAGGGGAGAGAAGAGAAGTCTCCATATAAGGCCTTCTCCTCCATCAGGAAGCAAGACGGGTATTCCCCAAGGAAGATGAAGGGCCATGACTCACCAAGGAGACAGAGGGTGGGGTCCTTTCCAGACATGTCCCAGCTGTTCCATACCCAGAAAGACATAGTTTTGCACGTTTTGTTCAAGTTTGCAATGTCCATTTTGAAGGTAGCACTGTAATCATATTTTTACCTTGTGTTATATGAAGAATGTCTACCTTGGTATATAGCCATATCAATGAGGTTACATATTTTTAAGTCTGCGGTCTTTGTATCAGCTTAAAAGAACCTACATAGAAATTAGATGCTAGAACTTTGCTGTTTGTCATTGCAAAGATGTCTCTATGTAGATCCCCCCTCCATACACACACACACAAATTCCTAACACTGACTGCTGGGCAAGTCTCAGAATCACTGGTGAGCCACCCTCATTCTCTTATACTCTCATTTTGGAGGACTTGAACTCTGAACATTCCAGGAAATGTGTATCACAGACTGCAATGTTCATTCACAACATTCCCAAAACAAACATTTGTCTTCATTGGCTCCCAAAGTGCACTATTTAGTGAAGCTCTTGTAAGACGGCAGGTCTCCGAGAATTAATATTTGAAAGGGGCATGCTTACTGGTGCCTGGGAGCCATGACTCTGGGGATGACATACAAATTTTGGCTTCAAAGCTCTTTAGCGAAAAGCCCAGTTCAGAGAGAGGCTAGAACAATGGGCTGAAAATGATCTTGGCCTTTCAAGTGCTTTATCCTATCCAAAGTTTCAGTATGAGAACCTGATCTCCCAGAAAGTATTTCTTTTATTGCCAACCATAGAGAATCACTGACAAAACTAATTAAAGAATTTGAACCTCATTCCCTCTTTCGTTAGCTGACCCTCAACCAGGGGCTGGACTCCAAACAAAGGCGCTCTGAGCCAACAAGATATAGAATGTGAGGCTCTCACCAGGGTAAAGAGGGCTGCACGCTCTCATTCTCTGCTTTGAAAGAGCTACTTGAGTGCAAAATACCTCATTCTTTTTTTTTTTTTTTTTTTTCTACAATGGAAAAAGATTTGGGTTGCCATCAGAAATAATGAAGTTTGAAGTTCCTGAAAGTTATTCATTTATTGGATTCGACTTTCCACCCTTCCCTTGAATTCCAGGAGCCAGGTCAAGACAGTGAATTCTCATGGAAAATTAAGTACTTTTGCAAAGGTGCTTAAAGAAATATGCTTGTTTCAGGTTTCAGACTCTCAAGGGGATGGTGGTCATTGATTTCCAGGCTTAAGACAATGATAAAGACTTCCAGATATGAATGGGCTTGTATGGAACCCAGCCAGTCTACCTGAAAGGCCTCTCACTGCAAAACACTTGGTCTAGTCCTGGATATTCACTCTTCTCCTTTACTTTCCCTCTACATTTAAGATTGCACCACTTGGCAATGATTGTAATGATCACATGGAATGGCATTTATTGATTGAATATCTTGGCTGATTGAAAAATAACTATTTTAAGATTGTGAAATGATTTCTGAAAGTTGCTTGATGATTTGCTAAAGTGAAGGGCTCTATTATATATCTTTGTTAGTTGGTTATGCAGCAGACATAAATTTAAAGTAGAGGAGCCTCAGGGAGGCTCCTGAAAAAAAAAAGTTGCACTTTATTGATATGGAAAAACACTAGGTTTAGAGATTCATAACTGATTTTTAAAATGAAGGAATAGAAATAAATGTTACCTTTTTAAAAATGTATTTTCTTTCTGTTTTAACTTTGTTGATGATAAAACAAAGGTTTTGGCCTGAGAGCCATCATACAAAAATAAATGTTGGGTCTCGTTTCTCAAGTTGCACAGACTTGACCTGTTGTCACACTGCCTTTGGGTTTGGAGGATTCTGTTTGATCAACAGAGATCACTTATATTGAACAGGGTTTTCCAAAAGCCTTTTGCATCAAGACCTCCTTAATCCAGAGCAAAACTGCTTCTGTAATATAAACAAGGTTAGATACAGGTATATATTCAGAGCAGAATGGGAGACCAGGAGCTGTGTTCTGGATCTTGCAGACAGCATTGTTCTTGCTGGGTGCATGCCTTAGGATAACACCCAGGGAACTGGATGCAGCGCTTTGGTGCTTCATCTAATTCCCTCACTCTGGAGACCTAATCATCAATGCCAAATAGATTCTCTTGCAAATGACCAAATATTTGACTTTGAACTTTTATTCAAAGATTTAATGCACAGTGATCAATGAGTGAAACTACATTATGCAAGCCCAGAAATATGCAAAAAGTAGGAAGGATAAGGGAAAATTCACATTCTTGAATTATTTTGCCATGAAAGCACGGAATTTGCTAAAAGTAAAAGCTTCTGTGACAATGGAAGCTTGAAGGAATCACAATTGATTCCAAAGAAAAATGAAGACAGTTTTATGTATTTCTTAAAAAATCACTCTGTTCAATTGTACTATGTAGAATCCGCTGTTTTCTCTTCCCTTAACAAAATCTTGGGTGTATTCCATAACTTCCTGGTCACATTTGGTAATTAAAACTTAGTGTGGCTTAATTTAAACCCTTAATTGCATATCCAATTTAAACCTAGAGCTGTGACTCTGGCTGTTCAGAAAGAGGGTGGGGGCAAGATCTGGCTTCGGAGCAAAGTAATCCTCCCCCTCCTCTAAGCCCAGCTCCTCCAGGGAGCCTGAAGGAAGGCTGAGGACTCAGAGAAATCCCTTCTGATATTGTCCCTTGCCAGTGGCAAGGAGGTGTCTCTGGGCACTGTTCCGATTGTGCGGGTCCAGTCCACCTTTAGTGATTGCCACATTGGTGGTTTATGTGAGTTTTCAAGCTTTATCCACTCTCCACCTTGCAGCCTCCATGCCCTGAGTGGGTATCTCAGGTCTCAACTTGGTGGCAGCTGAAAGAACTCCAAGGCTCCAGCTTCCCCACTATGTCAGCGCTCCTTCAGGTGGCACTGCTAATAGCTTCTTCTCCATGATTAAAGTCCCCTAACATCATCTGAGCATAGAAGAAAACTAGGTGGGTTGGGGATCTCCTTGCCCTTCCCGGATATTCCTGTCACAGTTCCTCCAAGTGCTCACACTATCTGTTCACACTTTCAGAAATGTCTAGGCTTTAAGTTGTCCACAACTTCCATATTCCTGTATGACTGCACCACACCTCAGGGTTAGAACTTTGTCCTCTATGGAAACACCTTGAGTCTACCAGCCTGGGGAGCTCAGGTCCTCCAGTTAGGAAATGAGATACCAGTTTTCTTTATTGGAGGTTTCCCCGGTCACTATTAATGGCTCTCCTGAAATCCCCTCAATTTTTTTCTAGGAAGGGAAACATACTCTTTACTATCCCTTTGTCAGGGTGAGGACAGATGTCTACCCTGCAGTTCCCATAAAGCCTTCACTCAGCACCATTTCCACAGTTTCGCTAGGCTGGGAGAGGCCTCCCAAGGTGGTACCTGGCGGCAGTGAGACCACCCTTGCTGTCTCCCTATCGCCTTGAAAGTAGTGTCTGGTCCTAATGCACAGTGCATTTTTTGATGGGTCCGGTTAGAACATGAGAATATCTTTGCTTCCAGTGATATTAAATGCTTTATTGAATGAGCAAAACTGGACATGATTAAAAAGTAACTTATTTTAAGCCAGGCACAGTGGCACATACCTGTAATCCTAATACTTGGGAGGCTGAGACAAGAGGATGGCAGGTTTAAAGCCAGGGCCTGGTAACTTAGTGAGAGCCTAATTTAAAATAAAATAGGGCTTGGGGTATAGCTCAGAGGTAGAACATCCCCGAGTTCAATCCCCAGTACAACACACACACACACACACACACACACACACACACACACACACACAGAGGCATGTGACTTATTTCAGAAAAAATGTGTTTTTAAAAATGTAGTTTATATAGTAAATGATGGACAACTGAATAAAACATTACATTTCACACAGTCTATATTGCATATCTAGTCTCCAAATGATTTTTATACTTAGTGCTCAAAGAATAAAGTATTTCTTCATGAAAATTTGGAAGGAAACTGAACTGAGCTTACCTTCCCAAGTTATAGGCACAGTGCAGAAGATAGGTAAGGCTAGTCATGGAGAGACTGATCATATGCCTACTTGCTTAGAACCCTTTTGTGAACTTAGTTGCTAAGTTAGAGCCCAAACTCTCTAGGTCCAGCTATGTTTCTGTCTACTGTCCATCCTTATTTTTACCCACACTTCCATCTATCCATCTACTCTTTCGTCTCAGTGTTTCGATAATACAGTGTTTTCATTATGTGGCACAAAGGTCAAATGCATTAAAATCTCCTGCTTTATAGACTTTAAACAAGGACTGCAGGTGAGTTGCTCTAAAGTCTGAGAAGCTCTGGGCTAGTCTGAAGACTCTAGAAAGGTGCTTTATCATCAATGAATCTGACCAGTCTCCTCAGTGACATTTTCCCAGGCATGCCTAGCCTCACAAATAAACTTCCTTGGAGACATATGCTGTATGTTTTATTCACGTGCAAACTTTGACAAGCATATTCCAATCAGGTAAGTCAACAAGTATGTATTCAGAATGTGGAAGATTTTTTTTAAGTACATCAAGAGGTTTTGATATGTTGTGTTTCTGTTTTCATTGTCCATAGACAGATGAATGGATTACAAAACTATGGGATATGTACACAATGGAATTTTACTCAGCCATAAAGAAGAACAAAATCATGTTATTTGCAGGGAAATGGATACAACTGGGAAACATTATGTTAAGTGAGATTAGCAAGTCACAAAAAGTAAAAAAGCATATGTTCTCCCTAATATGTGGATGCTAGGGAGAAAATGGGGCATAAGAGGGACTCCAGATGAAAAGGGAAAAACCCTAGATAAGCAAAGAAGTTGGCTTAACTGAAGGTGATGGATGGAGGGGGGGGGCACCCTAATGCACATGATGTACTTTCACAAATATATTAAAGTCAATCACTAAACTGAAATTGAGAAGGAGGGAGATGGAGGGAGTGGGGTGGGAATTGAGGAAGGGGTGGAAATTGGAGAAATGTGTGCATATATGCCTTTATCAGCTTGTACCTAACAAAGATGTATGATTACAATGCACCAATTAATAAAAATAAAAAAGTACATCAAAAAAGAGAATGCAGACAAAAGTAAATTTACTCCCTGCCCTCTGGCCTCATACCACCCATACCAACAGAGGAAATTATCGTTTATTTGTTTCACACACCTGAAATTATTGTTTATTTGTTTACTGCTCATTACCCACATTACCAAACCTAAATTTAAACTCTGTGATATTAAGAACATTGCCTCTAGTTTACAACTGACCCTAAGCACCTGGATTACAATCCAACACATAAGAGGCATATAGTAAATGTCTATTAATGACTCATAAATATGCACAAGTAAAAATTAAACTTTGCCAAAATAATTGGAAGACATTGAGGTGAACTAGGATCAGAGTGGTTTGAGGAATCAACAGGGTTAGTTTTGGTAACATTCCTAGAAGTGTACATCATGAGCTGAAATCTGAAAAGCATAGAGAATTAAATGTAGGAATGTTCCCCTCTTCTTTAGACCGGCTCAACCAGAGCCCTGGAGGCAGAAATTTGGGAAATGTTTCTAAAATATAAGCCTGGCCTGGCTTGGAGCACAGGGACCAGGGAGAGGAGAAGTAACACATGCGAATGACAGTAGGGTGGGGCTACATGGAGGGACAGTTCGAAGGCAATGGTCAGAAGTTTATATTTGGTCCAGATGGTAATAGCAAGCCACTGGAGGGCCATGTTTACACATTTTCAAAATCCAATTAGGATACCACATGTTTTTATGGTCTAATCACCCATTTTGGACCCATTAAATAAATTAGTTGAAAGAGAAAAACAAAGGAAAAAAAATAAAACGATGTGTCATTTGATAGCATTAGGAAATCATGGGATAAATGTGTTAAATTGGAATGTTTGACCTGGAACCAAATGAATCCAAATAACGGTCTTGATGACTGAGTCTCGAACTGAACCAGACCCACAACTGATGTTTGAAAATACACAGTTAAGGAAGAAATAAAATAAATGATGGTGGTTTGGGTGAGGAAAATAGGCCTTTCTTCCCTGTGGAATGGTTTGGACATTCCCTTGCCGAGGGCAGAAGGCTGGACCAGCTGACTTCTCATGCTTGATTCCAAGCTCTAGATTACAAGCGTTCTATAAGAAGGCCGGTGGATGCGCAGGAGGAGGAAGCAGCTGTTCCAGTGGAATTCCCTCTGGAGAGGAAGAAAGTCCAGCCATCCAGATGGGATCAGGCAAAGGGAGGAGGCTGGGGGAAAAACAGGCCCTGGGAAGAGAGGAAGGTCAGTGAGCCTGGGATGTGCTGTGGTACCCTGGATCTGTGCATCCTTTCCCTAGTCTATGCCACACATTAGAACAATTAGAACATACAGAAAAGGGAGCACCATGACCAAATGAGAGTGGGAAGATAGAGACAAGTGTTGTTTTCTTGGGAGAAATTAATAACCTTCATTCTCTTGTGCTAGGACGATTTCATTTCTTAGAATCCCACTACTTGAAGCATGTGGAAGGGGGGCAGGGTATCATCTAATGGTAAAGGCCCTGGGTATGATCCCCAGCACTGTAAGACAAGGTTGCAAGGTATGGTTCCCCAACAGAGGTATCAACATGAGTGAGGTATGTATGTGGGGGTGGGGGATAGGGGTGCTTGTTAGAAATGCAGAAAAGTAGACCCTATCCCAGACTTACTAAATAAGAATTTGCACTTTCACAATATTTCTTGTGTGATTCATAAGCACATTAAAGTTTGAGAAGCATTGTTGTGTGTGTCAGTTTTCTGTTGCTGTGAAAAAATACCTGAAACAATCAAGTTAAATGGAAAAAAGGTTGATTTTGGTTCATGGTTTCAGTCCAGGTTCATTTGGCCATGGAGCTTTGAGCCTGTGACAGCACAGTCCATCAAGGTGGAAGAAACTACTTGCTCACCTCATGGTGACCAGGAGGCAAAATGAGAGAGGAGAGGGCTGGGGTCCCAATATCTCCCTCAGGAGCACACTCCCAATGACCTAACTTCCTTCCACTAGACCCCACCTCCCAAAAGTTCTCTCAACAGCACCTAAGCCTTCAGCATATGGGCCTCTGGAGGACACTTCCCATCCAAATCATAACAACTGTGTTAGAGAAACTGGAGCAAACTAGATAAAATAAAATTAGAGTTGAGCTAAGTTAGGGAACCGTAATCCCACAGGACAGAAATTAGTGTAAGCAGTACCACCCCTCTCTTGATTGAGCTTACATAGATTATAAAAATTTTACAGGCCTACCACATGTACTCCACCACAGTGACTCTAACCACAGGTGTGCATTTGTGTACACAAACAGAAGTCTCTGAGAATGGGAACATTTCTGATGTCCCAACTCTGAATCAGCTTATTTACATCAGCCTGTTTTTTGCTTTGTGTTGTGTCTTTGGAGCTACTGCCTTTTCCCTTGAATTACTCTCAGTTCCCTTCATCAATGACATTTTAGGTTCTTTCTCTGTTTCACTTCATATTCCACTGCTGTATCTTCCTTGAGTGCAGCCCTAGCTCAACCAATAACTAAGGAAGCCAAATGGAAACAGTAACAACTGGAATCATTTGCCATTCAGCTGGGAACATAATGATTCGCCCAGTTTCTCTAGCATGGAAATTTCCCGGAACCAGCCTCTTTCCAGGGCTTAGGGACTCTCTCTCATTAGTTCCAGTGAACTTTCCCTCCTCTTAAGTCTTTACTTATACTCCTCATGAGGTTTCAGACAAGATTAGCTCATGCTCTGCTGGGTCTCTTCCTATAGTCTCTCAAACTCACTACCCTCCTTTGCAGTGTGAACAGAGGAGAGGGCAGAGCATAGCAGTGGCTAAAGTCGTGATGGGTCAAAGTCTGATGTATCCCCGCTCCATGACTCTAGGATCCTGGTTACTCAGTCTCTAGTAACTGTGGTTTCTTTATCTGTAAAATAGAAACAGTAATACTAGCTTTGTAGAAATCTGTCATTATCAAAGAGAAAAGGCAACCTTACATGGTCAGCATAGTATCTGCATATAGCAAGTGCTCAGAAATGATGAATGGCAACTATCTGGAGCCTTAATGGTAAACTCATCAGATAATTCTGGCGTATAAGTAACAGTATATCCAAGAGCCTCATTTGTACTGTGATTACTTCAATTCTCTCTAGACAGGGCTGCCCTAAGATTCATGGACATTTTAGGTGAAGAGACCGCCACCCACTTATTTAATTACACTAATCTTTTATCCAGAGAAACTAAAATAGAAATTAAAGCAGAAGAATGTAAAATCGGGAAATGTATCAGGATAAAGCTATGGATGTATTTTGTGACTCTTAGGATCTATGATGAAAATGCTAAATGAAAAGCAAAAGATTTTGACCTCATTTAAATATTTCCAGATTCAGAGCTCTTGTAAACTTCTGTGCAAGTGAATGACATGGTTTCCAGCACATTAATGCCATCTGCAACTCAACATTGATAATTCAAGTAAAGAACCTCTGACAAATTCTAATACATAGATGTGTGCATGTGTGTACACATATTTACTTTTTACTGAGAAGTTTTCAAAAAGTTTTGTCACACACAATCTGCTGCGTTCTTGCAGAGCAATGATAAATACAAATGGCATCGTACTTCAAACTGCGGAAATAATACATGCTTTCTGTTTCTTTGGCTGACCAGTCATTTATCACAGGTCATTTACATGGAGCTGGATGGCTTGGTAAACTAATCACTACGCTCTTTCATGTAGTACTATGTTCTTCTTAGTACATCATGTGAAATTAGTTTGATGATTTCAGTTCCTTCCCTTGGGATCCATAACCCAATTCATAGACAAACCAAAAGCAATTTGGCTGAACCCACCAGCCAGGATCCAAATAAGGGGAGGGTTGTGTATTCATATTGGATTCATTGATAGCTGAGAAGAAGCTTTGGCTGAGGATACAAATAAAAATTAATGAAAAAGTATATATGTATACCTCTACATGCACATGTGTGCATAGGTGTATGCATGTACATACATCTGAGTATATTGTGATTATATGTATATTGTATTATATGAAAGTGTGTGTGTGTGTGTGTGTGTGTGTGTGTGTGTGTGTGTGTGTGTGGTGATCATGGGTTGATTTGGTATAGCCATTATTCTGATGGAAACTTAAAGTCTTGGTCATGACACATTTTAGTTACTTTTTTTTTTTGCGGTACTGGGGATTGAACCAAAGGGCATTCTACCTCCGAGCTACATCCTCAGCCCTATTTTTTATTCTTTATTTTGGAACAGGGTCTCATTAAGTTGCAGAGGGCCTCACTAGGTAGCTGAGGCTGGCCGCGAACCCAGATCCTCTGGTCTCAGCTTCCCAAGTACTGGGATTACAAGCATGAGCCACCACACCCAGCTCACATTTTAGTTACTTTTTATAAAGAAACAACAACCTTAAAATTTTGTCATTTATCTTCCTAATATTTCACAGTATTCCTGGTTCAATATACTCTTTCTAAACATTGCTGCTTGTTCATCAAATGATGAAATCCATGTCTTGCTATTATACAAACCTCTGTGTACCTCAAGGAATCAAATATCGCAGGATGAGGCTCACTTCCAAGGCAGAGTCATGAAAAGTGTACAGCTTCTCCTCTCTTTACCCCATCACTGTGCCATCCTCTCTCCACACATGTCTTGGGAACCCTGAGATGACATGTAAGAAGTCCAGCTATGCTAGGGGCATCTTGGGAGATACTTTGTGGCAGAAGAGATGTGTGCCTGAGAAACCTGGCTCCCTGAGTCTTCCCAGCCCAGGCAAGTGGGGATGCAAGTGACCAGGGGAGGTTTCAGAAGAATCCAAGTGCTCAGCCTCATGCTGCCCTAACCCATGCCAAGCAGAGCCAGCCTTGGAGCCACCTGGCTGATGACAGGATGATGGAGAGGAATAGAGATGATTTCTCCATCAAACCCTATACACATTGCTGACATTAAGTAAATGTCTTAAGTTACTACATTTTGAGGTAGTTTATTACTCTGCAACATATCACTAGAACATACATATATCATATGAAATCAGTTAAATTCTGTCAGTTTATAATTTGGGGAACCATAACCTAATTCAAGGTCAAATCAAGTCAATTTGACTGAAACCACCAACTTGAGTTCACAAAGAGGGACAACTGTAATCTAATGTTGATCCAGTGACATTCAGTCTATTCTGATCTCTTAGAAGGAGGCTGGCGAAGCAGACAAGATTCTTAAAAGTTCATACAATTGTTTCAATGCTAGTTTCCTGGTTTTGATAATTATACTATAGGTGCAAACTGAGTGAGGACATGTGGAACTTGTCTGGACTATCCTTGCAACTTTGTGTGAATCTGATTATTTAAAAATGGTTTTAAAGTGGCTGCTTGTGAATCTAGTGTGTGTGTGTGTGTGTGTGTGTGTGTGTGTGTGTGTGTGTGTTCAGTGCATTAATTTGATATAGCCAATATTCTAATGAAATATTCAGTAACTAATAAAAGTTTTATTTCAACAAATATATTAGCTACTTAAAAAAAGAAACATCCAGTTTAGATATTTTCCATTAATTCAGTTATACCCTTATCTCATATTAAATTTAGGAAGTGAAAAGAAGCATTTTATAGTCAAATAGTACAATTTTCATACAGTAAAGACCATAATAAGTATTGATAAATGGGATCTAAGAACAGAAAAACAATCTCAGCCTCTCCTAGAGACTCCCAGTTTCTTCCAGAGGACTCGAAGGCTTGGGGAGGAGCTCACCAGGCTGGAGCTGGTGATCGCTGAGAGGGGAGAGGTGTCAACCTTGACATGAGTTTAGAAAATAATTTGAACTAATTACTAAGGAGATGGTTTCTAAACAAGGACAAGGAAACTAGAGAGAGTTCCAAAGCAATTTTCCTAAGAAAAATTTTACTAAATTTCCTGAATGAACTGCTTTTTGAGACATTTTAGATTTGTTTTACTAATATATTGTGGTATATGGCAAACATAATCAATCAGGGGGATAACAGAGCATTTGCAACACCTGCATTAACAGGTTGGAGGAACTGAGAACAATCTAATGGAAGTAAGTAGCCCAGGGACAGCCTTGTATGGAACTCCTGGATTTCTGTCATTTTCCAATAAAGTATTTGAAAAATGTCATCTTTCTTAAAACAAAAGGAACTATTAATGTAGGGAGAGTTTTGTTTTTTGTTTTTTGTTTTTTTTCCTAATGGGAGGAAAGATTGAATTGTAGATAGAAGATATTGATGTGATATAATCACTGACAATGATTTAATTTTTAATCCCCAAAAGTTTGTTGATAATAGATGGATTAAGGTATGAAAGTAAAACAGAGGTGGTAATCAAATAGGAAGCTCTTATCTATGACAGCAGACCAATTAATTAATAGTAAGTAATGAATAATGGGATGACCAGAGGCTCTTCATTTTTAATTTGCATTGGCAAATTATGATGATAAAGAGTATGGTATGTGTTGTGTACACCTGTCAATTTTCAGCAATTGAATGGGTGAAATAAATTAGTACAGACTATTGCCTTAAGTGGTCGTGAACAGACATTTTCAAACTTGGCTTACTGTTAAACCTTTAACACTTTAAAAAATGTAGATTCCCAGAGTCTACCTTAGACTTTGTGTATTCTAATCCTTGAAAGTAGAGCCTTAAATTTTATATTTTTAAGTGTTCCCCAGGTAGCTCTTAATATCACCCATATTCTTAGAATGAGCTAGTGATGAGCAGATGTTTTTATTTCCCATTTTTCAACTGGTAACTGCTATGAATCCATTTGTATTCAACTGCACTGAGGTAACAGAACTCTATGAAAGTTCCTTGGGGAGCCTTTCAGACAATAAACTCTGTAAGACATGGTAGACCTGGTGCAATCTCTTTCTACCACAAGGGAAAATACATACAGAGAGATTCCATTTCTAAATGTGTCTGCATTAACCCAAGAATCCATTATCTTCAAAATGTCTCTTATATTTCCTCCCTTGAATGCCACAGAACGCATCCTTAGCTTTAGCAGTGTGTGTATGTGTGTGTGTGTGTGTGTGTGTGTGTGTGTGTGTGTGTGTATGTGTGTGTGTATGTGTAGGAGCAGGGTATACCAGCCAGGTAGGACAAGCTTAGGAAGGACCTCTGATCAGCACAATTACTCATTTAGTTAGAACGGTTTGGAAGACCTGATGTTTCAAGAGCTTGTTAAAAGAAATGGGAACTAAGAAAAGTAATTCTCTATATTCTGAGGTCATTAGTAATTCTCCCTATTCTGAAGTCATTAGTAATTCTCCCTATTCTGAGGGAGAATTTTATTTTTTAATTTTTGAAAACATGCTGACTGGCTAGATTTCAAAGAGCAAGAGGCTCTTACACAAAAACTGGAAGGGTTCTCATTCTTGGGACCAACACAGAGCTTTATCCTAATTATCTCTGCATTATTCAGGGAAGATTAACTATGTTGCTTACAACACCCAACTCTCGGAGTCTTAACATAACAAAGGAGTATTTCTCATTCATTTCAGAGTATACTACAGACCTCTTGGGGCTCTGATCCACAGGGTCATTCAAGGAGCCAGAGTCCTTTCTTCTAGATGTTCTACTATTTTCTAGGGTGTCAATTGCCTTCATTGGAATCTTTGCATTAGATCAGCAGGCATGGAATGAGAAAATATTGTGGAAAAACCCTTGGACGTTTTGCTATAGGCAAAACCTGGAAATTCTGTTCTACAGAACCCAGCTTTATGACTGTCATCTACAAGAGATGCCAAGAAGGTAGATTGGTTATTTTTTCAGCAAAAATTCAAACGAGTTTTGGTGGACACATAGTTTTTGCCAAAATCTCCTTGGCAGCTTTCAAGATACATTATGATGATAATGCACTATTTCTATGGCTTTTCTCCCTCAGACCCATAGACTCAGTACAATTTTGAGAAACGTATCCCATAAATACTAGTTGAGGGACATTCTATAAAACACCTGACAAGTACTCCTCAAAGCTGTCAGAGTCATCAAAAACAAGGAAAATATAAGAAACTGTCCCAGCCAAGAGGAGCTCAGGATAGGACCACTAAATTCAATGTGATAGCCTGGTTGGGTACCAAAAAGAACAAGAATCAGAAAGCAGGGAAATTTGAGTACAGTATGCACTACGGTTAATTATAATGTATCGATAGTGGTTCGTTAATTTTGACAAATGTACCACACTATTGTAATAATGCTAATAATGGAAACTGGATCTGTGGCACATGGAAACACTCTATATTACTTTTATAATTTTCTGTAAACCTAAAACCATTCTAAAGAAAAAAGTCTGTTTTAAAAATTTTAAGTGACTGTCAAAGAATCTGCTGTTCCTTTTTTCCCACCATATCCATGAACTACTATATCTACTAAGCAATTACTATTCCAGGCTTCCCCTTGCATTCATTTCTCTCCTTACATCCCTTCCCTCTACTTACTTCATCTTAAAGTGATAATTTCTCAAGAATAACTCTTGTTTCACCTTTCTAATATGTTTTGTGCTCCTCTACAAACAGCACATAATGGAAAAATTAAACACACACACACACACACACACACACACACAACTACACATATGTAATCAAAGAAGTGTTTCACCTGGTTTCCACTGGCATCATTATGTTTAGACTTTTTTATGCTATGAACTCTATTATTAGCATCAAAAACTTGATGTATTTTTCTCTTCTGTGTGTCATCCCCAATTGTTTATACAACCTGTTAAATATATTTTAAAGTTTAGCAAATGGTAATGGAGAAGAATTTTAAAGGCTTCCATTAAAGATTTAGATTTGCCATTAAAAAGAAAAATTTTTCCCATCTAAAAACTCCCTTAAGGTCAGATTTATTTGGAAAATATAATTCTCCCACAACACAGTTTTGGAGACCTATCTAAGCATGTAGAAGACTCTTAGAATGCTTATAATAAATATATTCATCTCATTTGGTTTAACCAAATATTTCTTCAAACTTATATTACATGGAGTTCTTAATTTCCTTTCCCATTTCTTGCCTATTGTCTGTTAACCGCTTATGGAACTAGAGTTCCTTCAGATATATATTAGATAATGTAACATTCAAAAGAGCTAAGATATTTTTTTATTTTTACACATAGTTATACAGAAGAGTGGAGAAGAATATATACATTCTAGTCATTTTTTAAAAAATTAAGCACTCAACTTAGAATTAGTTAGAAGCAAAATTTTATTCTTGTTTCTTATGTGTGTCTTTGATGAAGCTATCTGAGCCTTGACTTACTCATTTTATAAAAGTAGATAATAATAATTCCTGTCTGGGATTCACTTGGTAGACTAAATAAGAGGCCTACCCTTTATAATTATCCTTCTTCCTAGATGGTAGAAGCAGTACACAATATCTCTGTGAGCTGGCAGCTCAGTATTGACTAAACAAGATAAATCTCATGGCCTTTCATTAAATCAAGAACTCAGATTCTGGACAAGAAACAGTGAGATTGGCTCCTGCAAGTCAATAAACAAGGTTCCAAGAGGGAAAGCAACTTAGGAAAAAGGGTGGGGTGGGGTATAAGGATTTACACAGCATAGGTATATGCCTTAGTGTCCGTCCTTTGAGCTCACTTCTGTTGACAGCTCATTACCTGCTGGGCATTGTAGTAAGTGCATTTAGCATTACTGCATTAGCTTAGTTAATGTTTATGATAACCTACAAGATAATCCCTCTGATAAGAATGGTTAGGAGACTTGTATCTGGTCAGTAACCATCATTCAAATACAGGCAATCAGACTCCAGAGCCTGGCCTCTTACTGTTGTACTATCTGGATTTTGTCTCTGTGAAGCTAAGTTTTTTTTTTTTAATTGGGCTGAAGCTATCATGGATCTCTATTATTTTTCATTGCACCCTTCCTTCCTTTTTCTCTTTCCATCTTGCTAGGCTTCCCTGGCAAGGAAGTCTATGTTCCTGACCCAGGTACCTTTTCTAGGAGGTGTCAGGCTACTAGCATGTCCCCACATGAGTCTATTTCTGGTCTAAGGAGAGGATAAGGCCTTTAGGTAAACAAAGCAACATTACCTCTTCTGTCCAACTCTGGTTACCTTGAAATAGCTCTTACAAACAGCATCTGCCTTACAAACAGCTCAGTTCATTCTTAGATGCAGTCCCTCCTTCAAGCTGCCCTCCACCACTGTAGGACCTATCTTCTACTCAACTACCCTTCACTGCTGCCACTCTACCATAGGTCTAAAGGCCTCATGTTTCTCCAATGATAGAGCACAACAATGTAAGGTAGCGGGGTCGAGAGAAGATCATTCAATAATAGAGGGTCATTGGCAATAGGTTCTGTGGAAACCAGAAAGTGGTTGGAAGGATTAACCCTGATGATGAAGCCCAGTACTATGCCTTCTTTCTTTTCAATGGGATAAACTTTCCTCATGTTCCACGCATCACAGAGGCATATGCTATGGTTTGAATATGTTCCTCAAAAGATTATGTGTTGGGACTTTAATTACCAATGTGGCAGCAGTGAGAAGTGGGGCCCAATGGGAACCATAAGGTCTCCACCCTCATGAATAAATTGATGTTAAAAGAGTGAATTATTTCTCATGGGAGTGGGTTGTTACAAGTTTGACTTTTACTTAGTTTTATCTTGCTTCCTCTCTTGTCAACTGACTCTTTTGTATTACTGCTGTATTATGACACAGCCTAAGGCCCTCACCAGAAAATGAGAAGATGCTGCCACCATGCTCTAGGATTTCACAGCTTCTAAAGCCATGAGCCAAAATAAACCTCTCTTCTTTATAAATTACCCAGTCTGTAGTATTTTGTATTTTGTTTTAACAATAGATAGCATACTAAGGCAATGTACCTTGGGAAAGGTTGTTTAATATCCAAAAGTCTTGCAATGGAGTATTTTGCTTATTGAACTCACTATAGTTTACTTTTTATCTTGAGTTCTCTCAGATCTGCAAGGAAATACATTTTTAATATTTATAATCTATTTTAATTTTTAATCTATTTTAATATGGGGCGGACCTATATTAACTAATCTTAGAGACCGAGCATTTATAAAACAAAAGAGAAATATGTTATTTTAAATTGAAAAATGGAACAGCCAACAGAAGAGCACATTGCATCCAGGATAGACTTGCCAATGTAGAGCCCATGGATTCCTAGCTCCCTCCTGACTGTCTCAATTTGGATTATTTTTTTCATTTTGTTTCCCCTTAAAACTCAAATTTGCTTATTTTCTATCTATGACAATATGATAGAAAAATCTAGGAAACATATTAATAAAAAAATGAAGAAAATAATTCTATCTTGTAAGCCCACCACTGAGCAATAACTACAGCTAACATCTTCCAGACATTCTATTACACACACTTATATGGATAAGCCAGATGTGGTCTAAGTCTCTCTGCTCCCTGCTGTCTAGATAAGATGGCTTGGCCCTTCATTTCACTGCTCTCTTCAAGATTCTGGCAACTTCCCAGGATCTCACATTCTAATGCTCACCTGTGACTCTGGCTTCCTGCTTCTTTTGAATTCCATTCTCCACTCTACAGCCTACAGCTGTTCCTTTATTTTGCTTTGGCCATAGACCCAAATGTGGGAATCAGGTTCTTTCCTTGATTCAATGGTAACAACAAATCATCCATACAAGGATTTTTCTGATGCATAGCTGACTTAACTGAATGTTTCAGGATGTGAAAAACATCACACTTGAACACTAGACGTCTTTTTCCTTACTTTTTAATTTTTTTAGCCTTTAAGCCATACAACTCAGCCATACAACTCTTTCCTCTTGTTCTTCTCTTTTTACTATCTTCCTTTCACAAGCAGAAATCATCCCCCCCCCTTTTTTTTCCTTTCAAAGGAGTATAGTTGTCTAAACACCTTGCCTCCAAACTCGACTTCAGGAATTCACTTTGTATATACAAAGTCTCCCCTGAATTTTGACACTGTCATCATCAAAAGAAGACTGAGACATTAGAAAAAGGCCTTTCACACCCTCATATGTGCATGAAATTCCCACAGAGGCACAGAGATGCAATACACGGCAAAGACAAAGCCACTGACAACAATGTGGTCAAAATTTCAAGGAAGGTAGTAAAAAATTACTTTCCCAATTCTTAGGTCGCTCCCTCCCCCCACACCAAGGATATAAAAGGACTGGAGTTTAGGAAAAGTTTCACTGGATAGAACAGTTAGTGGGCTGTAAGCATCCTCCCAGTCAGATAAAGATGGGTAGTAGAATGCATAATTCGAAAGAGAAAGGCTTCCAGGGCCACTCCAGATTGATTTGATAAGTATTATCTGCAGCTGTTTGAAAAAGCTTAACAGCTGAGATGGAGCTGAAGGGCGAGTACCCTGCTTCCCCTCAGGGCAAAGGAAGGGGGATATTTTCTTTGAATTGGAGGTGGCCCTACAGTTAGGGAATGCTGGCCAGACCATCTTCAATCCAGCCCTGGAGGATTTCCTGGAGTGTTCTTGAGGCTTCCAGGCAAAGTCTCTGACTACTGGGCCACTGTGAGAGGAGTGACTAATTTCATGGACTGCATGTGACAGTGTCATGCAATCAAATACACTCAAAGTGTTGGGATCAGTTCTCAACTCAGGAACTCAGGATCAGCAGGGTCCTTGGCTAACATGATGGGAAAGAATTTCAGCATGCACCAGTGAGAGACATGGACAGAAGTTTATTTGGGGAAAAGGAGAGAAATACACATTCAAAAGAGAATGTGGGCCATCTCAAGATGAGGAAAAGCATATTGGGGAGTTCATGGCTCTTTTCTTATAGACTTTTGTGAGGGGTGGGCCAGAGGTGGTATGTGAGGATGATCTCAGTCTGGTAGTCACTGAGGTGGTTTATGGTGATCTGGTAGTCTGGTCAGCTTTTGAAAGGATGAGCTCATTCCAGTAGTCCTAAGGCAGTTCCTGGTGGTCTGGTCATCTGGTCAACCTTAGAGTCCTCAGGCTGATTGGGATCTTCATTATCTGATTGACAGATAAGCTGGAGAGTGTCCTAAATTATAGGCTTCTTGAAATATCTACCTGTCTTGTTATCAATGCACAGGGCAATTATAGTTTCTTTTCGTTAACTCTAGTATCTACAGATTTCCCAGGAATTTAGGAGGGTCAGGCTTGGGAAAGAAAACTGGTTTGAGGAGTAAAGGCTGAAGCGCTTCAGCTCCACTTTCTTATATTAAAGTTATATTTTACTTTTTCTTCCTGTCTCCTTTCTACCTACTTATTTCTTCTATTCTACATCAAAAGGAATCCACTGGGGTGGGGGTTCAGAAAAGCCACCCAAAGACCTACCAGAGGAACAGATACTCAACCAGGTTCCAAGAGCATGGCACCTTTCACTAAAAACCAGTCAAGTAATGTTCCTGCCCTTCCCCTCTCCCCTCCCCACTGGAACCTTGAAAGTGTCTGAAGCCACTCTCAGCAAAATGGAGGGAAATGGGAAGAAACACAGTGGGGAATGAGAAGCAAATAACCACCAGTCCTCCTTCCAGACCTCCACCTGCACAAGTCCCAAGTCAGTCAAAGAGAGAAGTTTATTTTAAAACCAGGTTCTAAGGTTTGGTGATTACATGGCACTGGAAACTTTAAATTACTGAGTTGAGACTGTGTTTTTGTTATACAGCCTGTGGGTATTACATTGCCTAAGAATTATTTAAACAAAACATGAGATTCCCTAAGTTTCCATCAAGGCATCTACACTCCCCTTACCTAATAAAGTCTGAAGAAACATTCAAAGACAAAAATACAAATGCTATGTCATGAATTTCCCTGTATCACAATAACTACTCTATAACACAATATTGTAATTTTAACAGTTCAATTATTAATAATTATGGACATTAAGAATGACATTGAACTTGAGTTACTTTTGATTTCCTTTATAAACAAGAGTGATATTGCTTTCACATATCCTTAGGTACTTCTTTAGAATAACTGTGAGGTTGCTGGATCCAGGTCTATATTTATGATAAGAACTTGAGCTGGGAATTGCCAAAATCACAACTGACATGTCATCTTTGTGGGCACCTGCCATAGATATATTAGAAGCTTCAGTTCTGCCTCCATAGAGGGACTACGCTCTCTTGATCTTGATCCTATGGGTTGATCTTGTGAGTTAATGCAGACCCTCAAAGGACAACATGCCTTTTCAGTTCTTGTGGTGATGTTTGACTCTAATTCTTGTTCCTGTACTTAGGAATAAATTTCAAAAATTCAAACCTGCTCATACATTAGCAGCTACCTTATCTTATTTTTATAGACATTATATTTATGAAATCTGAAAATTAACTGTTATTTGTATGCCTTGAGTAGATTACTTAGACTTGAACTGGGAAAACAAATTCAGTGGGTCAAATTTTCCAGTCTTATATTTTCCTTTTGCAAAAGATTCACATGGTTCCTGATCTCACCAACTCAGCTAAAATTATAATTAGGGTTGATTCAATCAATACAGCTTCAGCCTGAGAAAGTGTTATCTGTAATCACTCCCATCTTGAAAGGTGGAAGATACATGACTGCTATGAATTTTCTGGGGATTTCACTATAGAGAAAACAAATTTTAAAAAATTATAAGAAATATTTCTAAGCAGGACTTTAATGTGCAATGATCTACTCTGTCCATATTTGGCTGGGAGGTATCTTCCTAAGAAACATAATTTCTAGCTGGCTGTCACTTGTCATTTTCTCCATGTTCAACATTCACCAAGATAAAGGTGCTATTTTGCCAACTCTAAACACTTAATTTTCATTCTCATTCATTTCACCATTTTTCTTAAAGTGAAAATAACACTCAATTATCAAAAGGGTCTAATGCACTGTAAATAACAAATGGTATCTTACCCTCTGGAACTTATCTCATGCTATGTTATGGATTTACCAGATCTCACAAAATATCAAATATATGAGCCTTAAAGGGGAAAAGTCTCCATACTAGTATATGAAAAAATTCCTAAAAATTCCAGAAGGGTGAATGAACAGATGGATACTTTTGGGACATGTGTGTGTGTCATTTTTGTTTTACATTTCTTTGGCTCTGTAAGAGAACGCATTTTCTACAAAGTATGGTAGCTAAAGCGAGGGATCATATTAAACTAAACCTGGAAACAAGAAATGAGAAGTAAATAGTTTAGCAAAAATGCAGTTCCATATGTTAATTCTGAAAAGTTTCATTATTGAGACCATAGATCTAAAATAACAGGGACACAGAACAAGACACAAAAGATAAATAGTGACTGAGTAGTGGAGATCATTTTTTACTTGGAGGTGTAGATACCATAGTAACCCACTCATATGTGTATTTTGAGGTTTATTCACCAAGAAAATTCAATGTTTTAATAAGCTTTCATAATGGTAATTATATATTGTATCCCCTCCCTTCTGAGTAGTGATTTCTTACATAAGGAAGTAAAGCTCTAGCAACATACAGAACTCAGTTATTACAGATCCACCTCTTGACACAGATATAAAAATTCTGTATAAGTTGTAACAGCATAAAAGTGTACAAAACATATCTTAGGAGGAGAATTAATGAAAGAAATCCCCAGTTACCAGAAAGGAAGAATGAATTTCTGACCAGAGCACAACTAATGTAGCAGTAGCCTGGTATGGTGGAGGGGTTATTGAGATTTAAATAGATGTCCTACAGTTTATGGATTAAAGTACAAATGCTCACATACAGACAGGAGATGAGGACCTTGCTTTCCCTGAGGAATGGTGTTTGAGCTGCATTGAGCCCTGGTCAAGTTGCGCAAACATTTTCTATGAGCAGACCTTCATAGAAAACCCTCGTGGTCAACCTGTTGAGATGCAAGAAGCTTTCTCTGCCCAAGACTTGGGGAAGAGTAGAAAAAGAAACACATTTCTTGAGAAATTGAAACTCTAGCCCGCCATATGCAAAGGAGAGGCCACCAATGGTATGCCACAGCTGGTGTAGGGTGCCAGCTCAAAGTAACATGAAATCTGGTCTCTGAGAGGTGAAACTCTTGGTATTTTGCAAGAATGAAGCCACTGGGAAGTCTAAGCTAAATGTACTCACAGGAAAAAGGGACTGTTTTCAGTTATTTTTTCCTTCTCATATATTTTGTAAAAGTGTCCTGTTAGAATTTATCCAATTGTTTTGTATGTTTGTTGTTGGAGGCGGGTGTGTAATAGTTCAGTTCTACGTGTGGCTGGAATCAGATAATGTTATTTTATATGTAAGAAGAACTACTTACAAAAAATTTACAATATTAAAAATGACAATATGAGTCTAAAAGAAAACCAACATAAATAACAATCAATTATTCAGCATAATGGAGAATCAACTAATATGGTCAATGGGAGCATTGGTGACCTCAAGAACCAGAAGTAATAAAAAATTTGAAAGAAATTAAAAAATAAAGAATATCTAAAAATTTTAGATATTTATTTTAAAGGAAAAGAAAACAATGAAAGGCATAACAATACTTATGAAGATAATCTAGTAAACCAAAAGAAACAAATAGAAGTTCTTTCCACAAAGAAAAAAAATTAATTTAAAATTAAAAGGATAGACTGAATGACATGCTAAACATAGTATATGAGAGGCTCAAAAAACATGCATACGAACCCTGAGAAATAGCCTGATATGCAACCTGGAATGATACATAAATTGAAATGTGAAAGAGAAGTGAAGCAATATGCAGGATAGCTTTAGGCACCCTAAAATCTATCAAATTCAAATTCCAGAAAGAAAAAATATACTAAAAAGAATAGATAATGTTTAAAAAGATAATGGTAGAGAATTTTCCAGAATTCATTAATGTCATCTATTCTCAGATATAGGAAGCTCAATGAACCCAAAGTTTGATCGATAAAAACAAAATCCTCCTAGTTGCATCATAGTGGAAGTATGGAATGCCAAATTCAAGGAGAAGGTCTTCAGAGAACCTAGGAAAATAGATACATAAAATAAAAATTAGTTACTAATGCTAATCACCAAATATTTCTTACTTTCATTCTAGATTCATGATTTGGATTTCCCTTGAGATATGGCTATGTAACTTGTTATGACCAATTGTATGTAAACTAGAGTCATTTGTACCATTTAGGGAGTAGGAACATTAATATCTAGTGCTTAACACATCAATTTCTCTCTTTCCTTCTGCTGCAACCACTAGCAATGCTGCTGGACCTTAGAGTAGAGCAGAGTTCTCCATGGACCTATGAAGGAAATGAAATTCAAGAGAGAAATAAATGTTTGTTTCTTAAACTGTTGCTCTATTGGAGCTGTTTATATCCACAGCATGACATATACTCCAAACTCAGTGATATGTACAAGAAAAATATGCAAAACATAAAATAATTATATTTTTGAAGGTAAAGGAATGAATGAAAAAAGAGACCACAAATCATTAATAAAAACCCATCATATTAATGTTAATGCTCAGTAGAATCATCTTTAGGGAAGCATAATTATTAAAGATAAATAAATGAAAACATATTGTTACCAAAGATAAAATAAACAATCTGCCAAAAAGATAAAAATTCTGGATCTTTATACATACAACATCATAAAATACATGAAGTCAAAATATAGGAAGTCAAAAATATAGTTATAAGAAGAGATGGATAAATCCACAGTAAAAGCTAGTTTCTGCAATTTTTTTTTCACTTTCCAGACAATGGTGGTATGACTTTCCATGCCATCTGGAATTGGACAATCTGGAATTGGACAATATTATGCAATGTCTCGCAGGGATTCTGGAGAAGGATTTTTTTTTTAATTTGGCTTTCCTGATAAGAGTGATGCCTTTCAAGTCATCACTCCTCTTTCTGTCTTTGAGAGGGGTTTCATGAAGAAGTGTTGGTTGCTACAGTAATAGCTGTTTTCCTTCAGATATCTTATTCTAGGATGTCTTATAAAAGCTCACTTTTCATGACATTGTTAATTGCATTAACTGTCAAAGCATCCTAACCAATACAAAGGTGAATTTGCATTATTAGGCATCAATAATCATGAACAGTTGTGGTAATTAAAAGCCCTATAGTAATCAAGACAACATACACAGTTGCAGTGAGACATCACGATTTCATCGATGATGGACTGCATAGGTGAAGGTGGTTCCATAAGATTACATCACCTAGTGATGTCACCATGGGCTGTGTATGTTAAATACAGTCTATGATGTTCCTACCATCTTATCTCATGTAAAGTCATGTAATCTTATTACTAACAGGGAAATAACGATTAGATCAGCAATAAAATGTCTCTTCATATTCATTGGTTTGGCAAAATAAAATGTGTTTGCTCATAATAAGTGTGGGAAAGGATGTGGACTTGGGAAACTCTCAAAAATTGATAGTGGGAGTATAAATTGGCACAGCCCTCACAATGGGCATTGTCAGACTACTCCAACTCGAAGATGCTCTGATTCCACAACACAGACACATATCCTTAAGAAAAGGATCCATATGTCATAATCTTCTCTGTACATCTTAAAAATAGCAAACAATCAGAAAAAAAACAGAGACTCATGCCTGAAACATAGGTAAATTATCTTATATTCACAGAGGGGCTTAATAAATATCAGGTAAAATGAAATCCCTAGATCTACATGTGTCAATATAGGTATATTCCAAAAGTGCTGAGGGAAAGTTATTTTTAGGATATTTTACATAATTTTAGTAAATTAAAAATAAAAAGGGAGCAGGGCATGGTGGTGCATGCTTGTAATCCCAGCACCTAGGAGGCTGAAACCAGAGGATCCAGGTTTGCAGTCAGCCTCAGCTACCTAGTGAGGCACTCCGCAACTTAGTGAGACTCTATTTCAAAGTAAAGAATAAAAAATAGGGCTGGGGGCATAGCTCGTAGGTAGAGTGTCTCTGAGTTCAATCCCTAGTACTGCAAAAAAATAAAAATAAATAATAAATAAAAAGAAAGTGATGCTACATATTTACTTAAGCACTACAATATTAAACCATTGATTGGAAAGTTGTAAAAAAACTTTAAGATTGTGGATAATTTGGGGTAGTAGTAAAAGAAGTATATAGATATTTTTCAAAAAATCTATAAAAATTTCTTAAACAAGTCTGAAAGAAATATGTTATGATGTCAACATTTATTCAATATATGATTAGATATATTTGGATGTCCATATATTGTTTTCAGTATGTTTGGGGATGTAATTAATCACTTTGTATGTTTGAAATTTAATCAGTAGATGAATATTTTAAAATAAAATGATGAGTTATATTAAAAATTAAAGTTAAATAAAATGTGTTATGAATACAAGTAGAAAAATATTAAATATCATGGTTGGAAGGAAGAGATCCATTCCATTTCAGAATGGAAAGAAGGAAGAGGAAGATGTATTAGATCCTTCTCCTAAGTCCAGCTATGCAACCACAGCTCTCTGACAAACTCTTTGCCAATTATGGAAGATTCCAGGGCAGTGGATCTCAGGCATCCGAAACACAATGGCGTTTTAAAAGCGAGAAGCAATCAGAAAGGGTAGAAAAGTGAATTTTAAGAGAGGTAGCAGAGGTCAGCCCATCTTCTACAACATCCACATTGGGCCCTGCTCTGAGTATAACAGCCTCAGAGGTGAGCAGGCTCAGGTCTAAGTGTGCTGCTGTGCCACAACTGCCCATCGGTCCACATAGACATTTCCTCCTGACTGCAGCTTGTTTCCCAGGCCTGATACTGCACACGTGTATGAAGCCATGTGTACAAAAAGGTCACGTGCTTGATTTAATGTTGTCGCCCTCCTGACAAGGGGCCCTTAAATTTTATTTTTTTCTGTACTCCTTTCTGAAGTAGCTGGTCCTGTTCCCAGCAACAGTAGTGTGCCAACAGGAGCTGTGAGGTGTGTGCTCTGACCTTGGCTGATTACCACTTACATGGAACCTCCTATTTACATTGCTTACCAGAACCTTGCAGGCATCTGCTTGCTGTCCCTATTTTACAGCTTTGATTTGGCCGATCCATCACAGGTAGTACTACTAAAGAGTTCCTGGAGAAAGGATCCCTCCAACCACAAGCTCTGTGAAATTTTGGGTGCCCAAGATGGAAGGCTGCATTCATCTTGGTATTTATATCTGGGTACTATTTCTGTTTATATTCAGTAACACTAACTTAAAGTAATAGTGCAATGAGCTATGTCTTTATGGTATCTCAGATATGATTATTTAGGTTGTTCTTAGATAAAAAAAAATCTGCTTGTATTTACATAGTATTCACACACACACACACACACACACACACACACACACACACACACACATCTATATGGAAAGTCTTAAACCATCTTTATCCATATAAAATGTATCTACCTAATTTGGGCTTTTGAGATGCTGGGTATCTTATCCTTAATCTTTATAGTCAATAAAATTATTAAAGGAAAGCACACCAGATCCATATTATCTCTACAACCCAGACAGGAATGACTAATTCATACTTTTACATTCACTTTTGGAAGATGATGCTACAATCTAGAAAAAGAATTTCAGAACTGCACCCTTGGGCCTTAATGGAATCTTCCAGCCTCATCTTGCCTTTTTGCCTCCACAGACTTCTTGGGGAATTTTAGAGTCCCAGAAAAGGCAAGCTCTGGGCATCATGAGTGGAGGCCCCCAGCCACTGAAAGAGGACTTGGCCAGATCAAGAGGTTTGATTGCCTCGGGCCCCAGTGGTTCCTGGTGCTCACAAGCCCAAGAATGGAATCCTCCATGTCGCTGATAAAGTTTGAAGCTTACATTCTTTTGGGGGAGGGGGAGTTTCCCTTTTGAACGACTCCTCAATTCCTGCATATGTAGAACATTCTGTGGTGTAAGAAGCATCTCTGGAATGGAAGGAACAAATATGCAGGAAGTTTGTAGGTCCATTTTATACATCCTATGACTGTGGTTATGAGAGAATCAGAGGTATTCAGGGCAATGACTTTCTCATCCATGGTTCCTGGGGAATATAAACCAGTCATCTCATGTGGAAATATCCCAAGCTCGCATTGGGAAAACAGGAGAAAATAGACATAACAGGCCATATTTAGTTTTCTAAAGTCATCTAAAGACCACAGTCTATGATAGGAAGATGTTTGAATTCCTCCTTTATCTACTTCATCTGAGTAGTCACCACATTATCTCAACATATGGGGGCTCCAAGAATCTGAGTTCAAACGCCATCTCAGCAAATTCCAGGCTTTCTGTCTCTGTTCCAGTTAAATCAACCATCCAAGCTGTACTTTCCTCGTCTGTAAAATGGGTATGACACTGATACTTTCTTCATAAGGTTTTGTGGATTAAATAACTGTGCAGAACAAACGCTTAGAATAGTGTTGAACACTCAGGAAGCCCTTGGGAGTGATTATTAATGCAAGAAGGCAGGTATTGAGACAATGCTTCTGGTGTCTGGACTTTACCTCCTATCCCTATAATCAGTACAGAGGAGCATAAATTTACCCCATTAGTCCTAGAAGTCAAGACAAGAGAGGGATGTTTCAATTCTTCATAGAATAAAGGGGCAGAGGACATCAAAGAAAGGCTTCAAGAGATAAAGGCATTAGCATTTTGTATATCAATTAAACATTAAATAATCCCAGAGAGGATAATCCCCGAGAGGACTAAAGGAATCTCTGGCCATCCTAAGTGACTAATATGAAAAGTAACATAAATGAGTCACTCGCCAGCTCTGGAGACAGGCAACTCTAGAGAGCCCTGGCTGGGGGCTGCAAGGCATGCTACCACAACTCTGTAAGGAGAAGGAGATGGTTGTCTCCCTCGAAGGCTGGTTGGAGTATTAAATGTTCAGATCTCAATAGTGTTAACTGGTATACTTTTTAATACATCCCCAGAGAAGAGCTGTAGAGACAAGACGGCACCACAGTCACATTTTTTTGGTATGTGTTTCAGACAGCAGATAAAAGGATTATCAGTTCCGAATGTTTCCAGCCCGACTCAGTCAATCCTTCCTCCTGTGCCTTTCTGCCCTGGGGTCCTCAAGGATGCAGGAACCCTCTTAAGGACTTCTCAACAATCAGCCTACAATGTGATGACCTGAAAGCCCAGTCATCTGCAGACTCTATGATGTCAGTATGAGTAACCCAACTCCCTAAATGTTCCACTCTATAAGGTGAGTGCTACTTTCTGCATAGACAATGAGGCCTCAGCTATATGTGATCATGTTTCCATGGAAAATCTTAGTCACCTATTAGTCAGACCACCCCCAAATCGGAGGGGGGAGTCTCATGCCATATTTTCCATGTAACTTATGGAATATGGAACCTCCTGAGTTCCTCTGTTCCCAAATCTGTGGTCAGGACAGGCGCATGACTGAGTGGATAGATGTCCATGATCAGTCCCCCTTATCCTATGAATCTCCCTTCTCTAACAAAACCATGAGCCTCTGAAACTCCTTTGTCCTTCTTTCAGGAAAATCCTATGCCACAAACTTTTCCAGTAGACATTATTTTTCTGAACAGTTTTAGGATTTAGGAAAATTGCTCAAGAAGTATCAAATTCCCACATAATTTCTCCTCTCTATCTTTCCCTGTTATTAACATGTTGCACTATTTCAGTACATTTGTTATAATTGATGTACCAATATTGTGTACCAATCACATTGTTTACTTCCCTTACCATAGCACTCCTCTCTCTGCCTTGTACTTACCTGTCCTTGCATCCCTCTTCCTCTACTGGACAGCAAACTCCAAAATAGCAGGAGCCACTTTATTATGCCTGTAGCTGGGGTCTTGTGTCTAACAATATCAGGGTCTCAACAAGTGAACAAATGTATGAATGAACCTAAAATTAGACTGTAGAATTTTAAAGCACATGTTAGAAGCTAAGGAACTGCGTGAAGAGGGAAGGAGCTTAGTATCACTGCTGCTCATACAGAGAGTAAGGACTGTAGAACTCAAATGAGAAGCACATACACCCGACAAAAGAATTCTCTTCCCCACGTATCCAAGGGCACATTTCCAGTCCCTAGACACACACTACTGATCAGTCTGTCCAAAATGCACATGTCTCTAGTTCCTTGCTTGTAGCCTTCCACTTTTGTTCAAGGAGATGATGTACCATATTTAATTAAAAAAAAAAAAAAAGCTACATTTCCCAATGCTTCCTTGAAGCTAGAAGTAGCTATCTCTGGTATCTTCACTAGTGAAAAGTGGAGGATTGCTGGGGATTCAGGGAAAGTTTGATTTCCTTGACACAAGTAGTACTTTTTCTCTCATTGCTTCTGTTTCTCTCTTTTTGTTTGGCATGCAGAGGGAAATGAGGGTAGACCCACCATAAGGATGAGACTAATTTCTAAGAAAGATAGAAGGAGTTTTAAGCTTTTAAAATGCGATGGAGTCCACCTTCCTATCTATTGCTATATGAGGAAAAGAAACTGACTAAGCAGAGCAGACTGACTTATGTTCCATGTACAGTTCAGTCTCTGAAGGACAACTTTCATTGCCAGGCTCTTGAAGTGAGTGAATCTGAACAGGAAAAAAACCAAATGGCCCAATTTGAGTCCCTATTTTGTATGACCTAAAGTGTATATGACTAGGAAAACTAGAAATGCCCAAACATTTGGTCATTCAACACTCAACTTGGAGGTGTCTCAGGCTCCATGAATCTTGCCACTGTGGGGACATTAGAATAACACATGCTTTAAAGTTGTAGTAAATCAAACCAACAAGTTAAAACTGCTTCCCCCTTATCCCTCCTTTCTCAGCTCCCCTTCCAGTCTTTCCTCTACTATCTTTTCTCTTACTACACTGCTCTCTTTTGTATGATGAGATATGGCCATTTAGACTTCTTTGCTTATCTGTTCGCTCTTTTAGAGAGGGAGGTGGCCATCAATAATTGGATCTGTGAAGCTTGCATGCATCAGGAAGTTGAATATCCAAATGTTTATATATCTCCCATCCAAGGCTAACTCTTAGAGCATTGTCCTGGAATCTCCAAGTCTTGGTTTACAAATTTCTTAAGGCCCTGGGAGGCCAAATGCTTTAAATCAGTGGTTTTTCTTTGTGTACATGTATGTGCCTGGCCATAGTAATTCCAGGGAATTTATCTAAAATGCTCATTTCTATGTCCTATTCCTGGAAGTATTGATTTAGTTGGCAGAGCCCAGGAATTTGAATTGTCGCATAGCATCCAGGTGTTTTGGCAGTGAGTGTTCCCTAGGTCAGACTTGTAGAAATGCTGGCCGGTGATGAGCCCGAGGTGACTCCACGCCGGAGAGCTGGTCCCCATCTGAAGCACAGTCTTGAGGAAAGGAAATCGGCATCAGGACTGGGGGCCAAGTGGGTGGCAGAGGCAGGAAAAGAAAATTGAGAGGAGGAAGGAGTAATGGTACTAACATGGAAAGATTAAATTGTCAGAAGGCTAAATTTTTTTGTCCACAGAGGGCTGACTCTCAGTGCTGTCCTTGTATCCTCTAGGGACAAGGCCTGAATGTCAATCGGCCTTGCTGAAGTCGACCATTGTACTGTGATTATAATAGGTTATTAAGCCAATACCACACAATAGGCAGGAACAATATTACTGAAATTCTCATTGTATTTAAATCATGTTGTCATGGGCCAGCTCCTTAGAGTCAGATCATTTGAATTCATAAAAGTGCTTATGTGTACAGACAAGACCTTGGGAGTGTGCAAGAGAGATGAAGTGTGGGGTGGCTTGATTCATGTAATATCTGTGTGGTCCAAATAATTCTTGTTTTAGAGAAAAATAAAAGATTTAGAAAGAATACTTCATTACCTGTGGGCAACAGCTTTTTTTTTTTTTTTTTTTTTTTTTTCTCTTGGGTCAAATCAGCAAGTATTTAGAGCTCAGCCTGAGTCTTGAGAAAGCAAAGCTCACAATGGAGCATTTGGCTCGAGGAAACCAACCTGTGCTGAGCTGGAAGGGCCAGAGCTGCCTGCATATAGCTCCATGGAAGACAGCTAATGAGGACTAATTGGGCTTTCCTGTGCACCAGGCTGAGGGTAATTGGGTCCCTGGACACACTGACCTTTTCATTTACTCACCATTTAACATGAACTCTTGGCTCCCATGTTTGGAGTTTAAACAGTGGTGCATTTAAGGTGGCAGCCACATTCTTCCTCATGTCCATCCATCCTTTTTTGCCTCTTTCTCCTTCCTTGCATCTTCCCTTCATTCTGAGGAAGGCTGAGTGACCTCTGAGGGAGGGTAGCTGCCAATGGGAGACAAACATTCCTTGTAGTCTAGCCCTTTCTCTAGGGGTGATGAGGGGCAGTATTTAATGAGGCCCCAGCCTCAGAAATGGCATCCAGAATTTGAATAGCATGGCTCTGCTCCTGCTTGGTGGCTACGCGGGCCAGCAGACTACCTACCTTCTGCCTCACATGCTAGCTGACAGTCATGGAGTGGGCACTTGTGCACTGGGGGCAGTGACATGGCCTCCACCCCTCGGTGGCTTTCTTTTTATCTACCAGCTGCTTGCTGGGCTCCCTCAATCTATTCCTTCAGCCAGTAGAAGGCTGAAGTGCCCAGAGCACCCAAGCCATGGCTGATTTGCATCATCTGAACCTCTTGTAGCTGTAGTCTTCCTATTGCTAAAATGAGAAGGTTTCTGAAATTATATCTCTGGTTATTTACTGCAACAAGATGGCCTCTAGGAATTCAAATAAAGTGACTAGCAGGTGGATCCACATTTTCTCTTCTGTGCTGTAACATGACCACTCACAATGTGACCCACCTACTCCTCCAGCAGGGCGACCTGAGGCTCTCATCCAGGACCTCTGGACCCTTCCATCTTGAAATCATGTGGAAAACGCCGCGTGAGTGAATGCCTGTGCTCATGGCCACGTGATGCAGAGACAGGCTCCACTGTTCCCCTCAAAGGGTCTCCAGCCCCAAAAGTTAAGATTTACCAATTTATATTCTCACCTCTATGATCAGGCCTGGGGAGTTCACATTTTGTTATGCACATGACAGGTGATTTCTAAGACACAGATGATTTATTTCATTTTAATATCTTAAAAGAAAGCATCAAAATAGTAATTTTATGGATTTTTCTATTTGAAATTAATTCTTTTTAAACTGTTGACTTAAATAAAATACCAATCAAATGATTATGCAGGCTGATATATAAAAAATCAGGAAGAGGGTGACTTCCCATTGTTCTGGAAATCACCGCAGCCACTTAGGCTTTCTTGTGACTCCATTAAACCACATGCTGTCCACAGCTCTCCTTGCAGGACTGCCCCTGTCTGGCATGTTCTTCGACCCTCACAGAGAGCCTACCTACCATGACTCCTCTTGTAGGACTTAGATCTGGCCATTTATCTTTGGAACTTTTCTGACCCGTGGGTCAGCCCTTGGTGTCCCTGGGCTCCCCACTCAGCCTTCTCTCATACCCCTTTCAACAGACAAATGAACATTTCTTTTAAATGTTTGTTTGCTCTGAGGCTGCAAGATCCTTTAGGCAGGAACCAGGTGTCCCTCATATGTGGATCCTCAGTTACTTGCCAGATGCTGGGCTCATAGATGCTCAAGAAAAAAAAATATGTGAAATGAATGAATGAATGAGTAAAAGAATGATGTATAGCTCATATGTCTGGCTTCTCAGGAATGTAAACAAATTATGGCACTTTTCTTAAAAATGTTGTTATCAAACTTTTTAGTATAAGTGCTTCTACATAAGGAAAGCTTAATATTTAAAAGCATCATATTATGTGACAAACAAGCCTAGGTTCTAAATCTGTTTCTCTGACCAACCAGTTTGGTGACTTTAAGCAAGTTGCTTAACCAACCCTTATAATAAATCAGAGGTAACAACAACTAATACTGTTCCTGGGAAAATTATATGTGCTGCTACATATAAAACCAGATATCATTTTTTCGTACTGTCATTCATCACAATATCTCAACATGTTTCTTCATTTCCTCAGCAGCTCCTGTCTCACTTGCCTTATAGCTCTTTTCATTCTCCACATGGAGTGGTTTCACAGAATGACAATGGGCAGTGTTGCTCTTGGTTTCCCTGTCTTTTCAATCTGTCTCTATCTTTTTATGTATCTGAGGCTGGCTTCTGCAACATTTCCTTTGGAGTTTTATTCCTTCTGACACTTTCTGCCTCCACTTTATCTCATAACTTCATCTTCTTCACTGATATCCTGCTTCTGAGTACAAACTTTCTTTAAAACCCTCCACCCTGAAACAGACCAATAAATAAAGCAAAATAATCTCTAATATACTCATGGCTTAACATTCTCCCTGCCTTCATAGTCAGCTGCTTTCTTTGCTTTAACTCCACTTTCCTCATCACTCAGATCTATCCTGTTTTCTTATTTCAGTATTTCCACTAAATGTCCCGACTCTGGGATCCCCAATAACCTTCCTTACAGAATCTGAATTCTCACAACAGACCTTAGAAATATATTAGGTGAATTGTATTAAATGGAATGAAGCTCTTTGTGTTTATCTTTTACTAACACAGATTAATTGTACTAATTAATGGGATCCAGTGTAATATTCCAATGGGCTTTTTAAAATGTTGCACTGCATAATCCATAAGATTACAGAAAGAAATCAGTGACGTCCATATACTCAGAGCTTTTCTGCTTTAAAGTTCTGGGTTCTGAATAATTGAGCTTAATGACAAAATAAGAGTGCAAATTTCTTAATTAACCTGGGAAATATCACCAATTTAAAGGGCTATTTTTCATCTGGAGTCTCATAAATGCTTCTAGAGTTAGCTTCGGTTTTCTTGGCAAATCTCTTGGTAGACCCTTCCATCTAACACATAAACGATGGAAACACCTTAGTTATCAGTTCAATGCTGTGACCACTTTTTCACTTTTTTTTTTTTTTTTTTGGAAAGATAGGTTTGACTCTCCCTCCAACTTTCCTTGAGAAAAGCTGAAAAAATGGAAACTTCTTAAGTAATTGATTTAGCGTCCCTGAAGCTCCCAGTTCTTGGCAGGTCTGAGGTCGGAAACTGCAATAAGATTCCTTTTTCTGTTGTGTTTTCAACATTTGGTTCTTAATCCATATAAAAGTGCAGTTGCTATGAGGGGATGTTGTTGGGTCACTCAGAACACCAGAAAGGAAAAGAATTATCTTATAACAAATACACACCCTATAAGGGGGAGAATAGTTCTTATTCTCGGTATTTTTTTTTCCTAAGAAAGCCTTAGAGTGGAGATGAAGGAGAAAAATTTTGAGACCTTGAGAAATGGGTGGCTCTGGCCACCTTCTTCCCTTCCTAGGGCTGGGACAGGTGGAAGGTGAGGGGTCCTTTTGCCCTTCTTTCCTCTTTCCTGTTGGTCCTAGGTGGAAGTAGAGGGTAGCTCCAGGGTTGTGTGGAAAACTCCCTTGAGCCCCTGACCTAGAGACTTCTAGCCAATGCCTGAGGTTGTTGACTTTTCCCTAATATTTACCATGCTGTAGGAAGCAAATGGAGGCCCTGAGAAGCAAACCCTCAAAGTGGCTCCTTGGCTGAAAGCCCAAGTGAGACTACCTGTCCCGCATAGACTTCTTCATATGAACAGACCAAATAGTTACATTTTGTTCACTATAAATGTGCCCAGTACTCCCAACTCTTCTGTGACCAATACAGGTTTCAGAAAGGGAAGGGAGAGGGGCCACTTCTTTCCTCAGCCGTGGAGGATCACCACGCTGTATGACTGCCTTATGAACCCAGTTTGAACTCCACACAAGCTGGCTCTGTCCATAGAAAAAACATGTTAATCAAAGGATGCCAAATCTCTGTCTCCCAGACCCTCCCTCATAGTTTCCATAAAAGAGCACTTTGGGCTTCATTTTTCTTTTCTTAAGTTTCATCATCAACAGGCTGAAGATAGTAACATTTACCTCACAGTGGTCATATCAGAATTAACTGACACAGTACATACAGCACATGTAAAGTACAGTCTGGCAAGTAAAAAGTGTTCCATCAGTCATAATTATTGAGTTACTTTTCTATGTGTTTTATTATTTTATTTGAATCTGCATCTGTCATTTCACTAAAATCTCTCTTGGCAACTCTTTTTTCACCAAAGTCCCCTTTCCTAATTCAAAGTCTCCTTAATTCTCTCTTCTATCAACATGAAGGCAACAGGAGGCTACCCCTCTGAGTTTTGCCATTGGAAGACAATTTCTCAGTACTTCCTGTGTAAAGGCCCCAGACTGGCTCTTCTGTAAGAAACAGATCAAGGTGGAAAAAGAAGAGTACAGTGTATGTGTGTGTGTGTGTGTGTGTGTGTGTGTGTGTGTGTGTGTGTCTACATCTGTGTTTGAGTGTGAGTGTAGGTGTGTTTGTAGTTGAGCTGAAAGGATAGAGGGGCATGGATGTGAATGATTAATCTATAAACCAAGGATTTCTGGAAAGGGGAGATCGCAGTGGTGATGATCTGGGAACCCTTGCGAGGCAGAGAGCTCTCAGCAATGGAAAAAAAAATAGAGAGGAGTAGTGGGAACAGGAGCCCTTTCCCTGCTTTTCCATCATTGGCCTCAGGCTACCTCAGGAAGCCCGCTGGGCCTCTGTACAATTCTCAAAGTTAGCTGTGAGGTTCTGAGAAAATCTCTGCACTCCCTTGCCCAGCACCACCTGGGTTTCCTTTATTCCCATCTCTTGTATTCTTTGCCCTTTTCTTCATGTTTCCTTAGTTCTGTCATTGTGGCTGGCCTCCAGGCTCCATGGACCTCTTGCCATTCTCTTCTAATGTGCTAATAAGGTTGTGTCTTCTCATATTTCTTGTTGATTGTGTGCCTTTGCAATGGAGGAAAAAAGGTTTCAATATCCAGCCACAGTGCTTTGGGTTGGAAGAGGTATTTCCTATGGAATTTGGTGTTTTGTTCTGCCAGGCTCTAACTTTCTGCCACTACACTGAAAACTGGAAAGGGAACTTCCTTTCCTGAACAGTTACAACCTTCTCTGGGGCAGTATAAATCTCATTCTGCTTACCACTCATCTCCTTTGCTCTATTGCTGTTGGACTCCTGACTTCAATCATGTAAACACAGCACAACATCCCACCTAGAATCTTTCATGTAATGAAAAGACCCAGTTAGGACCCTGAGTAGCTGGGAGAGCAGAGGGAAGAGAGAGGACAATGTAGGGCCAATTCTGAAATCAGCTGGCCTAACTTATGAAGCAGGATGTGACTCTTTATAAAAGTCTCCAATTCTTATACAAAATCAGCCCTTTCAACTGGGTAAGTGTGCTGGCATCTTACTGATTATTCATAAGCAAGCCAAACAGTGTTTGTATATTTAAGGACTCCATTCCATTTCTGAACTTGAATACCTCTCTTCTTTATTTTTTTCCTCAAAACAGATCTTTTGATAGTAAAGATAATGTTGAAGAAGAACAAAAGTACAAAATTGAAGGTCTCATACTTCCTAATTTCAAAGCTTATTTTAAAGCTACAGTAACTCAAACAGGGTAGTACTGGCTTAAAGGCAGGCATGTGCATCAACTAAATAAAATAGAAACTTAGAAATAAACTCTTTCATGCACTCAAATGATTTTTAACAAGACACTGAGACCATTCAATGGGGGAAGGGCAATCTTTTCCATAAACAGTTTTGGGAACACTGGATATCCACATGGAAAAAATGAAATTGAATCATTGTCTTACACAATATACAGAAAACAACTCAAAATGGATCATGGACCTCAACATAAGAACTAAAACTCTTGGAAGAAAACACAGGGGAAAATTTACTGGCATTGAATTTGGCTGTAATTTCCTGGATATCAAAAGACCAAAAAGAAAAAATATATAAATTGAAAAATAGATAAATTGGAGTACATCAAAATTTTTAAAAATGTGCAACAAAGAGTATTTAACAAAGTGGAAAGGCAACCTGTAACATAGAATTTTTTTGCAAATTGTATATCTGATAAGGAGTTAATATTCAAAACATATAAAGAACTCCTAAAACTAAACAACAATAAAAGCAAATAACCAGATTTTAAAATAGGTAAAGGAATTCAATAGACATTTCTCTAAGGAAGATATAAAAATAGCCAACAGGCATATTAAAAGATGCTCAATACCACTAATCATTAGGGAAATGCAAACCAAAATGACATCCTTATTAGGATAAACACTATTTTAAAACAAAATAAAAATAAAGCATAAAATAACAAGCATAGGTGAGAGTACAGAGAAATTGAAACTTTGCACAGTATTAGTGAGAATACAAAATCGTGAAACCATAATGGAAAACAGTATGGTGGATAATTCCTAAAAAATGTTAAAACAGAAGAACCATATGCTCAAGAACTCCACTTCTTGAAATACATCCAGAAAAACTGAGAGCAGAGTCTAGGAGAGAGATTTGCACTCCCGTATTTATAGTAGCATTATTCATGAGAGTTATAGTGTAGAAGAAACCCTAGTGGGGCACACATACAATTGGAATATTATACAACTGTAAAAAGCTGGGAAATCTGGCCCATGCTACAATATGAATAAACCTTAATGACATTATGCTAAGTGAAATAAGCCAAACAAGAAAAGACAAATACTGTATTATTCCACTTATATGAGTATCTAGAGTAGTCAAATTCACAGAACTACAAAGTAAAATGGTGATTTCCAGGGAACGAGTGGGAGGAAAATGATGTTATTGTTCCATGGTTATGGAGTTTCAGTTTTGCAAGATGAAGAAGTCCTAGGGGTTGGTTGCCCAACAATATGTATATACTTATCACTATTAAACTATGTACTTAAAATGCTTAAGATGATAAATTTTGCTATTTGTATTTTAACATAATTAAAAAAAATAAATCTGATCTTTTGGTGAAAGCAATTATTAGAGTCTGCTCTGCCTCAAAGAGGCCTACGTTCTGATCTTAGTTGTGCCACTAACATTAAGCCAGTGCCCTCCTTAGTTATGTTCCTGTTTCATCTTTGGCTAAATGTATGTATACACTTCCTGATGGGATTGCTGTGATAATTAAAGGAGGCAGCATTATTTGTAAAATACCTAACACAAATTCTAGTACATAGGAAAGACTCAATACATGTTGGTTTCCTTTGCTTGGTTATTCATCAGCATACGTTGGTAAAGGGCAATTGGATTGCAATTTCTCATGGAAATGAGGCTTGTGTGAGGGTTCTCTTGCAAGAACCAGCAACATGTGAGCTTGTGGGATTGGTATGAAGTTCATCCTAGATTCTACAGACCAGCCATGTTTTGTGTTTTGAAGCTCTTTCTGGTGCTTCCAGGGGGCTACAGGGGGCTATCCTCACTGATGTGGCTCCTGATCTGTGCTGACAGGAAAACATCAATTTGTCTGAGAATGACATCATCTTCTTATTTTCCACTAGGGATGAGTGTTGAGGTGAGGCAGGCTATTTATATGTATTGACAACATACTGCTATTTCTTTCCACAGCTGGTATTTCCCAATTCACCTCAGAAGTTTTCATTATGCTGTATCCTTTGTTGGAAAATTTGTGTTTTCTCAGAAAACAGTTTCTTTTCTATTCACTCAGCAACCTCAAGGTCCTTGAGTGGCAGACATGGGTTAGGGATTCTTATCCTTCAAACTTAACATTGAGACATCAAAAGAAAACATCGAAGTTTGCAAAATGTATCTGACCTATTACCAATGCCATCTAATCTCTGCTTAGGCTGGGTGTCAATTTAGACGATTGCTATGTCTTTTATGGAAGGGTCAGTCAAAGCTGTCCTTGAGTGCTTTGTATAATCCTGTCCTACGCATGGTTGGAATAGAAAGGAGAAAGAATAGAAAAAGAAGGAACTTGAATCATATCATATTCATGGGCCAAATGAAAGATAGTGTCCTTTTAGCCATTTAGAAACAATGACTACATTTTATTAGCCATGAAATTGTCAAATTCTCAAAGTCAACTCACCAAGGGGAGAGGTCATGGTTTCAGAAGCGCTATTAAATCTTTCTTCTCAATCTTTTACCTATTTGTGATTTCAAGTTCCCTAAGTAGTTTCTATAATTTGATATTTTCTCATTTATATTAAATGCTAGACAGAAAATTAGTGAGTTATTTAGCACTTTTCTCTGGATGAGTTTATCAACCCCCTCTCTTTGAATATAGAGTTGTTACAGATTCCTGGCAGGAGGGGGCAAAGGCCTAGAATAGGTTTGTCAGGTGACATAGCAAGAAAGCCAGTGTGGCCCAACCACACTCTATAATGGCCCAACAGGGCTCATTATAGAGTGATCCCTAGGTTATCAGCATCACCTGGAGATGCTATGCTCAGGTCCTCCCTAGACCTACAAAGTCAGAAACTGTGAGAGGTAGGATTAGAAATGTGTGTTCTAGGAAGCTCTCCAAGTGATTGTGATGCACCTCCAAAGTCACAAACATGCTTTCACTATCTGCAATACACAATCCCTGTCTACTGAGCACTTACTTTGTACCTGGCTACTCTCACATTTTATCTACTAATTATAAAATGCTTGGAGGTTGATACCATTACTTTTTCCAATCTGCAGATGAGAAAACTGAAGATCAAAGCAATTAGACAACTTTCTTCCAAAATCTTCATTCTGTTTAATTTTTTGGAAACACAAAGCTGGGCTGCATACCCTTCCTACTAAGAGGTAGAAGAACATTCCTGTGCTGAGCCAGTGGTTTAGGCTTTTCTCCCAGAGCCAAATAGATGTAATGAATAAGCAATGACTCTATGACCTGTGTTTCCTAAAAATGTCACTTATTTTCCTTTTGGCCCCAGAGTATGAAAACACGAGCATACTGTTTGACCCTTGTACTGATTGACACCACATGTGATTAAGAGAGGATTCAGTTAACTAATGCCCAGAATATACTCAGTATAGAATGTATTCTGGACACATTAAACTCTTCCCTGAAATTTCCCCTCCCCCCTCATTTTTATTTCTATGCAGTTTCCAAACTATTTTTCCTCCCTAAAATATTATTTCTATACCAATTCTTATTTATAAATATCAATCATTTTTTCCTGGTCCAGCTGTACATCCTTTAGTTCTCTTAAATGCTCATTTTGGAAAGTCTATACTTCCCTCTCCATCCCCAGAGGCCTGTGTCTTCACAATTCTATAGTATCTTTACAATTCATAAGCTCACAATACTCTCAGAGAGGATACACTGCACATCCCAGACAATCAGAATTATTTGTTAAATGTAGAAACAAATACAACATGGGAAAAATTGTAGGTATTCTACAAATATGTTTCTCTCATTGTTGTCATCATGATATGCCAGAAAAATGCGGGCACACTATTTCATATTCTTTCTCCAGGTACTTCAAAGACTTTGATTTGGTCAGCTTTTCTATCACTGTGACCAAAAATAACCAATGAGAACAACTTAGAGGAGGAAAGGCTTATTTAGGCTCGGGGCATCAGAGATTCCGTGCACAGGGCTGGCTCTGGGCATAAATGGTGGTGGCAGTGGTAGAGTGAATGGAGGGATGCTGTTTTCACATCATGAAGGCTGGAAGCAGGGAGAGTTGAAAGCCCATCTTGGCATGACAGCAAAGGGAGGAGAAAGGGAAGGAGTGGGAGAGAGAGAGAAGGAGAGAGAGAGAGAGAGAGAGAGAGAGAGAGAGAGAGAGAGAGAGAGAGAGAGAGAGAGAGAGAGAGAGAGAGAGAGAGAGAGAGAGAGAGAGAGAGAGAAAGAAAGAGAGGAAAGCTGCAGTCACTTGCCCAGAACTGTCCCTGGCCATGCCCCCCGAGACCTTTCCCGTGACCATGTCCCGCCTCCAACAGAGCTGTCTCGTCTACCACATGAGGACTGGGGACATTTTCAATCCAAACCCTAACAGACTTTTATGGAGAAAATATTCTCCTCTCTAGCCCTTTACAGGTATAAATATATGTTATTCTTCATTGTCAAGTTCCTCATAAGAATAGTCTACAAAAGCAAATGGCAAATAGGTTTCACTTTGTGTGCCAAGCACTCTGCTGGGGACGGCTGTGAGTCCTCTGCTATTTGACTCCAGGGCAGAGATTTCTTTCTTTTAAGGATTTATGAGTACATTTTATTTTTTATTTTTCATTGTTATTGGTGCATTGTGAGCATGTATCATGAAGTTCAGAGTGAGAGACATACATGCACACAGCGCTTGGTAAGGTTCCCCCCACTCCCCATCTCCCAGCTTCCACTCCATTCCCTCCCCTTTCTGTTACCCAGTACTGAGATTGGCATTGATAATTGATGTACATCATGTCAACTGCAGTGTTTCCTTCATCAAATCTCCTTCCCCCTGCTTGTCTTCCTCCCTAGACACCCTCCATCACTCCACTGGGGTTTCTTCTCCATCCATTTTCCTGCAAATGGCATAATTTTGTTCTTCTTTATGGCTGAGTAGAATTCCATTATATGCATATTCCATAATTTCATTTCTGTCACGCTTTAAGTTCTGTCAGGGAAGAGCAATCCAAGAGCAGCCACTGCTGTGCCTTCCTGTCACTGTCCTGTGCAGTTGCTCCCACTTTTATTTATTGCATCTTTATCCCCATCTTCTTTACTCACCATCAGGAATTTATTCATAAATTCTCCAGTGGGCACTTACTTGCCCACCATGTGCTAGAAGTTTCCTTAATCATGGAGTAGGGGATTCTCACTGAATAATTGCCATAAGGGCAAGAGGTATAGAATAGTTCAAAAAGCCCCTGTTGCTTGGTGTGTCTTTTCTCTCTTACCTTCCTGGAAATACCCGCTCATCCAGCCTCTGAAGCCTTCCTGCTGCCTGCAGGTGGCACTGACCACCTGTTCTATGTCACGGCACCATGCTTCCCAAGGCCGGAGCCTGGTGCCACATTACTGCACTTGTTTATTCAGAAGTCTCTCTCCCACCATCCAGTCAGCCCATCAGCCAGGGGAACTATGTCTATGTCCTGACTCTCCCTATGCCCAGAAATTGGGCACTTTTGAGTGAATGGATGAATTCTTGAATAGATGAGTGAGTGAATAAACATGATAAGTTTTGACCAATGAGGGACAACGTAGAAAGTTATAGAATTCCAACATTACCCGCCAGTTCACTTGAAAATTAATGGATCTGAAGAATGAACACTGAGGTGGGGAAAATGACTGATTTCTATGTACTAAAGATTTACTAAATCATCTTAGTTCAACAATTGACCTTTAAAGGGTCATTGCAGAAAAATGAGGGGCTTGGGAAGCTGTTTCTGTCAACTTTTTATACAGTGTAAGGATGGTCCAGAAACGTGTCATTGTCATTAGGACTCAGGCTTGTTCTGGAAGGTGGAGGGGAGTGGGTACTCATGGAGGCAGGACTTGGATTTCAAGTAGCAGCAGAACCTCAGCGATGGTGCCTGGCCTTCTGTGAGGACGGAATGGGCCTGGGGAGTGAGTCATTTCCTTCTTCTGGCTCTCTGTGGGGTTGGCCTGTGAGACTCTGATTCGGAATGAATTTGGAGTGCACTCTGATGTGTCCTTACCCCCCACAAAGTAGCCTTAAAAATTATCTTTGTGTCTAACCGGATGTGAGTTAAACTAAAAAATGACTCTGAGCTAGCCAGTAGCATAGGTCATCAAACTCAGGGGCGGGTGGGTGGGGTGCAGCTGGTGAACGACACTAGTGTTGCTTCACTTACCACAAGTGCCTCTTGGGGAGGGGAGAAATGTCAAGGAGGACATCCTAGGAAAAGGGGGCAAGCTTAGCCCTGGGCCAAAGTGTCTTAGAACAGCTACTGAATAAAGTTTCATCACTCCAATAACTGCAGTAGTAGACTCATGGGAAATGGGGAACCTTACAGAAAAGTTGGATACACACACACACACACACACACACACACACACACACACACACACACTCCACTCACATACATGGACTCCCCATGGTGGATGTCTTTTATAAAGGGATTCTTTTGCTTTCAGCACTTGACAAGTGCTGAACCCACAGATTAGCAGGGTCACTGGGGCCGTGGAGGTTCACGTGTGCGTATGTGTATATGAGACGGGTGGGCTGAAAAAGTGCCTAGCCCATAACACATTTCTGTGGTGACAACAGGCTTCAGTGACAATGCACAGGCTTCATAATCAGCTGAGCGTATCTGAGCGATAGGCACTGAGAGGATACTGGGGAGAAAGGGCCAGAGGAAGAGAGCAAGCCAGCTCTGTTTTGCTAAAAGATAGATTAAATTTCAACCCCTGGAGGAAAACAAAAAGTGAAAATGAAAAAATGCTAAACTTGTTTTGGCGCAATTGTTTTTTCTTTCCAAAAGTGTACCTGTCTTTTAAACAAGTTGTGCAATGATAGTAGCACGTGCTTCGACCTGGCCCTCTTGGATTCTGCCCGGTGCAGCTGAGCATCTCTGACCTTTCTTTCTGGACAGAGAGGTAATGAGGAAAGGGAAGCCTCGCCCTCCACCTCTGTCTGATCCAGCACAGCTGTGTTTTCTCATTCTTGAGAACCGGACGAGTTTCCTGAGCCCCAGGTTGATATACTGTACCATCTTTGCTGCAGCTGTAATCTTAACAAAGGGGAGCTGACTCGGACCTCTCTAATCCTTACTCCAGACACCTCAAACTCCTGAGACTGCTGTGTTTGTGTGCATGAATTTTTAAGGGTTTTTCAGCTGTGCTTCTGAGAAAGTGGCTCAGTCCAAAAATTTTAAAAAAAGAAAAGGGATCAAAGGGGGAGGGGTTCAGTGACACATCTGTCTGATCTGACCAGGAGATATTTTGTAGCTTTAACATTTACAACAGCAAAAACAACATTATTATTTCATGCTCACCTACTTCTGTCTCTTAATTCCTGCTTCCTCTTCTGGGGTCGAATGATGGACATTGTGTCCCTTCCTCTGCTTTGAACCGTGGAAGAATTAATCCAGAATTAGAAGTATGAGAGGCGTGGGGGGAAAGGCTTGGAAATCAATTGCAACTAGTCTCAGCATTGCACAACCAATTTTGGATATTTTTTTCTCAAGACTTATATTTGAGGAGGGAGCTGTTTTATGAATGGATATATGCCTGACACACGAAACGCGTGGGATCGGTCTGAGGGCCTTGTCTGGGTCAACTGTGACATCTGGCTCTTGTGAATCTGGCATACTGTGACTCACAGATACACAAATAGTAATCCTTGATAGTGACCACTTGTGACTGCCGACAAACAATGTCAAATGCCAGAGAATTGCTGTGGCCGCCTGGCCAAGCTGCCTGAGCCCCGGTTGCCTCTGATGCTGTGGTGGGTTCTGAGCTGCAGTCAGGGAAGAGTCACCAACCTCTGGACTTTCTCAGTCCTCTAGGACCCCAGGCAGCCTAGCCCAGAGCAACTGACGTTCCTGGCAGCCTCCTGAGCTCTTCTCCCGGGAGCACGCAGCTCTGATGGCAGATGGTCTAGGCCTGGGCCTAGCTTCCGCCACACACTCAAGCTGAGAATGTGGCAAGGTACTTATTTAACTGCTCTGAGCTTTAGTTTCCTCATCTGTTAAAAAAGGTGAGACTCAGAGTAATTAAGATAGCTTACACGAACAGTGATTCTCAACCAGGGACAACTTTGCATCCTAGAGCACATCTGCAAATATCCGTGAACCAGGCATTGTTTTAAGCAAGATTCTGGAAGCATTTTGGTTAAGATTTTAACAATATGACATGGTTGGTCTATTTGCCAATGACAGTGTTGGAACCAGAATTTCCCATGTCTTTTCTGAGACACTAGAAGAGTGATTCTCAACCAGGGGCAGCTTTGCATCCTAGAGCACATCTGCAAATATCTGGACACATGTTTAGTCATCACTACTCGGAATGGGATGCTACTGATACTAACGGGGCTGAGGACAAGGATGCTGTTTCATACCCTAGAGTATACAGGCAGCTCCTTCAATCAAGACTTTTCCAGCCCAAAATGCAAAGTGCTGAAGTGGACAGGCTCCACCCCAGAACCTGTCCTCTTGGCCATCACACTAACGCACTAGATAATACCTGCTTAGGAGGGGTTTGTGTCAGATAAAATGGGGGGGGGGGCAGCACTCTTAAAACACTAACCACAGTACCTGGCAAAGAGGAAGTGCTCAACAAATCTAACGTACTATCTCTGCCACTGCTGCTCCTATAGCTTTTTCATTCTCAATCTTTCTTCGGTTATTAGCCATGTCTTGAAAACCACTGGGGCCTTGTAATAATACGTCCTTTTGTCCGTAAGGCCTGTGAGTACAGTAAGAAAAGGCAGATTTCCTCCAGCTTTTTCTTCCTAGTGCTTTTAGGCACTTTTTTTTTTCCTGTGAATGGCTACTTTGCTCAGACCTCTATGAGGCACAGGCCAGGCCTCCCCTGTGACCTGCAATCTGGAAGCTTTGTTAGAAAAGTGACTCTCTTCTGGGCTTCATGTAAAGGTCACCCGGGTAGGCTGAGGTTCATCAATGGCAGTCCCTACAATCAGTGACAGGGCACTAGTAGATTTACCCAAGAATGGGTCATGTCAATTGTCCAAAGGTTTAGAAAACTGGTTTCATAAATAAAAATTTGTAATAATTTTATATCATTCTGTTAAATGTCTGGCCCCTGTGGAATTCTAGACTATCTCCAAAGTTCTCTTCTTGCCTAGAAGTTGAGTGGTCCAGGAGATGGTAAGAGAAGTAAAGACCTGAGAACAAAAGCAAATGCTGAGTAGTAGAAGGTAATTTGGGGGAACAGTAGCTTGACTTTCTCTGTACCTCTTCCCAGTAAGAAGAGCAGCTTCCAGCCCAACGTGTATTATTTTTCACTGCTCAGAGGTACCCGAGGGCCTGCTGCTGAAGTTCTCAATGTTCTGTAGGGGAGCCATCAGTGAGGACGGCCTCACACGTTCCAGGTTCTCAGGCCCTGTCCATCATGTGAGAGTATGGGAAGCTACAGGCCAAGTGTCTTACACAAGTAGGTAGTAGCAACCATAATCACATAGCTATTTAAAGTTACCATGTGCTTGGCATTGTTCTAGCCACATACTATGTATTAATTAGCTTAATTCTCATAATAACCAGACAAGAAAGGTGTTTTTTTTTTTAATTCTCAGTTTAGCTATGGGGAAACAGGCACAGAGGTGCTAATCAAATTGCTCTTACCTCCACGATAGCAGGTGGCAGGGCTACGAAGTGAACCTTAGCAGTACACCCCAGAGGCCAAGCTGTTGACCACCAAGCTGCAGCTACCTATAAGGGGTCAGAGGTCATCTAGCAAAGTGGGTAAAGGTTCCAAAGTTCACTAAATCAAGATTAAGAGACAGCTGAGGGCACCATGTAAATGTGTTGATATTCTTAGGAATGTCATCATTATACAGCCATCTGTGTGTGTTAATTCTTAAAATTATTTCCTTCATATGCCGAATGAATTCTGAATCCTTTCATGTTTTCAGGGCATGCATATCAGGCCATGTGCATTGTCTGAGAAAAGGATGAGACTAAAGACTAGAACATGACCCTATTGTGTGCATTAACATGCTTAAGCTAGCTGCACTTCTTGAGAGCCTTTTTATATTTCTTTCTCACTAAGCTCAGATGTTGATGAGTTGGTTCACATGGTCATGGATAAAGGAACTTTATAAGGATGTGGTTTCAGATGCCAGGAGAACCAACAGGATGCTGTCATACTCATTGGGATACAGGGAAGGAATCTAGGATTGTACAAAAGGCCTGAGAACTGCCAGGTAAACCTAGCCAGGTGTTCACAAATACTCACCTCCCATGGACCACTCACTTATTTTTTGTCTGCTGCTGCCGCCGAGGCACCAAGTCTACACATAGATGTACATAAAGGCAGAAGTACCACAACTGCTAAAGGAAGAACTTGACACACATTCTTTTTGTGTGTGTGTGGTACTGGGGATTGAGGGGCATTCTACCTCTGAGCTACATCTGCAGTCCTATTTTTTATTCTTTATTTTGAAACAGGGTCTCACTAAGTTGCAGAGGGCCTCACTAAGTAGCTGAGGCTGACCGTAAACCCAGATCCTCCTGTCTCAGCCTCCCAAGTACTGGGATAACAAGTGTGTGCCACCATGCCTGGCTTTCCACACATTCTTTCAGTGCAAATGTAGGCCTATTCAGAGAGATTTTCAAAGAAAGAGTTGCTCTATAACTCTATCATAAGTTAGAACTGTTCAGTCTACATTTTAAAGAATTCAAGGATTGGGTATATTTAAGGATTGAGCTTGGTAAAGAAACTGAGAGCTGAATTACCCCTGATAATTCCTTATATATAGGTGAGGTCCTGGAGTTCTGGCAGACGTTCTCACTTCCAATTGAACTTTTGATGACTACTAAACTCTAGCTAAGAGACACTCAGCCATTCAATAACATCATCTGTCAAATAAATAGGCTGGTGTTATCTATCAAACTATTACCCATTGCCCAGGAAAAGTTGCTGAGAAGACTAAATGTGTTGATATTCTTAGGAATGTCATGCAGTCATTGATGTGTCTTAATCTTAAAAATTCTCTTCTTCATATGCTGAAATGAATCCTGAGTCCTTTCACATTTTCAGGGAACGCATATAAGGCCATATGCATTGTCTGAATGAAGGATGAGACTAAAGACATGACCCTACTGTGTGCATTAACTAGGAGTGCCTGTGGATTTGGTCTTAGTGCATCTCAAACACTTTAATGATTCCATTTGTAATGAAAGTCTATGTCATTGCAAAACAAATACCAGGATTAATGTGATAGTCTGTGTGGTTATACTCACTGCCATTTCGTGATGGTGACCAGCCCCGAAGCCCCCCACTACTGTGTTACTCCCCAACCATGTCACTGAGGTTCTCTGGGAAGAGCCACCATGTTGCCTGTCCTTTTCTTACTGGATGCTTGCATTATCTGCCATGGCCCTCTGGCCCCTGAATTCCCTCTGTCCTTGGCATGTATGACTCGGACTGGTCATTCTTTTGCTCTGCCTGAGCTCCAGCAATGTCCTCTCCTGTCAGCTTCAGACTCTTTTTTCCATGTGCTTTTATTGGTGCATTATGGTATTACATCATAATGTATATCATGTTGACACTGACATACATGCACACAGAACTTGGTGCCCGCCCCTGCCACCTCCCATCTCCTCCCTCCCATACAGAGTACTGAGATTGACATTGGGGTTTCATATATGTATATACCGTCAATGTTAGTATTTCCAATAACAAACTTCAGTCTTCTCCCTCCCATTCCCTTAGACCATCTCCCTGGCTCCACTGAGGTTTCTCCTCCATTACCTTGAGTCCCTCTGGTATCCCAGTTACTCCCTAGCTTGTGCATAGTAAAGAAAACATATGACCCTTCACTTTCTTTGACTGGCTAATCTCACTTAACATTATGCTCTCCAGATCCTTCTGTTTTCTTGAAAATGACATTATTTTATTCTTTATTGCTGAGTAGAATTCCATTGTGTGTATTTCCCATAGTTTTGTAATCCATTCATCTGCTAATAGACACCTGGGTTGGCTCCATAATTTGGCTATTGTGAATTGTGCTGCTAGAATATGAGTATGCATATATTACTGTAGTTCTCTGGTTTCAACCCCTTTGGAAAGACACCCAGGAGTAGTATAGCTGGATCATATGGTGGATCTATTCCCAGTTTTCTAAGGAATTTCCACACTCATCTTCTGACTCTTCTACCTATGTAACTGATGACTGAATACACACTTGGAATTCCCAGAGTGACTCCACACATTCCAAACTTGAGCCATGATGCATCCACCCCCTTCCTGCTCCTCTCTATTAATTCTATATCCAAGGGGACATGACTGCCATCTCCTTAGTGACCTGCTCAGATACCAGGGAGTGAACCAAGACTGCCAACTCTCCATACCCCCGCAAATTCAGGGAAATGCCAAGTCATGCAAAATTGCCTTTCAGTACACCTAGACTCTGCTCCGTTCCCAGGTCACTGTCTCAGTCAACCATTGTCTTCTGACCCCTGTGTGACTGCGGTAGTGTCCTTTGCTGGCCCCTTGCCTCACCTTCTCTCCCTCCTGAAACCATCCTCACCATGATCAGCCTCCTCTAGGCTACCTGTAGTCTTTAGGTCAAATGACCTTTTGTTCTAGATTCCCCCAAAGTACCATGTGCTTTATAGGCCATAATGTAGAATCTGAAGTCATTTTGGATGCCTGTGTATCTTTGTGTGTGTGTGCGCATGTGCAATATAGACACACATTGACTTCACCTGGACTACACAGGATTTACGGTATCAGTTTGCAATTTTTTAAAAGCATGTTCCTTTTTTTAGGGGAGGGAGTGTACTCTACAGTAGAAATTGAGGAAATCAGACAGGCAGTTACATGGAAATTAAATTAAAATTGAATTACATTAAATTAAAATGTAAGCTCCTTTAAGACAGCTGCTCATGATTCCTCGTTATGCCTCACAACACTCCGCAAAGTACCTTGTTTCATGTGATTGGGTTCAGACCCAGGAAGAGGGAACTTGTGTAATCAAAAGCAGATGGGGGCAACTGAGCCTCTTCAGGTTAAAATATGCCAGTCTTTGAGGAGAAAAATGGAGTGGATTTCAGAAGCAAAATATTTGTGTGTGATGAGTTGGAATTTGGGGGAGGTTTTTATTTTTTTGGCATTTTTTTTAATGGAAAAAAGAAACCCCAAAGAGCCAAGGCGATGCTAATAGATGAAATGCTTTGCACATATGGGATGGAAAATTGTGCTCGGTTAAGTCAAAAAGCAGCTTCTGAAGATTGTAATGTGGCTACAGCCTCACAGGTGCCTGACCCGCTGGCCCTGCTGCATCACGGCTCCATGTGTTTGGCCCTGGTCCTCCCCTCTAGCCGGCCATGGGGGAAGATCATATTCAGTGAGGCAGAAACTTCTAGAACTGCCTGGATCTGCTGCTTGTGCCAAAGAAGATCCCCTCCTTCTCACCCTTTTATCCACACACAGGAGCATTAAAGAACTAAACAGCTCTCATCCCGACTTCCTCCCAACCTAACTCTTTTGGCTCATCTGCCTTATTGGAGCAGCTGTTTTTCAGCTGATGTTTAAGCTCACACACTCTAAGCTAAATTGCTCTATTTCTTCATAAAGAAAAGAGCTCCTTTTCTCTGTTTTAATTTCTCCTAGATATCATTCCTACAGGGGTGCCTCGCTTTACACATTTTTAACTCTTCTCCAGAACATATGGTTTATACACAGCAGTACGAATCCAATATTTGCAAATTGAATCAGGATTGAACTCACCAAGAAAGGATGCCATTTAAAGAGACCATGTGGGGAATCTTTTTTCTTTTTCCTTTTTTATATTTATTTTCTTTTTTTTCCCTGAAGCAAAGAATCCTTTGATAATTCAAATGCTGAATTCTCATCACTCTTTTTCCATAAAACTCCACTCCATTTTTACAATCGTAGAAAATTTTGATTAATAGGCATTAGGATTTCTCAACACAGGACACACACTTGTTCGCATGCATTTACTCTTAGGTAGTGGGACTGGCTTTGTGTGTCTCTCCTTATTTCCCACAAAGGGAATATCTAATAAAGGTATTAGAGTTCACACATCCCAATGAGTGCCATCTCCTCCAACTCATCATATTGGGACAAACTAGAAAATGCAGCTATGCACTGTGGGTAATGTTGATTTGAATTCTAGTTTGGGAATGGCCCTAGTGAACCTGTGGTAAAAATGTGCCAGTTCTGAGGACAGCTGTGGTCCTGCTGTGTGCCCAGAGCCTGGCCAGTCTCCTGTTGATTGTTCTTAACTTCTCCATGGCACCCTGCTTCCCTCGGCCCCTTGTTTCTACTTTTCACCTTTAACGGGATCAATAACTAAACTTAAATGCTACCTATTATACACCAGGCACAGTTCTCCCTGCTTCATACACCGACTCATTTCATCTGTACACTAACTTCATAGAGTAGGTGTTTGGTCCTTACATCCATCTGGCACAGGAGGAAGCTCAGGCACCAGGAAGGTCGGGGCACACAGGGGCAGTTTGGGACTTGAAGACTTAATGGCCACATTATATCACCTAGGTTGGGGAAGGAGCTGTGTCTGACTCACATCTGAGCATTAGCAATACCAACATATCTGCATCCTTCCGCCTTCTTTCCAAATTTGCTGAGTGGTTTTTCTGTCTTATTTCATCCATCCAGTACTTCCTATATCCTGTCAAGTAGTCTCATTTATAAGTGAGGAAGATAGGTTAACTACTTCATCTAAAGTCATAGAGTTCTTTAATTGGTGGGAAGGGGGCTCACCCCAAACCTTCTCCACTGGAGTATGTATAAGTAAGCTAAACAGAAAGAAAGGCTTGGGCCACTATTAAAGGAATTTCAAAATAGTGGGATGGATTAGAGGTTTTGGAGGACAGGGTTAAAAGTCACTAAAATTATACCACCCTTTTGCTAGATCCACACTCTCCCCTCCAAGCCCATACAAATGCATGCAGTGCACTCTCACATGCATACAAACACTGGTGCACACACATTCCCAGGCACAGAAACACCCCTGTGCACACACTAAAAAAACCAAAAAGGCTACTTCATAAAATAATTTCCTCCATTATGAAATGCATCAATCACTCTTCTTGAAAGTTAGAATAAGCTGAACAAAATTTCATGACTAAAAAACAGCCCCTGAAGACTCTCCTCCCTCCATGAGAGAGTGCTTTGCTAATTGGGCTGTCAGGAGGCCATTTCAGTCCAGGCTTCATACTGTATGCTCTTAGAATTTGTTTTTTATATAGATTTGTTTGGGTTATTTTCTTACTTGGAACTTATTAAGGTTACATTCTTTATAAAAATATATCCTAACTCCTTAGTTTACTATTAGGTGTTTTCTTTTCTTTTAGAATTTTATTGGTGTATTATAATTATACGCTGTAAGGAAGACTCAAAGTGATACATTCTTATGTGCATACATTTGTTGGTGTGGTTCCCTTCTAACCCCTGCTACCCATCTCCTCCCTCCCTGTAATGTTAGAAATGTTGCTAGTGATACTTCATTTATGGACATAATATGATTTGGTCTGTTTCCTTCCTCAAGCTTCCTTTTCCCCTCTCTCTTCCCTCCCCTAATCTCCTTCCACCATTCTGCTGGTTTCACTCCTTAGTAACATGAAATCCTTTTGTTTCCCATTTTCTCTCTAGTCTCTACATGAGGGAAATCATGAAGTGGTAAGACCTTTGGTTATTTGCAACTGGATGATCTCGCTTAGCATAATGCTCTCTAGTTCCATCCATTTTCCTATGAATGGTCTTTTCTAACCTGTTCTACACTTAGCTCCTATTTCACTCTATCCCCTTCCCTGGCACCATGCATCTACGCTCCCTTCCTTCTGGATGACTATTCACTTTGAACATGCCAAGAACACTTGTTTCTTCCTCACTTTGCCCTGACTGTTCCTTTGGCTTCATATTCTGTTACTGAGCTCCAGGACTTGGCCTATGTGTGCCTGTTCTATGAGCCCTTTCCCAATGTTCCACCTCAGAGAGATAATGCAAACACTTCAAGACACAGCAGCTGCACAAGAGCAACACCTGTATTTCCCTAGTATGTTCCAGGGCCTGCTTTACTCACCTAGTATTGACGGTCCTCTCAACAACCCTATTTTCACTTCAGAGATAAGGAGGTAGAGGTAGAGATAAGAAGTACAACTTGCTCAAAGTCAGGCCCTTGGCAAGTGACAAAGCCAAGAGCCAAAGGTAGGCAGACTAAGTCCCCATCATCTTCTTTTTTAAGTGTTTAGCCTGATTTCAGCCAGTATGAAGTCTGGGGAGGGCAGGGACTGCTCCATGTTGAGTCTTGAATTTTGGAGATCCTTGTTACAGAAATTCTCCGGAATAATTGACTCAATGCTAAGTAGGGTGGAAAAGAGGAAGTTTATTACACGGGCAGGCCAAACTTAGGATAGCTCCTAAAAAACTCCGCCCGAGCTCCACGTGAGCTCTTTTTATAGAACAAAGGGCAGAAGTAGGCACGTGGGCTTACAGAAGTTGAAATGTGGCAGTGAATGATTGCAGGAAATTCCTGAACAAGCTATCACTAAGTTACAAACTATGGAACTTAGGACCTACTTGACTTACAACCTTTTCTTCAGGCAGTTGCCTGGATACATGGCCTTCCATTTTAGTAACATTTCTATCACATTTCCTCCTCTTCACCTACATAATTCCTATGACTTTATTTCATGTTATGGGGACTTGTTGGTATTCCTGGCACAACACTTGCACCTGCACTGTTTCTAGCTGATTCCTGATAACCCTAGTTAAGAGGTTAATGATACAGGGTCCAAAAAGCAAGCCCAGGAGGATCATAATTCATCATCAGGTCTGTCATCAGCATCAGCAGCATTATCAGGAACAGGAGTGCATAGAGAGTCCTCATCCTGGTTTTTCCTGTTAGAAATATTGAGCTGTAGGGGTGTCTGGGGATCTGCAACCTCTGTCCAGGTCTGTTCCGGGATGAAAACCACCTTCCCATGGAAATGGTGTGTCCATGGTTTGACACCTGCAACTTTAAGGGCTGAGGGAGTGGTGAGAGTAACTTCGTATGATCCTTCCCACGTGGGGCCTAGGCTACCCTGCACTGGGACTTTTACCCAAACCCAGGCTCCTGGACTCCAGGAGTGTATAGAGTCTTGTAGCATCTGGGGAGAAGGCACATTTAAATGTTCAGCAATCTCTTTGGCAGTGTTAGGTAGGGCTTTTAAGAATCAATGGAGGTGAGTCTCCCTGAACTTTTGGAGGTCCCCGAGTCCCTCAGGAGTAGTGGGGGAGGACACCCAAACAGGATTTAAAAGGGGAAGTACACACACTTGTGGGGAATGCAGTATACCCTAAACCATAGAAGCAGTAGACTGTTGGTAATGTTTGGCCATTGATGGTTTAAGAGTTGTTCATCCTTTCAACTTGGCCCAAGCATTGGGGATGGTACCTTGTATTCCAGGTTAGCCCCATTGCCTTGGATACTTATTGAATGACTTTACTAATAAAGGCTCAATCGTTGTCTGACCTGATGCTCATTGGGACCCCAAAATGCAGGATGACTTCTTTGTCTAGGGCCCAGGACACTTCTTGGGTCCTCTCTGAGTGGGTAGGAAAGCTTCTACCCAGCTTCAAAAAGTGCAGACCGTGACCAGCAGTTATCAATACCCTCTATTTGGTTGTATGCCTATAAAGTCCATCTCTTAATGCTCAAACAGATAGGACCGCTGTTTCTGTGATAACAGCAGGGCTTGAGGTCCTGGCTTGGAGTTGTTTTGTGCACACTGCAGACACACCTTACTGGCCTGCTGAGTCAACACAGCCAGCCATGGAACCATCAAGTATTTTTGTAAAGCAATTTTTCCCAAATGAGTCATTTCATGGACTTGCTGGACCAGGCTGGGTGCAATCCCCCCTGGGATTATTATCTTTCCATTTGGAGTAATTAACCAGCCCTCTGAGTCTTTGGTTGCTCCAGGGTCAGTCGCCTTTTCTCTCTCTTCTGGCTTGTATAAGGGCCATTCCAGAAGCACTGGGAGTGTGAAACACACTTTCTTAATCACCTCTCTCTGAAGGGCTGCATGTTTAGCTGGCTCATCGGTCTTGATTTCTTGTGTGAGCCTGACAAAGTACTACCACTATGGTGTGTAGGTCCTAGACAGCCTCTAGGAGTTGGAGGATTTGGTCACTATTTTTAATTTCTTTGCCCTCTGAGATTAGCAGTCCACTTTCTCAATATGTTATTCCATGAATGGGCAGAGTAGCAAAGGCATATGGAGAGTTGGTGTAAACTGCCACCCGTTTCCCTTCTGCAAGGAAGAGTACTGTGGTTAATGCATAAAGTTCAGCTTTCTGGGCAGACTAGCGAGTGGTTACATAGCCGGCCTTTCTCTATGATCTTGTCTTTTGTGGTTACTGCGTACCTGGTTCAATACTATCCTTGTTGTAAACTATAGCTCTGGTTGGTAAATAGCTCCATATCCGAGTTAGAGAATGGTTCATTCTTTAAGTCTGGCCCAGAGGAGATTTCTTCCAAGATCTCTTCACATGCATGGAAGGGTTCTCTCTCCTCTTCAGGCAGGTATGTGGCTGGGTTTAGGGTTTGAATGGCTCCCACCTGTATGCGGGGGTTTTACCATAGCATAACTTGATATTGGGCCACTCATTCCCCAGTCATCCAGCAACTGGTGGTCCCATTTAACAGGGAGGTGACTTGGTGCAACACCTTGATGGTAATTTTCTGTCCCAAAGTTAATTTGTTGTTTCCTATACTGGCATCATGGCCGCTAGCGCCCATAGACAAGGAGGCCATCCTGAGGCCACTGGGTCCAGTCTTTTGGACAGGTATGCTACAGGTCTGTTCCATGGGCCTAGCCATTGGGTTAGGACTCCTAACTCAACTCCTCCTTTTGTCATGTACTTAGAGAGTGAAGTGGCAAGTGACGTTCAGGAGCACGAGTGCAGAGGCTTCACTTAATTTTTTTTCTTGAGTTGGTTGAAAGTATCATCTTCCTCCTTTTCTCATTTTAGGAGGTCCATGGCAGGCCCATGGTGGGCTCCGTGAAGTGGCTTAGCAATGGCAGAGAACTCTGGGATCCAGAGTCTGAAGAATCTGGCTGCCCCTAGAAATTCCCTGAGTTTCCTCTTAGTTTTAGGGTGGGGGTACCGAGCGATCATTTGGTTTTGCTTTTCTCCCAACCTTCTCTGTCCCCTGCTGAGGTGATACCCCAAGTAGGTGACTTCTTCCTGGAAGATCTGAGCCTTTTTATTGGAGACTTTGTATTCTGTCTCCTGTAAGAAGCATAGCAGTTCTTCAGTGCCCTCTTTGCAGATCTCTCTCGAGGGAGCAGCCAGCAACAGGTTATTGATGTACTGCAAGATGGTGCACCCAGTTGGTCAGCAGTTTTCTAAGTCTTTTGCAAGGGCCCCCCCGAAAATGGTAGGGGAGATTTTGAACCCTTGGGAAAGATACTTTCAGGTCAACTGTCCTTTCAAGCAGCATTTCTGCTAATCTCAGGCAGAAAAAAAGCATCCTTCAAATCTTCAAATCTAGACATGTGAAAGTAGTGGCTGTTGGAGGTATTAGACTCAGTAGAGTATAAGGGTTGGGGACCATAGGGTATAGAATCTTGGTGGTATCTTTGATTCTACAGAGATCCTGTACCAGTTGGTAGTCGTGAGTCCCTGGTTTTTTTACTGGGAGAAAAGAGGTGTTCCATGGGGATTGGAATTCCCATAGCACTCCTCTCTAAGTCTTTTGATGTGGGGCGCTATCTGCAGTCAGGCTTCAAAGGGGATTGGATACTGCTTCTGTCTCACCAGGGTGGCACCTGGCTTTAATGTCACCACTACTGGTGGGTGGCCTCTCGCAAGCCCGATTTCCCCTTGTATATCCCAGACTTGGGGAAATTGTTCTAAGTACCAGTCCATATTAGTGGAGGTGTCTTTGGTTCTTTCTGTTATCCTTTCCTGAAGGAGTCTCCATTCTTCTTCTGGGTGGATTTCTAATGTCAGCACTGGCAGGGGGCTGGAGCTGGTCATGGGGCCCAAGTCCATAGTCACTGTGGTGCCTACTTTGGCTGGAGGCCTCAGGCACATATAGGAACTGGTGACAGACTTGGTGGCCCCCTACTGTGCAATATCAAGGCTTGCAAAACTAGTATTTCTTAGTGGACTCTATTGCTCTGATGATGGTGACTGAGTTTCCCTGTTGGGGTACAGTAGAAATGGTTGCCCCAATATCTAGAACGAAGTCTATGCTTTGGCTCCCGAGATCAGTTTTGACCACGGGCTCTTGGGGCCTATCGCAATTGAGCTCAGTCACCCTCAGTTGGATTCGGAGTCTCAGTCAGGGATCTTTTGTGTCAGAGATCTGCATCTGGGGCCCTCCCTTTTGTTTAGAGGCTGCAACTACACCAAGTTTACGTACATCTTTTCTTTGGACACTCTTTTGCAGCACATCTGTTTCCTTTCCTTGTCCTGGACACTCATTTTGCTCATGGCCTTCTTCTTACAATAGGTTCATTGGTCTGTGTCCATTCGTTGCCATCTTCCCTTGGTTTCTTTTCCAGGACTTGTGTGGATCCATAACCTCTCTCGTGATGACTGCAAAGATTTGTGTCTTTTCTCATCTCGATGACCCATTCTCCTTTTTAGCGGTGGCCTCTCAGTTTGCGATCACCTTGGAAGTGATCTCTATAAGTTCACTTATGTTTTTTCCTGCAAAACCTTCCAAGTGTTGTAGTTTGCATCTCATGTCATAGGCTGACTGAGTACTGAAGGCAGTGTTCACCATGGACTGGTTTTCAGGAGCCTCTGGGTTGAACGGAGTATATCTCTGAAAGGCATCACAGTCTGTCATAGAATTGGCTAGGGGGCTCCTGCTCTCCCAGAATCATCTCACTCACTTGTGTCAAGTTGGTAGTGCTCCGTGCCCCTGCTTTGGCTCCTTCATGGATGGCTCTCCTCATTTGGTTTAGAGCTTGAATTCCCTCTTCCGTATTTGGGTCTCAATTTGGTCGAGTGTCAGGCATGGTGTTGTCTTCCTATCTATCAGGATTCAGCAAGCTGGCTGGGGCTTGCGTGATTAGCCCCTTTGTGTTGCCTGGAGGACTTTGCACCTCTCCTCAGAGTCAAAGAAATTTCCTAGGAGTTGTTGCAGTCATCCCAAGTTGGTCTGTGGGTCTCCATGATTGAGGTTAGCAAATACTTGCTTAGCACAAGTTGAGATAGAAGACAGTTAAATACCAGATTCTCATTCACTTAGGGTATTTTCAGGAAGCTCCTCTTTGGAACCCAGGGGTTTTCAGCTTTCTTGTACACTGAAATCACCTGGAAGCTTTTAAAAATTGCCCAGGCCAATTAAATCTGGAGGTGGGAGCCCCACCCAATCAGTATTTGTTCTGCTTCCCCAGGTGACTCTAATATGCAGGCAGGATGTAGGCCACCGATGCATCCCTTTTAGAGACCTGTTGCTTGAAAGCCATGTGAGTGGAGATATTTTTGTTAGCTGCCTTCAGCACATGGCTTGAGGCTTTTGGGAATAAGGAGGGGTGTGTTGTCACCAATTCAGGAAATCAGTAGATGAGGGTCGCTGGCCCAGTGTATATGAGGGGAGGGCCTGGCATCTCCTGCAGTGGACATATCTGTCATTCAGGTTCAATGCTCCTTGAGACTAGGATAGCTTGAGGCAGAGAGGAGCGAATCCATCCGTCTGGGAGGGTTTAGGGCCAGAAGATACCATGATTCAATGTATAAGATCTGGTCAAGGTGGCCTAGTGGCCCCTTAGGTCTCTGACCCTAAGGACAAAGTCCTGTCTGGTGACCAGATGATGTGGAACAAGGGCCAGTTGATCTCACATGGAATCTTGAGCTTAGCAGGTCTTGGCTCTACTCTATAGTTGCTAGAAAAGCCCAGCTTAAAATTGTCCAGCATGGCTTGGGTGAGTTCGACATTGGGACTGTCTGGAGGAAGGAGGGGGGATCTCCTAACAATTTGGGGAGTTTATATGAGCCTATCCCCATGTGGTGCATAAGGTGGTGGATGAAAAGAACAAGTCTCTCCCTCAAGCAGATGCCCGCCTGGCTGGCCTGCTGGGTTTTCAAAGCTTAAGGAAGTCTTGCAATGGGGCCATATATATAAACCCTGCGCCTCGTCACCCCTCTATTATGAGGGGTGAGTACCCACTAAAGTGAACCAACTTCCAGTGGAACTGCAGGTTAGGGCCCAATCAGATCTTGTAGCTGCTGGACCCTGAGAGCATTCCAGTCACTCAGGCATTCATTCACCATTCATTCAGAAGTTCTGCATTCCCAATTTAAATTCCTACTCTGTCTTCTCCCAGCAGGAGGCCAATCGCACCTTGGAATACACCTCAAGGTTGCCTCAGAATACACATCTTATCTAAGCTTTGGATGGAATCTCCAGGGGGTGATTAGTACCACACCTGTCCTCCTGGTTGGATTTCCACTAATTACCCCTGGGGCCTTTACCTTGTCCAGACATTGGTTAACCTTGTCTTCTTCCACCTGGAGGCTTCTGGTCCAGGATGCCGCAGTCCTCCTGGGCCTACTAGAAGGGGACTCCGGCATACCATTGGGAGTGTGCACTTCCTGGTTACAGGGCCCCCTATTGGGTTGCAGAGTCTGGGAGTGGCACCTCCTGACCAATGGGGGTCTTGGTGAGGGGATCTTGCTGGGGCCTCTAGAGATGTTGCAGAAATTCTCTGGAATAATAGACCCAATACCAATTAGGGTGGAACAGAGAGTTTATTATACTGGTGGGCTGAAGTTAGGATAAATCTTGAAAAACTCCAGCCCTAGGCTCCACGTGAGCTCTCATTTTATAGAACTAAGGGTTGAAGTAGGCAGGTGGGCTTATAGAAGTTGAAACATGGCAGTTAGTGATTGCAGGAAATTCCTGAGCAAGCTACAACTTACATGACTTACAACCTACATGACTTATGACCTACCTGCCATATGACCTTTCCTTCAGGCAGTTGCCTGGATACAAGACCTTCCACTTTAGAGTAACTTTTCTACCACACCCTCATACAAGGTACTTCTATGCATGCTGATGACTGACGGTGGTGTGCTGATGTTTAAGACAAGTTTATTAAATAATTGAGCCGGGCGTGGTGGCGCACGCTTGTAATCCCAGCATTCGGGAGGCTGAGACCAGAGGATCCGGGTTCGCGGCCAGCCTCAGCTACCTAGTGAGGCACTCTGCAACTTAGTGAGACTCGGTTTCAAAATAAAGAATAAAAAATAGGGCTGGGGGTGTAGCTCGGAGGTAGAATGCCCCTGAGTTCAATTCCCAGTACCGCAAAAAAAAAAAAAAAAAAAAAAAAAAAATAATTGAAAGAAGCTTTCATGATGTGGAGGATCATTCTAGTGCCTGGTGCCTCAGTAGAGAAAACCTTGAGAGGAAAACGTGTTCTCCATGATAACTTGTGTCTGAGATTTACTTTATATCAAAGAATTGTGGGAGAAGGGATTATTATGACTCTTGGATACTCTGTCAGAATAGACCTAAGAGTTGATCTGGGGCATCTGCAAGCCTCATACTGTAATTTCCATGTTGTCATTACTCTAAAATCTCTGCAGGACCCAAGTGTGTTGTTAACTTCTCCACATCCACAAGGCTCACCTTGACATTCCCAGGTGGCCTGGGTCACACTTCATCCTCCTCCAAGGGTCACCTGAGCTTTTTGGGGAGGTTTTAACCTGTGCTGTGCTACATAGGTGTGCACTGAATGGTGAGGAAGAGCATTCATCTGTCTTCATTTCACTGCATAGAAGTTATCAAACCAGAATATTAATTTTGTGGTAATTATTCCCCCCTTTATGTTTACGGAGAAAGAGAGAAACAGCTGGGGTGGTTGACATCTGAAACAGGAGTTGCTGATCGTTACTTGCACAGCAGATGGGCTTGGGTTATGAATAAGCAGCAAATGTGAAAAAGAGAGTTGCAGGGTTGAGCCAGGCTTGCTTCATGCAAAACTGGTTAACCCTTGCTGCTTGCCACTTGAACAAGACTGGGATTGTTCTTTTCTCATGACCAGAGACCTGGGACCACTGGATGTGGTAAAGAACAGAGCAAAACTGGATTGAGGAAGTACTCCAGCAGAACTGATACAATATTTGATCAGTAAGTGTGAAATTGAAGCAGTACAGACCCTACTACAACTGAATGTCACTGAACTCCTCTGCCTTTTTGTATATACTCTCAGCAGGTGCTTAAGTCAACACCTCAGAGATGGGTGAGCCTCATGAGGAGCAGAGAGTCCATCTGATGCAGGATCCTGAAAATGAGCTGATATGAGAAGTGTCAGAAAGCTCCCTTTTTCCACCAATATCTCCTCGGCTAAGTTCTCACTAATGCCTACAATTTTATATTTAGGAGAATCGTTCTTCATGTTATGTAACTGAATGAAGCTCATTAAAATGCAATGTCCTTGAGAAGGATGACATGTTGAAGCATTAGTTTATCGGATCCTTTCCAAACTTCATCTTTCCAAGCTCTCAGAAAGCATCTCCCTGTGGGGTTGGACTACTGATAGAGGAGACTTTAAACTAGGGAGGGGCCCTGAACATAACAAAGGCCTCAAGCATCTGGTTTTCCCTGGCCCTTCTCTGCCACTTATTAGCCTTGTGACCTTGGGCCAGTTTTGACTTTGGGGCACGTGACCTTGTCAAGCTAGAGGATTCTCATTTGAAAAAAGTCAGAGCAAATAACAGGTACTATGAATAGGTCATGGAAGGTTGTGCAGATCGGACATGAAAAAGACTATGCAAGTACCTTGACAACCATGAAGCAATAAAGAAGCATAATGTAGCAGTGCTTTCATGATGGTGGTTGGAGGCTGGGGGTGGTATACAAGTAGCTCCTGCAAGGGGTGCTATAGCCCTTTCCAAAACCTGTATAATGTTGAGGTATGGGGAGCAGGACAATTTGAAGTCACTTTATGGCTCAAGGAGCCAAAGCCTTCATTATAAGAGGCATAAAATGCCTAAACAGGAAGTAACTCTAAGTTGCAATTATAGGGAATATTCCTATTTGGACTACACAGAGATAAACATTGAGGTTGCATTTCTTTTTAATATTGAGGGATACTATGCCTTAACCCAAAGGGCAGAATTTAGCTCCTTTTATGACCATTTGTAGGTAGAGGATACAAATAAGAATTTCAAGAGTAATATGGAACCTAACAAAGAGGAAGAATTGGAGGGAAAAGGAGAGAGAATGTTAATTTTCAGAAAGTGTCAGCAAGCTCCTCCTTAGAAATCCTTAAGGAAGACAGTTCTTAAAATTAAGTTTGAGCTGGGCATGGTGGCACATGCCTGTAATCCTAGTACTTGAAAGGCTGAGACAGGAGGATTGCAAGTTAGCCACCAGCCTCAGGGACATAGCCAGATCCTCTGTGACTTAGTGAGACTCTGTTTCAAAATAAGAAAATAAAATAGGGCTAGATGTGCAGCTTAGAGGTAGAATGCCCCTGAGTTCAATTCCCAGCACCAAGATAAATAAATAGGAAGGAAGGAAGGAAGGAAGGAAAGAAGGAAGAAGGAAGGAAGGAAGGAAAGAAGGAAGGAAGGAAGGAAGGAAGGAAGGAAGGAAGGAAAGAAGGAAGGAGGAAGGAAGGAAGGAAGGAAGGAAGGAAGGAAGGAAGGAAGGAAAGAAAGAAGGAAGGAGGAAGGAAGGAAGGAAGGAAGGAAGGAAGGAAAGAAAGAAGGAAGGAAGGAAAGAAAGAAGGAGAAAGAAAAGAAAGTAAGAGAGTGTGAGCAGCGATATCAGCAGAAACTATGAGCAAAAACCCTGATATAAGAAAGTGAGATCATGGGCAGATCTCTTTGTATTAAGAACACTGTATAGGTGAAGAAAACTCAGCAAAACTTGGTGGATGGCACAATAACCAGATCATTCCTAGTCTATGAGTTTCCAAGAGTTCCTAAATGAAGAACAACAGCAAAATTATATCAGGACCACTTTTCTTTTTTTAACCATTGATAATTTACAGTATATTTTAATTTGCATTGACTTGTATATTAAGATATCACTCTCCTTTCATTTCAACAAGTCACTTTCTTTTATCTTCATAAGGGCTCAAGTTAAGGAACACTTGCAGTTTTTTTTAGTAGGTACACATGTGACCTGGTGGCTTGCAGTACACAGTTGCTGGCCCAAACTGCCCAGGGTCTCTTGAAGAAATTCAAGTGTCCTCATCTCATTTTTGAATTCAAAGATAAAGGACGACCAAAGCCAAACTTTTGGTGCTTCAAATTATTTAGAGTATTTATCAAACTCTACTTCTGACACTGCCCCTTTGGGACTGGGCCAACCACGGTGCCCTGCATGTTTGCCACACCCTTGGCTCCCTTCTGAGACCCTGAGCCATGGCAGTCCCTCATACATGAATCAAAATGCACCACATCTTGTTATCCCACTAACTGGTCTCACATGTGGGCCAGAGATGGGCCTCTGGGCTCAAAAGAGTCCTCTAGATGGTAGCCAATGGGCAGATGAGGAAAATCTCTGATCAACAGGGCATCTTTGTCAGCCATATGTGGACACACTGACTCAACAATCAAACTCTTCCTTGGGGAGTTTAAACCCAGATGCAGAGTCCTGGGATTCATACATAGAGAGGAGAGACATCTCCAAAATGATAGAGGCCTAGAGCAGAGACAATTACAGGCCTTGTCTTTGAAAGGTTCATGGGGGGAAGGGGAGGAAAGCAACAGGAAATAGAACAGCAGCAGAATAGGCTTTACTGGGATAAAACCTGCAGAAGGAAGGTCTCAAGAAAGGATGGAACCTGTGTCCACATACAGACTAGAAGCTTATATAGGTTGTTTAAGGGGAAATTCTACCAGGCAAAAGACATTGGTGGTTAGTCATTATTAGGGAGGCTGTTAAAGGAGTTAGTTGGGTTGTTAGAACTGGGTTAAGCAGGACAAATGGGAATTTTCCAGAAGCCAAGGGACATGATGAGCAAGGGGCTTGTCAGGTACATCTTAGACAAAACAAGGAAGACATTTAGGTAAGCAGGGGGATGAGTGTATTTCACTAAGACTTGGTAATTTTTCTGGTCAGCAAAGAGGCCTGCAAAATGACATGTCTTCTGAAGATGGAGTCACTTTAGTTTGAGACTAACAGTCTTGAGAAAGATTGAGTAGAGTGGTAAGGTCTTGGCTTTTTCCTACATGACATTTCAGTCCTGGTAAAGAATGTTCCCCCGACTTTGCATCTTTTTAAGAAGCAGCCCCCAAATTAAGTTGGACAGTCCATGTGTTCCTATGATCTGAAAGATTCTAAGTACCTGATTCTTGTTCATTATCAATACTGGAAGGTCACCTCCCCAACACCCCTGCATGAGTGACATAGTATTAATATGCTGCCAACTGGGCTGCTCCTGAGAGAGTTCCTTGTTTCTTTAATCCTTTTGATACCAGCAATTAGAGTTCATAGAGGAAAGTAACAGCTTAAACATACCTCATGCAAAGCTAGTGCCAGCCAAGGTGCCTACCTTCTCCTTGCAGGCAAAAGTCCCCACCACAGCCAGAAACCAGGAACTTTGGGTTTAAGTCATGACTGCAGAATTGGGTCTGAGCAGAGTCACAGCCCCTGGCATAGCCCCAAGGGAAAGGAACACAGGTCGAGGTTACTTAAGATATGAACTCTTTAAACAGTCTCTGTTGGGAATGCTTTGACAAGCACACCAAAGAGCCTCCCTTTCCTTGCCCCTCCTCATCCCAGCCAATGACAAAGTGCAGGTTGTTGCCTCCAGGTGAGCACAGTTCTGGGGAAACAAGGAAAGCAAACAAATCCTGCTGTGCGGTTGAAAGGTTCCCAGGCTTCATTTCAAAGGCAGTCCCTTATGGCTTTGTTTGCTCCTGTTTTTCCCAGCATAGGTGTTTGATATCACACAGACCTATTCTGAGATTTCCAAGGAGAAGAGTATTCAGCTTACAGTGGGTAGCCCAGAATTTCCCAGTTTGAAAAAGGGAATAAGTTACCTGTCCACCGGGTATATTTAAAAGTCCTCAATTGTGCTAGTATCAAGGTGCTGATGGGACATGAGAAAGTTCAAACCGGGTATCTGACAAAAGCACCCACTGCATGGCTTTTCTGAGACAACTCAGGCAGGATCTTGGTTCCAGAGCAGCTTCCTGACTGGGACATTTCCCTTTCCCAGCTTCGGATTTGTCAGGAGGGGCCAGAGCATTGGTGATTGCTTATGCAGGTACATCTGAAGACTAACAAGACTTTAGGAAAATTAGAAAGTGTGCCCCTATACTTCAGGAGTGGCTATCTTAGAACTCACAACACTGTCCTCTACTTTTAGTCTGACAAAGACATAATTAAATTGTCAAAAGAATTTTTATTTTGCTTCTTTTTACTCTAACCTAGGCAAGTACCAAAGTGGCCAAACAGCTGCCATTATAAAGGAGACAAAATATGTCTTCAACCAGGGGATGTTTGAACCAGACAAAGGCATAGAAAGGGCAAAGATGAAAGGGATGGAGCCCTCCAAAAGGCAGTGGAGAGTGGAGGGGGCTACACTTCGTGACCTGTGTCCAGACCAAGTAGCCAGGGACAGCCATTGGTAAAGAGGACAGGATCAGTCATTGGTAATTAAGACAAGGGCAACTATTGGTAAAGAGGGAATGGTCATCCATTGGTAATAAAGGCAAGGTCAGTCATTGGTAAAGAGGGCATTGTTGGCCATTGGTAATGAGGGCAGGATTTTAGTACCCTTTCTCGTCTCCCTCCTCAATGAGGTTGATTGTTGCAATCTCTTCCTCACCTCCTGAAGCTCCTGTCCTTGTTCTGGCCCTCCCTCACTCTAGCCAAGCCTGCTCTCAGAAATCATCTTTAGGAATTCAGGAACCAGAACACAGTCTATCTCTTGACTGGCCCTTAGGTGTATGTATTTTGTCTCTAACCTATTGGAAATGATGCCTTAGTGAGGCTTGGCAGTACATATCTATAATCCCAGTACTTGGAAGGCTGAGACAGGAGGATTGCAAGTTCCAGACCATCCTCAGCACATGAGTGAGACTCTCAGTAACCTAGTGAGACCTGTTTCAAAACAAAAAATAAAAAGGGTTGGGAGTGTAGCTTGGAAGTAGGATGTCACTAGATTTAATCCCCAGTATCAAAAGAGGGAGGGAGGGAAAAAGGGAGGGAGGGAGGCAGGCAGGCAGGCAGGAAGGAAGGAAGGAAGAAAAAAAAAAGGTGCTTCTATTTGAGGTCTTAAAAAGGAACTAATGAGAACATAAAACACACAGGCAATGGCAATGGGAAAAAAATCTACTAATTATGGGTGCTTCATCTGTGAAACAAAAGCTGATATTGTTATCAAAAACTTTCTTTTGTTAGTGTATACTTTTATTAGTGCATTGCAATTGTACATCATAGTGAGTTCAGTGTGATAAAAACATACAAGCACACAGCTCTTGGTGTATTTCCTTTTGCATCCCACCCAGCACTTCCCTCCTCCCTCTCCACACATGGTAGTAAAATTGGCATCAGTATCTTCATATATTACCATGGTATCATTTGAACTCTTTCTTTTCCCAATATTCCTTATCCCCTGCCTAAACCTACCCCCAATCCCCCTGCACTATTCTACTGGTCTCTCTTCACATTATTTAAAGTCCCTTATGTTTCCTCTACTTTCCACATAAAACCTTTTTTAATAAATATATCATCCATTACTAGGAGGCTGAGGCAGGAGGATCACTTGAGCCCATGAGCTAGAGACCATCTAGACAACATAACAAGACCCTATCTCAAATAAATACATACATATTATTGTGTAAATATATATGTGTACATATATATATATATATATATATATACAATATGGCACACTACATACATATAAAATGGATACATAAATATGTATATTTAATGGGTATGTATTTCCATTAAAACTATAACATTCTTCCCTCTGTCTACCAGAGCCCCTCCCATTTCCAACCCAAGTCACATGCAGGCCCTTTGCCCACAGGCCGGGCTCAGGAAGATGCTAGCAGCTTCATGCAGCACATCTAAAGTTTTGGCCATCTTGAAACCTGACTGACAATGGCAAGCGAGTTGTGGATTGTCTTCACAGGCCCTGGCCTTGTGCTGGAGTGACAGACAATACCTGTGCATTCACCCTGGGAATTCCTTACTTACTATTGCTATCAATAAATGATGCATACAGTCCACAACAGAATCCATTTCTAATCATGTGGCCAGCCACCAGAACCGCTTGGGTGGATGCCTCTGCCCTGGGTGTGTCCAGGTCATGCTCTCCTGAAGTGAACCGCAGCCTGAGCAGAGGGAGGAGGCCACCTGGGAAGTGAGTGGGCCCAGCACCAAGCTGGCACCATGCTCCTCTGACACCTGTGGCCTGCAGTGCCAGAGATGTGATCAAAATCAGCAAAGGACATGTCTAGAGTGCTTACTATGTGTCAGGTACTCTTTCCAAGGATGGTTTCCATAATTTCCATGGTATATATGATCAAATCAAGGCTTAGAAATTATTTGCTTGATTTTATATGTGCACATTTTAACTGAATCCCAATAGGTTACTTCCCCCAGTGTCAGGCATGGTGAGAAAATTAAAAGTAAAAGAATAGCACTTGAATTCAAAGTCACATATTTGAAAAATTCTTCCCCTAGATTTTTTTTTAAGAATTATTGCTAAGAGACCTATGGAAAAAGGATAATTACCCTCCCTGCTTCTTCAAATAGTTAAGGTGACAAGATTAATCCACATAAACAATTCATTAACAACTAAAATTGGTGGTCCTATTTTCAGCCCAAAATATGTTTGAAAAATACTTTTCAAAAAAATTGAGGGTTAATTTTAAATACAACTAAAACTACAACTATCTGTTTAATAAATGTACTTTACATAAAGGAAAATACATGTAATAAAAATTAACATGTTTCTGTATAATCAGTATATTTTGATTAAAGAAATTCTGGAACAGACAATTTAAAATGACTAACTACAAATTTTCCTTTCATTTTTCTTTTGGTCCTTGCTTTACATAAAATAAACAAAAGTGAAGTATTATAAGCAACAAAACAACCTATGATTTTACTACCTACATTTAAGCTATGAGCTTAGTTAGGATTCTAGTAGAAAACAAATATTTTTCTTCTTGAATTAGGAAAAAAAGATTTCCATTTTAAGGAATAAATATTTGTATTTGTTGTAATTATTTACTGTAGTTTTCCAGTTTGATGTTTATCTCCGTTCTCCTAAGTCAGATAACCTACTATTCATTTCCTGTGCAATAGCTTTCTATACTTTCTCTCCTTTTTTCTCTATTCTTAATTTTAAAAAGTTTATATCCATTTTACTATCAGTTAAATATTAAATAAATAAAAATAAGCATTTCCTGCCTAATCATCAATTTTACATACTACATTTCCTGAACAATTCCATTGAATTGTCGATTTTTATGATAGTGATAGACCATTTGTATTATTGTTGCCTTAAAACATCTTAAATCCTTTGGAGTAGGTCTTAGCTGTTCTCATCAGTATTTTCTTCCATGAACTCTAGAGACATTTGCTCAAGTTCCAATTACAAAAGAAGAAAAATAGTTCTGTCAGGAATTTGTACAACTATCAAATCTATAAATCCTTGATCTATCTTCCCATCTATCTAGATTCGTAGCTAATTTTAATTAGAATGCCTCTAGTGCTTTGTCACTAAGTATGAACTTTCAAATAGAAGTTCCTTATTGTAGTAAGGAAGTATCCATCCATTTTTACTTAAATCTTTGGTTTAAAACAAATCAAATATGGTGTTGGAGTCTGTCCAATGCATTTTCAACATCTATTGAGATGATCATATGGTTTTCTCATTACTCTCCTATATGGACTTTCACTGTAGTTATATTAATATGCTTGCTCATTTAAAAAATGTTATGCTTTTTTATAAATCACTTTTTTTTTACTTTATACTATTTTTTATTAGCCAGAATTTCTAGGTGTAAGTGACCGAAAACCAAAGTGCAAGCAGCTGAAAGAGAAAAAGAAATATAGTTGATTATTTAACTGAAAAAAAAAAATCCAGTAACAGAGCTGATCCAGGAACTCAAAGAAGCCACCAGGACTATTTTGCTTTCTATATTTTCTGAAACTTTACATTTTCATCCTCCAGATGGAAGTCCAAAGGGAACTGATTTTTTTTTTTTTTTTTGCTTGTTTTGTTTTCATTTTTTGCCAATAGCTCTGTCACAAGTCCTGTGCCATTCTTTCACTGACCCAAAATTGACCATATGCTCAATGCTGTACCAATTACTGTGGCCATGGGCTAGGCCAGGAGATTGGCTGACGTTTAGGGTGCTTGTCTACACTTAAACTGAGTGTAGGATAGACCAAGAGTAGGGGAGGGTGTTACCAAAAGAACAAGAGTGGATCCAGGTAGACATACAAACTCAGTGTCCACTGCAAACTGCAACTCTTTTTTTTTCTTTTTTCTTTTTCTTTCTTTCTTTTTTGCAGTACTGGCGATTGAACTCAGGGGCACTCTACCTCCCACCTATTTTTTATTCTTTATTTTGAAACAAGGTCTCACTAAGTTGCAGAGTGCCTCACTAGGTAGCTGAGGCTGGCCGTGAACCCGAATCCTCCGGTCTCAGCCTCCCACTGCAACTCTTAATAGTGTGAAACTGCCCACGACTGCAGAGCTGAAATAATTGGTTTTCTTATATCCAGGTTGTTTCTCCACATTCCCCAACCTGGTGAGCTTCTACTTCTTTTTACCATGGTGCTAACGCATTACCAGTCGCACTAGGAAATGAGGTTCTAACATCTGGCAGCTCAGCCTGGTTTTAGTCTGAGCTGCTTTTCTGGCTCAGGACGTGCATGGCATTGCTCTGCTTAGAAGGCACCCATCAGGACTCCAGGCTCAGGAGCCCGTTGCTCAGCCCAAAAGCTGGGCAGCAGGTATGGTCTCTGCAGCTTCCCCACTTGAAGTCGCTCCCATAGACAAGAGCTTGCTTGTATTTCCTTCACAAAAGGACTCAATTGCTGACCCTGATATAGGCACAAGGGGCATATTATTTGAAGGAAGTTAGACTACTTCCCAGGGTTTATGAAATCCTTTCCCTCATGGCTCCTGATTTATGGATCTTGTTGAGGTAGGCTAGATAGAGAAGGATGAGAGGTTAGGCCAACTCCACCCCTTGGAAGCTTTTCTTTGTTTTGGCCCAAATGAGATGCACCGCCAAACTCCGGAAGAGCCCAGCCCCCCACCTGAAGCCCACCTGAAGCTCACCGGAAGTCCACACCTGAAAAGGGAGGATCCAACTTTTCTGTGACCAGCCCCCATTTGAGGAACCCACCTATCTGAGAGAGAGAGAGGGGTTGGAGAAGAGGATCCCGCCCTCTCTTATAGCCTTCTGCACCCCCTTTGTTCGCCCCTTCTCCCGCTTGGGACCTGACCTTCGACCCGTCCGGGTAACCGGGGATTTTCCCCTTATCCCTTCCCTCTGGGGACATGCACTTGGACTTGTCCGGGTGACCTATTCCCCTTCCCTTATTTTCCCTTCCTCCCAGTTTTTTCTAAAATAAAACCTGCCAGATGTTGTGACTGGTATATGTTGAAATTCTTTTCTTCACAATATCAAGAACCTGAATTTTGGGGGAACACACGCACCCCATCACAGTTCTGACTTCCTTCTTAAGATAGTTGGTTACAGCTCTCCTGTTTTGTTTTGTTTTTGTTTTTTTCAGTACTGGGGATTGAACTCAGGGGCGTTCTACCTTTGAGCTATACCCCCAGCCCTATTTTTTATTCTCTTTATTTTGAAACCAGCCTCACTAAGTTGTGGAGTGCCTCACTAGGTAGCTGAGGCTGGCCGCAAACCTGGATCTTCCGGTCTCAGCCTCCCAAATGCTGGGATTAAAAGCGTGCGCCACCACGCCCGGCTCTCCTGTTCTTTTTGAGCTAAAAACTCCCCAGACCTTGTTTCTGCCACCATTACCCATGAAGACCCCTCTTCTCTCATGAGCTCCAAAGGGCACCAAAGCTAAATGACGTGGCTCCCAGCTCAGAATCTTACTTTGCGTTGGCTATGAGCCTCTTTCTGGGAAGATTCACTTGAAAGCAAGTGCCACTGCCACATTCAATCATTACCTTCAGGTCAATTCTAAGGGAAAGTCACCAAAGGTCGAAAGGAGCCACTCTCAGCCACATGCGAGACTACCTCTCGGACAACTTGTAAAAGTTAGAAATTAAAATTTATAGGTCAAGAGGCCTTTCTTGATTGATAGATAGATCAGTTCTACAGACCTAGGAGTGTCGTAAAAGTTAAAACTGCCCTTTGAAAGAAAAAGGATTATTAAGCAGCAGTTCTCATGACTCAGGAGGGGCTCACTAGTGAAACGGCACTGGGGAGAATGCCTTGTGCGGCCTTGGATAGTGTTGAGGTAGGCTGGTAGGCTGCTTAGAGGCAGTTGAATGCCTGAGGCTGTGGGCGAGGGAGCAGGAGGGGAGGGTTAGTGGAGTAACCCAGGTAAGTCTGCCAAGGTTCCCAGCAGGGTTTGGCTGCTCAGGCTAAGACTGCCTCAGTCCGGTGCTTTTCAAATCAATGCTGAGAAGCACCATTCCTTCCTTGTTTGTCTTGCACTGAAACCAGGAGAGGGATTTGGTGGCTCTCACCAGATAGGAAACTGGTAAACATTGTTTTCTTACTTGGTTTCTCTCTTCTTTCATCTTTTGTCTCTGTTTTCCTTTTCCTGAAGGCTTGTTATACCTCAGAAAATCACCACACCCACCAGGATGAATTCAGGTTTGTGGGCAAAGCAAAGCTATCCTACTGAGCCCTGTGAAACGGGCGTTTTCAACGGTGAAGGGGCACAGCGGAGGCAAATGAGCAGCACCTGATACCAAGCGCTACCTGCAGACAAGAACAACTAGACATCATTGTGCACTGTTTTGAACCTGCTTGTCTTTCTGTCTTGCAACTAAACTATGTATTGCTATCTCCTGTTAAGGGGAAAAATGCAGTGTCATTCTTTTTCACAAGTCAGCGGTCTGGTCATTTAGCCTAAGATACCAGGTACGTCAAAAGATAGGTGATAGTCTACACTCTTACCCAGTTGCCGGATTATTAGTCATCTTTCTCATCATAGTTTCAAAGGAACAGACATTATTTCAGTCCGTTAGGTACGAGGTGTTAAGGGAATATGTCCTAATGATAATGTTAGCCTGATTTACCTCATCTCTAGACTACTGGGCTTTCTTCGATAGTAGCACTGCTGTCCATCCTGACTGAAAACTGAGAATTCAGTGTGCATGGATCCCTGAATCCCATCTGACACATCACCTTGTGCTAGTTTCTCTCCTCTCACTTTCTACAGTAGAAGAATGTGCAGATAACAACCATGCCAAGGCTTCTCTAATACCTGAAATGTGTTTGGTTATTAGATGCCCTCGGGTACTTCGAGGTGTTAGGTGCCATTGGCACAAGAAGTTTGAACTGATATGGACATAGGCCATGGATTTACTAGTCTTTACTTATAAAAACTCATAAACACAGATGTTATGCTATACAGAATATTAAAAGCACATGTTGCCCTGAAAGTCAGTGTGTGATTAAAAATACATAGAAATTAGTCATCTTGAACCAACAGCATCTAAGTATATAATAACAATAGGCAGGGTTTACAATAGTATTCTTATTGAGTCACCTTTCTTTGTATTATTCTAAGCAGTGGATGGAAGGATTCATAACCTATAGAGTACAGCCCCTGGGTTTTGAAATTATGAGATGATTTCAAAGAAAGGGAAGTTTAGTTTGGAAAAAAATCATATCCAATAATAGCATTTTATATTTGGAAAAATGTTATTTTATCAATACAAACTTAATAATGTAAAGTTGGTCAAAATGATCTGACCTAGTAGTTCCTGGAAGGTACAGGGATTCTCAGCCAATGGCCTGGCAGAGCACCCATGGAAGTAGCATGTACATGAAAGAGAGACAAACAATGAGAGACAGAGAGGAGTCTGTATGGATTTTAAAAGATGGCGAAATAAGTAGAAGTCTCTATGTCTTTCATAGAGTTGTTAACTTTGCTTTAACTAACGAGAAAGACAATATGTTGCGATATGTCCCAGGGGGAGGACATCTATTGACTATATATATCTGTATGCTCTCCAATCATGGTAAGTGGTTAATTTTGCTACGACAGTGTTGGGGAGTGATTACTGCTCAAAGATTATTTATAGATAGTGGTTGAACCTAAGGGTTTCTTTTCCTTGTTTGGGTGATGGGCCATAGGATATCAAATTTCCTCTGTCTATACTGTTGTCCCATGAAACTACTTGATTCTGGCAAATGCAGAGCTTGGCAGTCCTTGATGAAGCATATTTATGAGTAAAGTCCAAATGAATCCAAAACATATGGATTAAATTTCCCTTGAAATATCTAAATTAAAGGTGGAAAGTACTTGGAAGAATGCACTGGGGACATGCTGCTCCTCAGGCCAGTGTTAAGACTTGAGCAAGTTTCTCCCATTTGGAGAGCTTTAAGCTTGCCCATGCTACCTGGAACTCGAAGGCTTCATCCTGGCTCCTCTCATGGCTACTGCCGTCCTGGGGCAGATAGCCCTCTGTATCCCAGCACCGACTCCACCAAGAGCCGAGGGCCATGCATCAAGCTGAATAGAAATGCTTTACTGAGCGATACAGCTTAAGGTCTCTTCCGGGTTCCTTCCTCATCCAAACCTTAAGCACAATTAATGCCAAATGTATAGAAAAAGACAGCCAGGAAGTGTTCCAGAACATATTTTGAGGCAGAACAAGGATGAAATTGGCTTTCCCTCCCACAAGCCAGAGTCACAGTGAATAGCTCAGTAAATGAAAGAAAAAACAAAACAAAACAAGGCAAGCTATCCAGTCATTATAGTTTTCTTCATTTTTTCAGATAAATCAATGTCTCTTGACTTTTGGAACAATTATCTGATAGCTGAACTTTATCCCATGATCTTAATTATTTTTTTGCACTTGTCAGCTTGAATAATTATAGTATGAACTTCAAACAAAGGTGCTTCAAATATCTCCTGAAATTTTATCCTTTTTCTTTCTGTCTCTCTGCATTCTGCATATGAGGTATATTTCATCAAGAATACTAAGCCATTATGGACATGAATTAGGTCACTTTAAAATTGTCATACCTTTCCTACATGTCTTTATGTTTGCCTAGGCTTAAAAGAAAATGATTCTTACATATTTTCTTATAATGACAATGATTGTATTAGTTTGTGTTTCTTTCCCCCAAAAGATCTGGTCTTTGGCCTCAACTGGGATATTTCAGTGAAGCTCAGGCCTCTCTACCAAGTAGTTGAGGTTTGGACATTGTTATTAAGTAGTAATTTGCTCTATGGATGATCAAAGGAATAGATTGAGTTGTTGCTGGAAAGAGTTCGAGTTTCCTCAGACTGATGTCGCCTTCTTTGAGACGTGTGGGTCACCACAATTCAGTGTTGTAAAATCTGACCATGTTCACAATGAACAGAATTCAAGGATGCAATCATGTCTTTGGAATCAGGCACAACTAAAGAATCTTCTTGGGCATCAGACCGGCTGGCTATTTCTTGTTAGCACACTACCCATTGGATTGCAACGGGTCCAAGCTGACTCACTGTAATATTAACAGAGCAAAGTAGATCTCTCCCTCTCACCTAAACAAAATGGGAGCCGGGCATGGTGGTGCCGCTTGTAATCCCAGCATTCGGGAGGCTGAGACTGGAGGATCCGGGTTCACGGCCAGCCTCAGCTACTTAGTGAGGCACTCCGCAACTTAGTGAGACCCGGTTTCAAAATAAAGAATAAAAAATAGGGCTGGGGATATAGCTTGGAGGTAGAATGCCCCTGAGTTCAATTCCCAGTACCAGAAAAAAAAAAAAAAAAAAGAAAAAGGAAAAGAAAATGGGAAGGAAATCCCTGCATTTAGGACATTTTAAAATCCATTATAAAGGAGATTAAATTTTATTCCTTTACAGTTGCCACTCATAACAAATTAATATTATCATCAAAATTACCTGTGCCATATGAGTTCCAGTTGTCAGGCATTAAAGTTGTCATTCAATGTCTTTGTAGGTCTATAAATATCAATTTGGAGAAGTGAATTTTTAATAAATGACAGTATAGAGAAAATGAGTTTTTAAAATTCAGATAAAACAGCATGTTTTGTGGCCAGAACTATCTGATATTGTTTGTATTCAACCCATGATCAATGGTAATAACTCATTGCTCTCATCCCTATGTAGTCACTATCTTTCTGTCTAGCTTTTATCCTGGCCAACTTTGCATGGGGGATTATGAAAACACTGGAACAGATAACGCCCTTGTGATGTGTTCTCAATGACCCACAAGTAATGGTTTAGTCTTCTATCTAGAACAAAGCAATACCTTTTGAGGAGCTTCCCTGGAGAGATAGAGCACTTTAATAAGAAGAGGCTGTCCTAAACAGAGATGCTAAGTGGATGATGACTGTTTTAGGGTGTATCTGTTCTGTACAGATATTTCCTTCCTGGTGTCATCATCCTCTAGGCTCTCTGAGCCAGACTTCCCTGTGCCTTGACCCCCGGCTCTCTCTCTCCCAGGCTTTAAATCTGGCTGGGTCTTGCTCTTTGACTGGAGGGAGCAGTGGGGATCGCCGTTAAGCATTAAAGACTCCACATCTGGCTTTCCCTCCATTTTTCCTAATAGTTATTAGCAGCCAACTATTAGTGGCAGCTCATTCTCCAGGAGACAAAGATATTCACTGTTTCTCCTTGTCATACACTGGGTGTTAACCCTTTAGAGAGAGGAAACAAGATAAAAATAAATTCTCTTTAAAAAAGACTATTTTCCTATTTATATTAAGGTTGATACTATAGCTCCACTGAGGCCTGCATTTGTACCTCCTTCTTTTTTTCCAAGTACATAATATATGTGAATGTACTGTTACTTTTTTTGCATCAACAGTCTAAAACTACCTTAATTTAATCAACATTTTGAATGATTCGTTTTAGTTAAATCAGTAAGTTTCATGACCAAAATTAGCTGTATCAGATGCAGGGAGCAGTATATAGGTGAAACAACAGAATGAACAGGTGGTTTTATTTTTTCTCATTTTTTTTAATATACATTTCTTAAGACTGTTACTATGACCCAAATACCATGATTCATGTGTCTACTCTCCTGATGTTAAATTCATAATTCATGGCAGAGCAAATATGCATGCATGGCTTAGACATTAACAGAAAATGCAAAGTTTCTGTCTTTGTCAGTTTGGCAGTCTAAAAATTGTGTTTGAGAAAACAATGACATAAGCCAGGCATGATGGTATATGCCTGTAATTCCAGTATTTACTGGGATTACAGGTGAGGCAGGAGGATCCCAGGCTTGAGGACAGCGTCAGCAAGTATTGAAACTCTCATCAATCTAGAGAGACTCTGTTTCAAAATAAAAAAATAAAATAGGACTGGGGGTGTACCTTGAAGATGGAATATCCCAGATTCAATCTCCAGTAACAAACAAACACACACACACACACACACACACACACACACACACACACACACACAAAATAAATAAATAACAAAAATTGACAAAGTCAATTGCTTTTGTTCTTTATTATTAAAGTTAACTACTGGTAGATGGGTGTGGTGGCACATTCCTTCATCATACTTGGGAGGCTGATAAAGGAGGATTGTTGTAAGTTCCAGCCTATCCTCAGCAACATAGCTAGACTCTTGGCAACCTAGCAAGAGTCTGTTTTAAAACAAAGAATAGAAAGGGCTGGAGCTGTAGCTCAGGAGTAGAATTTCCCTGGGTATAATCAACAGTACTACAGAAAGGAGGAAAAAAAAAAAAAAAGCTAACTAATGTTGACCTATTTTTAGCCCCCTTATAGCCTCCAGAGGGCACCTAATGAAAAAGTCCAATCAACTACATTAGCCTTAATTCTGACTCACTGTGGCCACATACACTGATAGGTACCAAGTAATTTATACTTGAGAGTAATTGCAGTTCCAAGGACAAAGGGTTCTTGACTCTTCTGGGAAGCATTATAGAATAAATAGTGAAAAGACTTCAGAGAGATGTGAGTGTGGTGGCCCATTCCTATAATCCCAGACTTTGGAGGCCAAGACAGGAGGACCACACATTCCAGGAATCCTCTTGGGTTCAATACCCAGTACCCCCGCCACATATAAAGTCTACTGTACCCCTCATCACCCCTGTGATCTATTGAGAATTTCATCACTTTTCTGAGCCTCCATTTCTACACGTGTTAAATAGGGATAAGAAGACTTGCATCTCAGAGTTGGCATGATGATTAAACAAGATGAGATGAGCAAAGAGTAGTCCTCAAAGCAAGCTGTTCAAACTTACTACCACCAGTGGAATAATTTCAAAGCCCTCTATCAACCTAAAGCAGAGAGTTTAGGAGAAAGCACAAAATATCTGTTGCTGTGGATTTTTGTCTTTGTTTGATCTTCCCAATTTCACTAGATACAGAGATTATTTATTTCAGTGTTTGCAGATATTGCCCTCCTTGATAGAGATAGGAACTGACAGCTTTAGACTTTCAATTTCAATTATTCTAAGTGAGATCAGCAAATCTTAGAAGGTCAAGGGTCATATATATTCTGTCATATTAGAAAGCTAGAATGAAAATAGTGGGAGAAGGCAAAGGAACTTCAGGTACATGAGGAGAGATACCAGTAGAATAGTGTAAAGAAAGTGGGGGAGGGAGATGAAAAGGAGAAAGGAAAATTGTTGAAGGAAGTAGTTCAAATAATGCTATATCCATATATGAAGGTATCACTAACATGTTCAAGGAGGGCAGGGAGCAGGGTGAGATCAGAGTGAAATACACTAAGTGATATGTGCATACACTTTTTTATGACTTTGGACCTCATTATGATGTATAATTACAATGATCAACATAAGTATAAAAATGAATTAACAACAAAATAAATTTGTAAATGCTACATTAAAAAAAAAATCAGGCCTTCCAAGCACAATTGCTTTTTGAGGTATAAAAGTTGCCTGCCCTTACTCCCTCCAAGCTCTTGAGAAAAGGGTGAAAAGTTCAAAAAACATACATCATCTTGACTACATATGAAGCTCTAAGGAGTAAGGCAAGAAAAGGTAAAAATGTCCAGGAGGATTCTTTAGAATAAAGACTTGATAGATTCTAGTTTCTGAAATGATATATTACTTTAACTGGTTATATGGTATCTATATATTATAATAAATAGTAATACATTGGAAAAAGATTTGACAACAAGCTCTCTGGGGGAATAAAAACAATGTGTAGCCTCTGCTAATTTCCATGGTGTAAATACTTCCACTATGGCAGATTTCAACCTATCAAAGTGACACTGCTGAATGCAACGTTGGGAAGAGACATAAAAATCTGACTAACATCTGACTCTCATGGACTGGCTCCAGCACACCTCTGATAGTAATTATGGGGAAAAAATCCACTGCAGTAAGGATTAAAGAGCATGCCTGTGCCTAAGACAGATCATACTTTCTGTGAGACAACATGACTAGAAATGGAGGAAATTTCCTACAATGAATGTTTTTCTTTCTATAACAGCACAAAAATTTTAGAACAGAAATAAATCAAGAACAAAACATTAAAAGATAGAATGCAATTTCAAAGCTAAAGAAATAAACTCAGGATAAAAAATCTAAAAATATAGAATAATTAATAATTTAGAAATATAAAGAACAAAACTGACATCATTGAAATACAGTAACTAAGGGAAAAGGATTTATACCAATGAAAGAATGCAGGAAAAGTGACATTAAAATGATCTTAGAAATCAATGTAATAGAAAGATAATTGACACATCTGAAATACGACAAAGGGCAAAGAAAATATAAATGGATTAATATCATTTGCAAATAGTCAAAGATCTTTAGAAAACAGCCATTAAAATTCAGTAGCAAAGTTGTGCATGGTGGCACATGCCTGTAACTCCAGTACTTGAGAGGCTGAGACAGGAGGATTGCAGATTTGAGTATAGCCTCATCAGTAGTGAGACTCTCATCAACCTAGTGAGACTCTGTTTCAAAATAAAAAATTAAATAGGATTGGAAGCATACTTGGAGGTAGAATGACCCCGGGTTCAATGCTAGGTACCATAATTAATTAATTAATTAGTAAATTAATTAATTGAAAAGGAAAAAATTCAGCATCACCTTAAAGAAAATAAAATACATATTTTTCTCGTGATTATAAAGATCCATTATTAGAAAATAATATAAATAAGTTAGAAAGTAAAAGTATATTTATTTCAAATATATCAAAACTTAATTTGATAAAATTCAACAACCATTGCAAATTTTTAAAAAAGAAGCACTGACATAGAATTTGATAGCTACTTCTGTGACACTTTGTCTTTGTGCCTGTATGTGTAAAACTGTACATGCATGTGAATAAACACATGAAATGAAAACTCACTACCAAGTTAAAGTACTAAACATATTCTTATTAAAAATTAAGAGAGATGTCTACTATAACTGCTATATTTAAAGTTGCTCTGCAAAAGCTAGAAAATGCAATTGAAGAACACATATAAATAAGGTATGATAATTGTAATGCAGATATAAATACCATCATTTGCATAATATATTACTTAATACTCAGAAAACCCAAGAGAATCAACCAAAAGCTATTAGAAAGAGTAATATTATTTAATCAGGCTTGTTAAAATTAAAATGGAACATCAATAGCCTTCTTATGTGTAAAGGGTATCCAATTTAAAAACAACCAGAAGAATTTCTTTCCAACAGAAAATTAGGGATTATATTTTTAATGTAAATGACATATGTGTAAAGGACTTGAAAGACAACTCAAATATTAAACCATATCGTGTCTTGGACAGAAACACTTAAAAACATTCTTCCATTTATTCATTCATATACTCAAAGATATTTGAAGGCCTACAACATGTCAAACCTTGTTATAGGTCCCGGTGGAGAGATAACAGTGAACAAAACAGACAAAAGCTCCTGACCTGGTGAAGAGACATCAAATGAGGACAGACAGATAATATACACAGTGAAAAATATATCATATTTAATGGTGTTCAGTTTTTTGAAGAAATAGAAAGCAGGGAAGAGTTGAATAAATGTGTGTTTCTTATATTATTTTTATTGTGTATTGTAATTATATACCATAGTGAGGTTCAAAGTGATACAAATATACATGCTCACAGCTCTTGGTATATTTCCTTTCCCATTCCAAATTACTCCCTCCTCCTCCCACCCCATACATGTTAGTGAGATTGGTAGGGATACCTTTATATATGGATAGATGACTATTTGAACTGTTTCCTTTGCCAAGCTCCTTTTCTTCTGTCTCGCCTTCCTCCCTTGATCCCCTTTCACTATTCTACTGGTCTCCTCCTTTATCTTAAGTCCCTTCTGTTTCCCATTTTCTCTCTAGCTTCCCATATGAGAGAAAAATACAACCCTCGACTTTCTGAGATTGGCTAATCTCACAACATATCAAATATGTGTTCTTCTAAACAGCATGGAGAGAGGCCTGGTCAGAGAACCCACTCTGTGAACAAGGAAAGTGAGGATTCAGGCCATGTGGGTGTCAGAGGGAAAGGCATTCTAGGCAGAGGAAACAGCAAATGCGAAGTACTTAAAGTGGGAGAGGGTGCCGGTGTTCCAAAATAGCAGTCAGACCCATGAGGTGGGTGTGGATTAAGAGAAAGAGATAGATGATGGATTAGCAGAGACCACTGTAGGTCTCTAACATTCACTCTGAGTGACACAGAAGTCCTGGAAGCAGAGAAGAGATATGTTCTGACTATGTTGTAGAAACTACTCATTTTAACAATTTAATATCCAAAATACATGACTTGGATTATTTAAATAACTCACCATTTGTTTTTGTTAAGGAAATTAGAAAAATAATTTCATACTTCATTTGCCAAAATTTTATGTTGAAAATTATTCATAAAAAGGAAGGAAAGGGAAACAAAAAAGTCAAATCAGAAATTACCATATCATGAAGGTGCCATCATCAATGCATTTTGATACTGGAATAGATCATGTAAATATATGTATTTCAGTATTTGACAATTTTGCATTCTAAACCTGTATTGGCAATATAAAATAGTCAATAAATAATGTTGAGAACTGGCTAGATATTTGAAACATAAATGAAAAACTTGTGAATTCCTGTGAGATTCTATTCCAAAATAAACATTTTTAAAAGTACACATCACAATAAATTCATAAAGGTTCTAGAAGGGAATATGGAGGAAATGCATGTGCCGATATGTGTGTTAATGTCCTACAGTTTGGATCGTAGGTGCACCTCAAAGGTATATGTGATAAAGACTTGGTCTCCAGTGTGGTACTATTGGGAAATAATACAAACATTAAGGGTGGGCACTATGGATATGTTTTTGGATCACTGGGGTCATTTCCTCAAAGGGAACTGTGGGATTTGAGACCTCTATTCCTCTCTCTTTTACTCCCTAGCTATAAGGTTGCTCCGTCACACACACTTCAAAGCAATGGGTCAACTGATTATGGACTGAAACTTTCAAATTGTGAGCCAAAGTAAACCTTTTTGCTGTATAAATTGGTTTTCCCAGGTATTTGTTATACTGATGGAAAGCTGACTAATATAGTACTTCTATGTGTTAAAGTGCAAAAAAACTTTATAAGCAGATATCCAAATCATTACCCTATCAAGGCAAACATTAAAGAATAAAATTAGAACTAATATATTGTACAAATATAAAACTGAAGCTCAAATATAAAATTTGAAAAAATCTTAAAGCAGACTAGTGGTTAACTTAATTGAAATAGAGCATTTAAGCCAGGCATGGTGGTGCATGGTTGTAATCCCAGTACTTGGGAGGCTGAGACCAGAGGATCTGGGTTCATGGCCAGCCTCAGCTACTTAGTGAGGCCCTCCGCAACTTAGTGAAATCCTTTTTAAAAATAAAGAATAAAAAATAGGATTAGAGGCATAGCCCAAAGGTAGAATGCCCCTGGGTTCAATCTCCAGTACCACATACACACAAAAAAAATTAAAAAGACATAAAAATACTAACGACCTGATAGAAAACAAGATACAAAGAACAAATAGATATGCAAAAACTTGTTCAACTCTGCTTTTGAATTAAAATATGCAAAAACAAAAACAAAGCTAGTTAGATTGACAAAAATAAGTATTAATAATTGATTACATCCAGAGGTAGGAGGGTATGGGAATGAGTTTTATATTTCCATAACACACATTTCTATAAGATCTTAAATGTAGCTGGGCGCATACTTGTAATCCCAGTACTTGGAAGGCTGAGACAGGAGGATTTCAGGTTCACAGCCAGCTTCAGTAACTTAGTGAGGCCCTCCACAACTTGGTGAGACCCTGTTTAAAAATAAAAAATAAAAATAGGGCTGGGGATGTAGCTCAGAGATTCAATCCCCAGTAACATACACCCTCCCACACACAAAAATTAAAATGTGTTTACCGCTTGGTGAATCTGCTGAAAACAGTATAGATTAAAAACAGATCCAAAATCCAACATATTACAAATAGGCTTACAATTTAGTGAGTAAAAAAAAAGTCTTCCTCAATGACGTTTGTATAATTGGACATTGATGTAGAAGAAAACAAGGTTGAATCCCTACCTCACAGCATATAAAAATAAATAAATAATTCATTAAAAATTTCAAATGTTAGAAATGAAAATAGTAACTTAAAAATCATTCTTTGATCATGCAACTCCAATAGTATAAATTTACCACTGAGATACATTAACAAAAAATTTTCAAGCATTGTTTATAAGCAAAAACTAGGAACACCCAAGTCCCGATCAATAGGAGGTTAAGTGAGTTTTTAAAATGTGCATCTACACAATAAAATGTAATGTGGCTATTAATAAAGAATGAGGCAGATCTGTGTTTACATGGGAAAACTTTGTAGGTATTTTATTTGATGGAAAAAAAAGTAAAAAACAGTGTGTTTAGTATGTTCATGTTTGTATAAGTTTTAAAAAGGAATTACCATACATAATAATTACATTAATTATAGCAATAATAATGAAATAATAATACTCAGCACTTATGTAATTGTCTGTATGTGCCAGGTACTGTTTTAAACATGTTAGGTGCCTCACCTCTCAACAACTGTAGCAGACAGGCATGGCAATAGGCCCTCTGTGTCTCAGAAAGTCCAAGTAAATTGCCCATAGTCTTAGTAAATGGGGTAGTCAGGATTCAAAGCCAGGCAGTCTGACTCCAAGTCCTGCACCATTAACCTTTACTACACTTGATTATTTTCTGGTTACAAAAAAATTATTAGTTGTTGTCACCTGGGGTAAAAGAATTAAGGTTGGGTCCTGAAACATATGCCATTTACGGTCATTTTATAACTAACTTTTTGTCATTGTCTGATTTTAAAAATGTACAAGGCTTTACATTTTTGATAAGCGATGAAGAAAACTTACCCCCCCACACCTTCCCCCCCAAAAAAGATGGAAGGAAGGAAGGAATACTAAATGTCCTCAGGAACTCCAAGGAAAACTAACCCTGGCTGGTGTAAGCATCTGTCCATGGCACAGAACAATGAAGCTTGAAGTCGCTGAAGCTAAGAGCAGCAGTCGCTTTGCCTCTGAGCTCCCTTTTCTGAGCTGGTCTATGGAACTGAGTTGCTGGGGCAGAATCTGGGCGCCACTGGGTTGCATTTCCTATCAACAAAGAGATCAGAGAAGGATGCTGTCCTCTTTATCATGTCTCTCCTATCTATCGATCAGATTCTCTCCTTTTCTGTGTGCCTGACACCATGAAACCTAGGAGCTCAGAGTGCTGCTGGACTTGGAACAAACAATAGTGCCAGGGGTTGCTCACTTACAGTCCCCTGAGAAGGGTGGCCTGAGAGCAGGCACTGGTTGGCTAAGTCCCTGGCAGAAGGGCTTGGTTTCTTTGGCAGAGAAGAAGTCACCATGTCTCCAGACACCAGTTAGTTTGCTACCTTCAAATAGGAGTTAACTGTGTCCTTCACTAGTGGTGTCCGGTGTCAAGCATGCTGGCAAGCTTCTGACTTGCTCCTGGCTGCCACCTGAAACCTCCAGAAGCAGGCATTGTTCTTTTCTAGGCCCTGAGGGTGAGAGAAACCTTGCCATTATTGTTGGGCCACAGAAAAATGAAATCAGCCCTGTGTAAGCCCACAGTCAGTGTGAACTGATAAAACCTGGTGCAAGAGGAAACACATACATGAACATTGTGGAGCTCCAGCTCTCTTCCCTCATGCACTACTCAGTAGTGGGTTCCTAGTATCTTGCCTTAATTTCTCCAGGTGCTACAAAGAATAGGTGCAAAATCTCCAGTTCTACCAGTGAACCTGGTAGACTCAGAGATGACTGATGAGAAAAGTTACAAGTGGAGAATAGGCAATAACATTTGCATGGTGTGTGCACATGCATGTGTGTGCATGTGTGTGAAAATAAAGGAATTACCATACTCTCTTCCAGCAGCAGTGCTGAGAGTAAACGTGTACAGTACAAGGTTGGTGTATGGGAAGAAAGTGCGGAGGCAGATTACATGGATTCAAGATGAAATACTTTGGAAAAATACACATAGTATTTCCATATATCATTGTTTTGACTGCTTCATGAAATAGATTTCTTTTTAAAAGCAAAGTTAACCAGACTCGTATCAGATTTCTGGCTTTTTTTACAAGAAATTTTTGACATAGGTCTAGTTTACTGTTTTTCGAAGTGTTTGGTCTCAGGACTACTTGAAAATTATTGAAGACATCAAAGAGTTTTGATTGACATGAATTACATCTGTTTTTGCTTACCAAATTTCAAATTACAACTTAAAATATTTGTAAAATTCAATAATTCATTAAAGTAACAATAGCAAATCCATCACGTGTTAACATAAGTAGCATTTTATGAAATTAACTATATTTTCTTTTTTTTTTTTGCGGTACTGGGGATTGAACTCAGGGGCATTCTACCTCCGAGCTATACCCCCAGACCTATTTTTTATTCTTTATTTTGAAACCGAGTCTCACTAAGTTGCGGAGTACCTCACTAGGTAGCTGAGGCTGGCCGCGAACCCGGATCCTCCGGACTCAGCCTCCCGAATGCTGGGATTACAAGCGTGTGCCACCACGCCCGGCTTGAAATTAACTATATTTTCTAAAACAAGAATAAGATCAGTGAGTAGAAGCACTGTTTTATATTTTTCTAATTTCTTTATTGTGTGCTTTCATAGACGACAACTGGATTCTTATATTCACTTCTGCTTTCAATCCATGGTGTTGCTGCAACCTTTGGGAAACTCCACTGTACATTCTTAGGAGAATGAAAGTACAAAAAGACAAATCATGCCTTATTATCATTACTCTGACAACAGTTTTGACTGCAAAGATCCTCCAAAAATGTTTCAGGGACCCATAGGAATCACCAAGGCACATTTGGAGAACTACCACTCTAATAAGCAGATAAAGAATTAAGAGATACGAGGTATGGGAAAATCACTGGGATTACTGGATTGAATAAAATGTTACTAGTACTATTATTTCCAAAGCTACTCACTGGAAGATGAGTGCTGTAGATTTGAAGAAGGCAAATTACTATTTTAAAAATCAAGCCATGTGCGGTTGCATTTTGGGGAAATTATGTAGGAAAAAAATACATGCTCAATTCAGCAACAACCTTGACGACCTGAGACACCATAATGGCCAACCCTCAGTTAATATCTAGGCAATTTGAGAATTTCTAATGAATTCAATGGTTGAGAGTTTGTAAGCTTTTAGAAATTGGAAATCTAATGACCTTTTCGCCCTAAAAATAAGTGTTGTATTTCAAGAACTGTGCCAAGGTCATTTTACATTAACAGCACTGCAGCTGCAATTCAGCCACAGGTTAAGTTGGACAGGACAGGTCTTTTGGTTGCAAGTTTATTTTTGATCTCTCAAATATTTGTACAAAGGTGATGGGAAAATAGATGGAAAAGACTGATTGGGAAGTCAGTGCAATAAAATCGAAGATTTATTTGTTTATTTCTGTGTTTGGTTGAATTTTGGAAGGGTCTTTATGTGCGAGCTGCCGCATAATATCCAAAATCTGGCCTTCAGGGAATATTTGGACTACAGAGGAATTTGACCTTCAGGGAATATATATACTACATAGAGAGTTGAGAAGAGGTAAGAAAATTATGTGGTAAGAAAATCAGTATATTAAGATTCAGTAATAATTTCTCACAAGGTCATGAATCTGAAAAACACCAATTGGCTTATGGCAAATGGACCCAAATAAACTTTACAAAATACTGTATTATTTGTGATAATGATTTGTTTCCCTTATAACTAGAGAGACTACTGGACATGAAGAGAACAGTGGATTTTCTGCACAATAATCCCAAATAATGAAAACATGCACACACAGCATTCTGGGTGTAGTCCTCCCAGTTTTGTGGGTTTGTCCAACCCCAGCCTTGCTACAACTTTTAGATTCAAACTACTGAGAAAACACAATAAAGATTTCTGATCTCTACTAATAAGCACAGTTTCATTAGCTATAAAAATGTTTGGCAAGTTAATTAACCTATAAAGATAAATTTTATCATAAGATAAGGTGTAGTAACATGTTATTTGCAGAGTTGGGAGAATTCAGTGAGATTATATGTGCAAAGATCCTAGCTTGTTATCTGGTACTTAAGAAATACTCAGAAAAATCACTTTATCTCCATCTACCCCATGGTCCTAAAGGCCTCTGAACTTTGTATTTAGTCTGGAAGATTCTCTGTAGAAGATACTTTAACAGAAACAGGAGACATTAAAATTAATTCCTTCATATTTGGGAATTTGGTTACAAATTAGAGAAGATACTGATTTTGAGTTTTAAGTGAAAGACATTGCTAGAGAAATAACTTGTCAGGAGAAATATGCAAGAAACAGTCATGTAGTTGAGGAATGGGTTGGATGCTGCAATTGTAAGTAACTGCATTATTTACATTTGTAATTGGTGAGAAATGTAAGGTTAACTGTCTGCAAGCAAACCAGACTAGGTTTTCTATTCTTTCAGTTTTATTGCAAGCGTAGACTTCAAGATAATTACTTAAAATATGTGTGCCAAGCAATGCTTAAAAAAAAAACAAAAAACAAAGTTATCTTATGTCTATTCAAGAAGGAACTTTAAAGATGATCTACACTATTCTTCAGTTAAAGGAGTCCTGTCCTTAGCTGATTTGAACTTGTGTGGGAACTTTTTTGTTACTGAAAGGAGGACTGTTAATACTGCACTAGGCACTTTAGGGGCCAGGTATAGAAACTGTCATGTAGGCAGGAAAGGAGACCTTGCTTCATTCTAAATAAAAACAGTATCCCTTCTTCTGGCATTTCAGAAGAGTAGGGCACTTGCCAGATTTCCTAGTGCCCCAGAGAACTACTTGGTGGAATTAGAAAAGAATCTTTGGCTTGTGGGTCTCAGTGCTTAAGCTAATAACCTCAATAATCATTATAAAGATGTGGTCAAAATTTGGTGAATGAGAATTCTTACTCTGGGAACCATACAATGTCTTATTTTAAAAATATAATAGACTATTATCTTGAGAAAATAATTTGAATAAACAGTTTCTAATTTAATTTTTTTTCTTTTTACTGTGCAGTTACCTGCATATTTCAGTTTGTTTGCTTCTATTCTCCAGGTTGTGTAGCAGAGACCTGTTAAATTACAACCACAAAAATAAAAGACAAGAGCCCAAAAAACTAAAGTGTTTTTATGCCACACATAAGTGCCATCTTGTTCGATATACTACATAGTCAAACATAAGTACTGTCTATTGTTTTACTGAATCTATGGCATATAAAAAATTCCCCGTATTTTGTGCATATCAGCATTTCTCTGGTTCAAGTAGCTGTTAAAATGATTCAGTGTATTTAGTTCAGCAAAAATATGCTTTTCTGGGTCTTAACCTGCAAAACCTGCAAAGACAGGAAGTGTGGAAAACACAAGAACAAGAATGACTCAGATGAATAAAGTTTTTGGATTACACAACTTCACAGGTAAAAACCACAACTTCAGTTGCTAGAAGTCCAGAAGGATAGAATTATGGGGATCAGAGTCAGGGCAAAGCATCTCCTTGGTCAGTCTGCAAATTCTATGTCCCATGGCTCAACACTGTGCACGAAAACTACAACTTACAATTCCCAGCTCCTTAACTGAAAAGCCAGAAATGGAGACTCACTAATGACAAAGGAAAAATATACACACATGTGTATGTCAGTGGATTTTTCTCTTTCTGAGTCATAGATTAATTTAAACTATAGGCAATGTTTATCCTTGACTAGCTAGAGTAGGGATGAATATTTTTATTATTTTTTCTTTTTTTAGAGTATTTAGCTGAGATTTCTTTCCCATGAGAGAATGACAGGCTGCCACGTAGGTAAAACTGTAACTATTAAATCTGTTTAGTATTGGATGAGGAACCCATGAATGAGAACCTTCACACTTGCTTTTTCTGACATGGTCACCTCCATTCAGTGAAGAAGAAAAATTCCTGTGGGAGCTGCTGTGTTTATATAATTTTATCAGTCAGAGTAGATCCTTGTGTAAAACAATAGTGTTATCTAATGGTCATGCATAACCACTCATATGAATAGACACTGTACCTGGCCAAGGACAGGTTCAGAAGAGCACCAGGGACAGGCCAGGTATGGCACATGCCTGTAATCCCAGAACTTGGGAAGCTAAGACAGGAGGATAATAGGTTCGAGACCAGCCTCAGCAACTTAGCAAGACTCAGCAACCAAGTGAGAACCTGAAAAAATTAATTAAAAAGAGAAGGTCTAGGGATGTAGCTTGGAAGTAGAATACACCTACGTTCCATCTTAGTAACACACACACACACACACACACACATACACACACACACAAACACACACACACCAGGGTGGGCCCTCTAACACTCATTCATCCATCCAGAAGCTCCAGAGCCTTTCCTTTATTTCAGCCTTGTTTTGATCATTGTCTAGTGTTCTCAGTGTCTCTTTTCCTATTACTACCCAGTTCTTTTTGCATATTGTCTTTCAGTGTTTTTTCTCTGTTCTCTTTTCTTTATCTTAATTTCTGTATTAACTAATCATGCCATGAGATAAATACTTAACATAATTACATATCTCAATATGGTATTTTCCCTCAATCTGCCTTAACACACTAGTATGTTTGAATACAGGCCTATATAGCTTATGTTCTTCCCAAAGAGCAGTTTTCTATTCTTTGAACACTCCCTATGTTTTCACACATTTGAACATTTTGCTAGAAATGGCCTTTCTGACATCTTTCTGTACCAACATTTAAAGGCTCATTTTAATGTCACTTCCTACTTGAAGCTTTTTGGCATCCCTTTGGAGGTCTTCCTTTAGGTGGTCTCTGTATTTTCTCATTTGGTGAACTAATCCAATGATATACCTTTATTTACTATGATATTTATTCATTTTTGTGGTACTGGGGATTAAAACCAGGGGCATTCTATCTCTGAGCTATAACCCCTGCCCTATTTTATTTTGAAACAGGGTCTCACTAAGTTATCATGCACTGGCCTCAAACCTTTGATCATTCTGTCTTAGCCTCCCAAGTATTGGGGATTACATGAGTGCACCACTGCATCCAGCTTAATTACTACTTTAATGTGAGAAGTACTCCAATATACAATTGTAGATCTTATTATCTCTTCATTGGTGACCAGCTTATCCCGAGGATGAATTCCAAATAATATATCAGCAGTTCCTAAATTGAAATACACACACACACACACACACACACACACACACACACACACACACACCAGGATGTTAATGGACACATTGTCCATCCCAGCCTTAATAGCAATTGTAATAACCTTAGGCATAATTGTTTGTAAGACTCTGTATATTTCAAGGGAAAATAGTAATTTCCTGAGCTGTTCCTGCCCTCCCAAAGCTCTGAGGAACCTCTATGCATCCACAGGAGTTCTGAGCCTACATCTATTAATGGAGGTGGGCCTTGGTGAGGCACATGAATGAAGGATGAGGTGCTTCCAACACTCTAATATTCTGTCTGGAAAGAGGACTCCAGCTGATTTAAAAGCTATTCTTCATGAGCCAAACTATCAGAAACACAAAAGCCACAACACAGATGGAAGTTTGTTCTAAATCAGACTACGAAGGGAACTAGACAAAGAGGTTAGACTGACATATATCCCTAGTGCCTTCCAGCTACAACAAAGAAAAGGAGTCTCTTTTTATTAAAAATTGCTATGGTGCTTTCCACAAATAGTGGCTTGTGTATCCATATACTTAATGTGTCTGTCTTGTGGCTACTTATATTTTAAGAAGACTTGCAAGCCTGAAGGAAACTAAGGTACTCCATTATGTTCTTCTCCTTTATCAAGTGAACTATAAATTCATTACTTATTGATCATTTTTAAAAAGCATTAAATTATGTGTTTAAACCTGAAGAACTAATAGAAAATTTAAGTTTTCTGTCTTTGGTCCATGCTCTGTGAATTTAGAGCCAACTAATGGATTTGTTTAGTTTTTAATATAATTAACATATTTTCTTCACTTATATTAAAAATCAAACAAATGAATACTGTGTGCATAGACAGTAAAACAAACAAAACAACTATTAATTTGATCAATGGGTCTCAAACTTGGAATGCAACAATTTATTCAGAAGGAAGAAAAAATTTTAAGAAAATTATTCATGACAGATTCATGTCATTTAAGTATGTGTGTGGGGGAGACCATATGAGGGATGTTCAGGGTGAGAAGTTTATTTCATCAGCTCATGTCAAGATTCCTCACTACCACCTTTAAGCTACTTTCTGGGTTTCTGAAAAATTCATCTCTTTCTTTCATGAACTCCCTACATAAACTGAATCCTGAGACATACTAGATATAACTGACTGTCCTATTTGATTAAAATGTCAAATCCATCAGCTTGTGGAAAAAATTTATAGCTGTGCAATGATATAAAGGTTTCATTCTCTGTTTCCTTTCCTCTATGCAGTAGAAAAGCCAATTTTATGAATAATTTCCAGCAATGCTCAAGTTAAAATCTTCTGGTGTGTTGGAAGCTAACACCATGGATGAATCATCATATTGATGAATGGCCACACAAATTGAGACCACACAAGACTTCAAACTGGGCCTACAGTAGGTCAAAGAATTGTCAAGCATTTTCAACTTCCTTGTTAAAAATCATTAATTGTTAGTATTTTAAATTTATAATCTGGAAGAACTGACACACTTAATGTCTCTTCATGGTTGTTTTCCATTCTTTAACTTAGTGGTTGGATTCAGTTAAATGACTGGTAATTGTCACTACAGAGTTGTTTTAAAGTAAATAGTGTTTAAATAAATGAAACTTTTTCCTTTCCTCAAAAAGTTTAACACTATAGTTTTTAACTTTTGTATTTGTTATATTCCATATTATAGCTAAATTATTTAAAGGTTCAAAATCTCAATAGTAAATTGTATACTCAAAATACGTATAATACGATGACCTGAAGGTTTTTTAAAAGGAGGACCTGAGCTATCAAAACCCTATGAGTAAGCCAGGCATGGTGGTGCACACTTGTAATCCCAGTACTTGGGAGGCTGAGACAGGAGGATCGCAGGTTCGTGGCCAGCCTCAGCTACTTAGTGAGGCCCTTCAAAACTTAGCGAGACCCTATTTCAAAATAAAGAATAAAAACTGGGGTTGGAGATGTAGCTTAGAGGTAGAATGCCCCTGAGTTCAATCCCTGGTACTGAAAAACAAAACAAAACAAAAACAAAAACAAAAAAAAACCCTATGGGTCATTTATGGAGAGATGTCAGGACTATTATTATTTCCATTACTGACTACAGTTTGGATCATATTACTTCCAAACTGGAAAACACTATTTGTAAGTTTAATTCTAAAATGATTGCCTGAACTCTTATTTTAAAAAATTAAGGGCTCATAAGATTATTGATTATAATAAATAACACCATTTGATTTTGTCATTCATAATCGCACTTGGTCAAATCACAACTTATTAACTGTGTTTAGCTACTGCTTTTCCTTGGTACCTTTCTCTAGAGAGTTGTAGTCCAAATTTCACAATAGGAACTTCCTAGGCTTCAAATGTCCTCTGTGCTCTGCCTATTCATTTTTTTTTTTTTTTTTTGTGGTATTGAGGATTGAACCCAGGGGCATTCTACCTCCAAGCTACACCCCTAGTCCTATTTTTTATTCTTTATTTGGAAACAGGGTCTCACTAAGTTTCAGAGGGCCTCACTAAGTAGCTAAGGCTGGCTGCAAACTCCTGCAATCCTCCTGTCTCAGACTCCTAATTCCCTCACCTTTTAATCCCAAGGAACTACTGATCCTTTTTCAGTATCTGTGGTTGTCTTTTCCAGCCATATGCCTGGGATCACAAACTTTTTTAGATTGGCTGCTTACATTTAGCATTATGCATTTAAGGTTCCTCTACAACATTTCAAGCCTGGAAGCTCATCTCTTTTTAGTGCTGAATAATATTACATTGTCTGAACATGCCACAGTGGATTTATTTGTTCAATTAATGAAAGACATCTTGGTTGATTCCAAGTTTAAGCATTATGAATGAAACTGCTATACACATTTGTGCACAGGTTTTGAGGTCAACATGAGTTTTCAATTTATTGGGGTAAATACCAAGGAGAGCAATTGCTCTTAGGATAAGGGTATGTTTAGCTTTGGAAGAAATGGCCCGTCTTCAAAGTAGCTGTACCATTTTGCATTTCCATCATTGTGAATAAAGTGCCTCTAGTTCCACACCTTCACCAGGATTTGGAGATGTCAGCACTTCTGATATTGGTTATCTAAAAGATATATAGTAGTACATTGTTGTATTAATTTGCAATTCCCTATTGATATGTGATACTGAATAATATTGAGCTTTTAATGTAGGTTTAATTGCCATTTATATGAATCTTCTTCAGTGAGGTTTCTGTTCAGATATTTTGCATGTTTTAATTGGATTGGTCATTTTATTCTTTATTTTGAAACAGGGTCTCACTAAGTTGTAGAGGGCCTCACTAAGTAGCTGAGGCTGGCCGCAAACCCAGATCCTCCAGTCTCAGCCTCCCGAGTACCGGGATACAAGCATGCACCACCATGCCCGGCTTAAGACTTTTTTACTACGTTTTATATTTAATTTATCATATGTATCTTTTGTAAATATGTTCTCCCAGTCACACGGTGGGTTTTTAACTTCAATGAACTATAGCTTATAAATCACTTTTTTCATGGATCATACCTTTGATGGTATACCTAAAAATTCATTACCAGAGAGATATTTTCCTATGTTATTTTCTAGGAGCTTTATGATTTTCCACTTAGGTCTATGGTATTTTTAATTAATTTTTGTGAAGGGTTTAAGCTCTATGCCTAGATTATTATTACTTTTCAGTTTTTCAGTTCAATTTGCTGAAAAGATTTATTATTTCCCAATTGCATTATCTTTGCCTCTTTGTCAAAGATCAGTTGACTATATGTATATGTACCTATTTCTGGACTTTCTATTCTGCTCCATTGAACTATTTGTCTATTCTTTTGCCCATACATAGTTTTGATTACTGTAGCTTTATGGCAATCTTGGTCCCTGATAATTTTCCTTGGTTTGAAGTTTGATTTGAGTGAAATTAATTTACTTACTTTCACTTTCTTTTTATTTGTGTTTGTATGTTATATGCTTCTCCATTATTTTATTTTTTATCTATATGTGTTTTTTATTTAAAGTGGTCTCATAAATAGCCTATAGTTTTTTTTTTTTTTTAATCTGTCCTGACCACCTCTTTTAATTGGTATATTTAGGCCACTGATGTTTAAAATGATTATTGATATACTTGGATTAATATGTTACTATTTTCTATTCTTTACTCTTATTTTTCTTATTATTTTTGTTTTTGGTTCTTTTCCCACTATGTTGTTAGTTTTGCAGTACTGGGGTTCAAACCCAGGGCCTTGCACATGCTAAGCAAGTGCTTTACCACCGGGCTATACCTCCAGTCTGTTTCATTTGTTTTAATTAGTCATTTTGTATAATTATATTTTCTCAGCTTTCTTAGCATATTGATTATAATTTTTTATTAATTGTTATCTTAGAGTTTGCAATATATATTCACAACTTATGTACTTCAAATAACACTATAGAGATTCACAGATAGTATAAGTACCTTATAATAGCAAAATACTAAAAATACTGATTCTTCCTTCACATCCTTTGTATCTTCATTTCACTTATATAAAGCGTGCATAAACATATATACACACAAACACACACACATATATACACACTTTGCTATTATTGTTATTTCAAACTGTTGTCTGTTAGGTCAATCTAAGACAGGACAAACGTTTTTGTCTCCACTTAGGCTTCCTGTAATGCTCTTCCTTTTTTTTTTTTTTTTTTGTTTTAAATGAAGACGTACCTTTCTGATGTATATTATTTTCTTTCTCTCTGAAGACTTTCTTTTTTTTTTTTTTTTTTTGCGGTACTGGGGATTGAACTCAGGGGCATTCTACCTCCGAGCTACACCCCCAGCCCTATTTTTTTATTCTTTATTTTGAAACCGAGTCTCACTAAGTTGCGGAGTGCCTCACTAGGCAGCTGAGGCTGGCCGCGAACCCGGATCCTCCGGTTTCAGCCTCCTGAATGCTAGGATTACAAGCATGCGCCACCACGCCCGGCCTCTGAAGACTTTCTTTTAACATGTTTTGCATTAAAATTTACTGACAAAAAATTCCTCAGTTTTGTTTGTGAAAGTATTCATTCCTCCTTCACTTTTGAAAGATGTTAAAAAGTACAGCATTCTAGATTGGCATTGTTTTTTGCTCTCAATACAATACTTTAAATATTTCTTTTCACTATTTCTTGTCTATATGCTTTCTGAGAAGTCAGATGTAAACTACCTATGATTTTTTTTTTTTTTTTTGTGGTACTGTGGATTAAACCCAGGGGCATTCTACCTCCGAGCTACATACCCAGCCCCATTTTTTAGTCTTTATTTTTGAAATAGGGTCTCACTAAGTTGTGGAGGGCCTCACTAAGTATCTGAGGCTGTCTGGGAACCTGCAAACCTCCTATCTCAGCCTCCCAAGTACTGGGATGACAAGCATGTGCCACCATGTCCAGCTAAACCACCAGCGTCTTCATTTAAAACAAAAAACAAAAAAAAAAAAAAAAAAAGGAAGAGCATTACAGGAAGCCTAAGTGGAGACAAAAACGTTTGTCCTGTCTTAGATTGACCTAACAGATAACAGTTTGAAATAATAATAATAGCAAAGTGTGTATATATGCGTGTGTGTTTGTGTGTATATATGTTTATGCACGCTTTGTATAAGTGAAATGAAGATACAAAGGATGTGAAGAAAGAATCAGTATTTTTAGTATTTTGCTATTATAAGGTACTTATACTATCTGTGAATCTCTATAGTGTTATTTGAAGTACATAAGTTGTGAATATATATTGCAAACTCTAAGATAATAATTAATAAAAAATTTGTTTATAAGTGAGATGTTTTTACCCTAGCTTCTTTCAAGATTTTTTTAAAATTTTTGATTTTCTGCAGTTTAAAATTATATGTGAAGATAAAGTTTTTAGGTACTTATCCTTCTTGGTGTTTTCACAGTTTCTTGGGTCTGTGGGGTGGTATCTGATATTAATTTAGAGGAAACTCTATCATTGATGCTATTAATAGTCCTTCTTCTCCTTTCTCTCTCTTACCCTTCTGGTATTCCCATTACTTGTATGTTACATCTTTTGTCCCATAGTTGTAGTTGCCTTACAGTTCTTGGATATTCTACTCCATTTTTGTTTCAGTCTTTTTTATCTTTACTTTTCTGTTTGGAAGTTTCTATTGACATATCTTTAAGCTTAGAGATTCTTTCCTTTGCTTTCTGTTCCTTAGTATATTAACTATAAGTTTTAAAATTCCTGATCTGATCATTCTAACATTCCTCACACATCTGTCTGGTTCTGATTTTTTTTTTTTTTTTTTGTCTCCTTGTAGTGTTTGCTTTGTTTTTGCTATTAGGTATGCTTTGTAATTTTTTTCTTGAAAACCAGACATGACTAGGTAAAGGGAATTGTGGTAAATTTTTGTAGTGTGAGGCTAAGATGGGGAGGAGAGGTATTCTAATGGCTCTATAATTAGTTTTCAGTCTCTTAGAACCTGTGCCCCCGGTCTGTGAACTTCACAAGTAATTATGAGTTTCCATTCCTTCTCCTCTAGGTAGGACAGATTGGATAGAGTGGACTGGTATTGTCAATTTCTTCTCTGGAAGGTGAAAGGAATCCAGAGTTACATATTTCTCTTCCTTCAGGTCAACTGAGCTTTGATAAATCCCCAGTAAGTAAGGGTTTCATAAGATGGTTTCTCTTAGGGACAGGTCTTGCTATGAAGAACAAAATGTTCTGGCATATTTAAAAATGGTTAATTATCCCCTCCTTCTGAACTATGGCCAAGAAGACTTTTTTTTTTTTTCTTCTCATAATTACTGTACAAACCTGGTAGAGCTCCTGGAGGTAAAATTCTAAAAGTGTGAATGCTCCTCTCAACAGTTTTTATTTCTCAGATTTATCTATTCTGAGCCTCCAACAACTCATCAATTTTGGTTTGGATTTTCCCAATCTGGCACTAGTTCCAGTGAAGATTTTTGCTCCTGGGTTTCTCCTTTGGTTAGCTGTGATTCTTAGTGCCCTCCTGCCTGTTTCTCAAATTCTGGGGACTTACAAGTCAAATCAATAATATGTATCTTGCATGCTTTCTCTCTAGAGCTTCAACTTTTACTCAAGAGCTTTGCTTTAGTTTATCCGTACCTTATATCCACTATGCCGTAAGTTGAGCTTGCTCTTTTCCCTCTAAACTTTATTCATTTGTGTTTCTTTGTTCAGTTAGTTTTATTATCCCTGGTCATCTAAGTTGGAAGAATAGGTGTCTTTCACTTTTCTAACCCCAACATTCTATATCTGTTAATTATGCCCCATTAGTGTTTCTCAAATCCTTGCTGTCCATGTTTGTTCTCACCACCACCACAGCCTTAATTGAAGCTCTCAGCATCATCTTCTTTAGGTATTACACTAGCTATTTTTAGGCTTAACTTTAAATGAGATATTTAAACATCATCATCCCCACATGCTATAGCAATGTTTGTTTTCAAACTGCTGGTCACAATACACTGGTGGATCTTAAATTCTATATAAGGGCCATATGTATAAACATATACACCAAAAATCATAGACATGACTGACCTATTGAGGAATGATTTAAATGTGGGATGTGGATAAAACATCTGAGCGATATTATGCCATAGGCATGGCACCAACATGCTTGACTTTCTGTCCTCCATCCATATGTGTAGGACCAGCTTCATTGTGTTCTTTTTTGTTGTTGTTGTTCTTGCATTTCATTCTTCTGTAATTTTACTTAGTGCTTCCTCTTATATCTTCTCTCTGAATATATACAAATTCATCTTTTACGATCCAATTTAAATGTTTCTTTTTAAGTAGAATCTTAAAATTAATCACTCCTTATTCTGTGTACATTTTGCATATTCTGAGTTAAAATTTCTATATTATTTATTTATGTACACATCTGCCTTCTTTGACACTGAACTTCATGAAATCAATACTTTCATTCATTTTATATGACCTATATCTAGTAAAGTGCCAATTAGTGAGTGCCTAATAAATTGTTAATTGATTACTGATTGGATAATTGAAGTAATATTCTATTATTCACAGCAGCAAGGATTTTGAAGGAATGGTTGCAGGTGAGTGTCTGTCTCTTTAGAGAATGTCTGGTGCCTGGGGAAAACCACTTCATGGAACTGAGTTTCCAAATTATTGATCTAGTTCTTTCACACTTATTATTACTAAATGGAAGGTGTATGTTTAACATTTTTAAAACTGCTAAGCTAAACCCGGCGTGGTGGTGCACGCTTGTAATCCCAGCATTCAGGAGGCTGAGTCCGGAGGATCCGGGTTCGCGGCCAGCTTCAGCTACCTAGTGAGGCACTCCACAACCTAGTGAGACCCGGTTTCAAAATAAAGAATAAAAAATAGGGCTGGGGGTATAGCTCGGAGGTAGAATGCCCCTGAGTTCAGTCCCCAGTACCGCAACCCCCCCCCCCCAAAAACAAAAAACTAAAACTGCTAAGCTGCTTTACAATGTAGCTGTACCATTTTACACTTACGCTGGCAATGCTCTATATCCTCAGAAGTTGGTAAGATTGGGCTTTTAAGTTTTAGCCATTCCACTGGGCACACGGTAGAGTTTCACTGTGGTTTCAATTTGCATTTCAAGATGATTGATGCGTTGGGCAGCTTTTCATGTGCTTATTTGACACCAGCATATTTTCTGGGAGAAGTTTCTGTCCAAATCTTTTGCACATATTTTATCAGGTTATTTTTCTTACTAAGTTGTAAGAGCTCTTTTTTTTTTTTTTTTTTTTTTTTTTAAATTGGTGCATTGTAATCATACATCTCTGCTAGGTACAAGCTGGTCAAGGCATACATGCACACATTTCTCATTTAACCCTTCCCCAAATCCTGCTCCACTCCTTCACCCTTCCTCCTTCTCAAGTTCAGTTTAGGGATTGACTTTGATATGCTTATGAAAGTACATCATGTTCTTTATATATTCCAAGCACAAGTCTTCTGGTGGATATACATTAAATTTTTTTTCCTAATCTGTGGTTTGCCTCAAGTTTAGTGCTATTTTAATCTATTACTGAAGATGCACCCTTCTAAACACCCAATGCCTTGTCAATTATGAAGTTTTCTACTTTATATGTGTGATCTATAGGGATTTCTTTCTCCAATTCTATCATCTGCTTCTTCCCTCAGCCTTGGGAACCAATACTTAAGAATAATTACCTGAATACTTGAGAGCAGAACATTGGACATTTCTGGAGCTCTCTAGAAGTGTGACTCTCTCCTGATATGCTGCTCTATGAATTCCACCTGACTTGGCCTCCTCTGACTTCAAGTTCCAGGAATTGGCAAAGTTCTTCTTGGATGCTCCCCTCTTGAGTTGTGGCCTAGAAATTCTCCATGGGTAGCAAGCTCCATGGGTAGCAAGCTCTGGCAAACATATGCCTTATTTGTATTCCATCTCTCAAGGATCACTGTCCTGTGCTGTAGATATCTAATGGATAAAAACTGTTTATATATCTTGCTTAGTTTTTCACGTTTCAAGTGGGAAATAATTGTTATTATATCATGGGCAGAAGTAGAAGTCCCTTTACTTTTAAAATAAAATTATTTTTGTGACTTTAAAGAATAGATTTTGAAAGTAAAATGATTTTATCATGATTTAAAAATGTTATCTGCTATAAACATAGATATGTATGCATTAGTTTGGTTTTCATTATTTGAGTACACACCCAGGATTAGTATAGCTGGGTCATATGGTAGGTTTTTCGCCATTCTTCTAAGGATCCTCCACAGTGTTTTCCAAAGTGGTTGCACTAATTTGCAATCCCACCAAAAGTGTATCAGAGTTCCTACTTCTCCACATCCTCATCAACATTTTTATTGTTTTTAATGAATGCCATTCTAGGAGTTAGGTGAAATCTTAGGGTAGTTTTGATTTGTATCTCTCTGTGAATAATGTTGAACATTTTTTCATCATGTATTGGCCATTTGTATTTTGTCTTTTGTGAAGTGTCTATTTAGTTCAATTCCCCAATTTGGGGAGTTGTTTTATTGGTGTCAGTTTCTTGAATTCTCTGTATATTCTAGGGGTTAATCTTCTATCAGAGGAGTAGCTGACAAAAACCTTCTCCCAGTCTGTCAGCTCTCTGTTGAGGTTCTAGATAGTTTCCTTTGCTGTACAGGAGCTCTTCAGTTTAATACAGCACCATATTTGATCATCATTTTTATTTCTGTGATTTTGGGGTTTTGTTGAGGAAGTTTTTATCCATGCCTATGTGTTGGAGTGTTGGTCCTATGTCCTCTTCAAGTAGCTGTAAGATCTCTGGTTTAATTTACAGGCCTTTGCTCCATCTTGAACTGACTCTCGTGCAGGGTGAAAAAGTGGGGCTTATTTTCATTTTTTGTGCATATGGATAAACAGTTTTGCCAACACCATTTGTTGAAGAGGCTATCTTTTTTTTCCAATGTATACTTTTGGCCCATTTGTCAAAAGTTAATTGGCTTTAAGTGTGTAGATTTGTTTCTGTGTCTTCTATTCTGCTCCATTGGCCTATGTGTCTGCTTTTGTGCCAACACCATTCTGTTTTTATTACTATGGCTCTGTAGTATAGTTTGAGGTCAGGTACTGTGATACCTCTTGTATGGTTCCTATTGCTTAGAACTATCTTGGCTATCCTGGGTTTTTTGTTGTTCCAAATAAATTAATGGACTGACTTTTCTGTATATGTGAAGAATGACCTGGGTATTTCAATGGGGGCATTAAATCTGTGGATCACTTTTGGAAGAATGGCCATTTTTAATAATATTTATTCTGCCTATCCAAGAGCATGGGAGATTCTTCCACCGTCTAAAATCTTCAATCCTTTTTTCAATGTTTTATAATTTTCCTCATACATGTCTTTTACCACCTTGGGTAGGTCTATTCCTAAGTAGTTTATTGTTTTTAAGGATACTGAGAGTGGAAATGTTTTCTGGATTTCTTTTTCAGTGAATGTTTAAATGTGCACAATTCACAATTGCCTAACTATGGAACCAGCCAAGAGGTCTATCAAAAGATGAATGGATTCCAAAACTGTGGTATATGTATACAATGGAATTCTACTCAGCCACAAAGAAGAATAAAATTATATCATCTGCAGGGAAATGGATGAAACTTAAGAACATTATGCTAAGTGAGATTAGTCAGTCACAAAAAGAGAAAGGTCCAATGTTCTGCCTCATATGCAGAAACTAGGGAGAAATTGGGACATTGGAGAGACTCCCGACAAAGGAGGAGAAACCTTAGTTGAGTAAAAAGAAGGGAGTCTACCTAAGGGAGATGGGGAGGGGAAGAGGGAAACACCTCAGTGGTCATGATATACACACACAAACTTATCAAAGCCTATCATTGTACTGTGCAGAAGAAGGAGAGGAGGGGGAGGGAATAGGGCAGGAACTGGGGGAAGGCTTAGTAAGTCCTGTGTGTATGCATACCTATATCACCCTGAACTTCAAGAAGATGAATGAATACAATGCAGTTTAAAAAAATGTTATCAGCTTATAATTTACAAAACTAATATTCATCTCTCTGTTAATGAAGGGTAATTTATAGTCTCTAATATATTTCAAAATGAACGAGAAAACAGATATAATTATTGATTTATTCATTCACATATTCATTTACCAAATATTTATTTTGTACTTGTCTACAAGCCAGGCAGAGTATCAGGGACTGAGGAAACAGTATTAAACTAGATAGATTGGATATTGAGATTCTAGTTGAGGTATAGATACTAAAAGAAATAAATAAGTGAAAGATCATAAGTTGTAAGAGGACAATCATAGAGTGTTTCTGAGAAGGTAAAATTTGATTTATTACCTGAAATATGAAAATAACCCAATCCCAGGAAGAACTATAGAAAACAGTCTTTTAGGCAGAGGGAATTATAGATATAATGGCCCAGAGATATAATAAGCTTGTTGTGTTTGAGAAATAAAAATAAAAAGGCCAATACCTAAGCCAGGAGTGGTGGCGCACGCTTGTAATCTCAGAATTTGGGAGGCTGAGACTAAAGGATCCGGGTTCGCGGCCAGCCTCAGCTGCTTAGTGAGGCCCTCCGCAACTTAGTTTTAAAATAAAGAATAAAAACTAGGGCTGGGGATGTAGCTTGGAGGTAGAATGCCCCTCAGTTCCATCCCCAGTACTGCAAAAAAAAAAAAAAAAAAAGGCCAATACCTTGAAATGAATATGAGAAGTAATGGTAGAAAATGAAACTAGAAAGTCTGGCTTTATGGACCATGATAAAAATTTTGTATTTTATTCTGAGTTAAAAAAAAATCTATGGAAGTGTCACAAACAGAGGAGTGACATGACCTAATTTAAATATGAAAAAAGAAGAAAGGGAGATTCCTAAGTTGTCATATGGAGAATGAAAATTGGAAAGTAAAAATAGAATTAGTATGAATTAAGAAGCTCTTTTAGCAATCCAGGTGGGAAATAATAGGGGCCTAAATTGATAGACCAGTAGAATTAGAGAAAATTGGATATTTGGGGGGCAATATTTTGAAGGTAGATGTTATGAGATGTCCTGTTGGATTCAATATAGAGGCAAATAAGAAAGAAGAACCAGAGAATATTGCTTGAATTTTGGCTAGATCAACTGTGTGTTTAATAGTATATTTATTGAAAGATATAAAAGACAACATGAGGTAGATTTGGGGGTGGATGGAGGAAACGTAAAGAATCTCCTTTAGCTAGGTGTGGTGGTATACACCTGTAATCCCAGTACTTGGGGGGCTGAGACAGGGGGATTACAGGTTTAGGGCTGGGCTTAGCAACTTAGCAAGACTCTCAGCAACTTTGTGAGATCCTTTTTCAAAATAAAAAACAAAAAGGAGCCGGGTGTGGTGGCACACGCTTGCAATCCCAGCATTTGGGAGGCTGAGATCAGAGGATCAGGGTTTGCAGCCAGCCTCAGCTAACTAGTGAGGCCCTCTGCAACTTAGGGAGACCCTGTTTCAAAATAAAGAATAAAAAATAGGGCTGGAAGTATAGCTCGGAGGTAGAATGCCCTGCGTTCAATCCCCAGTACTGCAAATAAATAAATAAATAAATAAATTAATTAATTAATTAATTAATTAAAAGGGATGGAAAAGTATTTCAGTAGTAGAATGCTTCCAGATTCAATCCCCAATACCATAAATAAATAAATTCATTTGACACACAGTAAGTTTGAAAGTTTGAGATGCTTAGTAGACATAAAAGAAAAAAAAATACATAGCAAGCCCAGATATTAATTTGAAAAAAAATCAGCATATAGATGATATTTAAAGTTATGAGATCAGAAGAAATCATTAAGGGAGAAACTACAGATAGAAAATAAGGCCTAGGTCTAAGCCCCAAGGAGCCCATCATCCAGATCAGGTACAACAAAAAAGAACCAACAATAGATTAAGAAAAAGTAATTGGGAGATAGAAGGTAACTAAGAGATGCTAAGGAAGTCAAGAGCAGTTTTAACTATACGAAAAGCTGCTAACAGGTTAAAGAAGGATAAAGATAGTGTCAGAGCTTTATCGAGAGAGAGAGAGAGAGACAGAGAGAGAGAGAGAGAGAGAGAGAGAGAGAGAGAGAGAGAGAGAGAGAGAGAGAGAGAGAGAGAGATCTACTTTGATGAAAATTAGGCCACCTGTGAAGCATGAAAAAAATTACTGAAAAAATGGCCATAATAAAATATGATGCAAGGCAAGGAGAAATATGGATTTTGATAAACCTTCTAAAAATGTCACACTACAAAGACATTCCTTTGAATTTTGTTTCCTGGAAGAACGATGCATAGAGTTGGCAGGTACAGTAGGGATCTTTACATGTACCGATGTATATATAAAGTATGCTATTGCCTTCAGAGGAGGTTAATTTTTTGATGACTTGTTCTAAATATAAACAGAAAGGTGGAAGATGTTTGTAGAAGAAATAGGGTACTTTAAAGTAGGTTCTTTCTAAATACTTTTGGCCAATAAAGGCTGTTTGTGGTAAGGTGATGAAAGTAAAGAAAAAAGCCCAATGATAAAATTCAGGATGATTTGAAAAGAAAAATGAAAATGTACCCTAATTATTGGCTGATGAAATTCCATGTGAAGAAGTGTCAAAGAATGAAGATAGGGTCAAAATTACAGAGAAAGGAACTATAGAAAGCCTGGCAGCATTAGGAGGGACAGAGTTCTGAAAGAGTTGAAAAAATAAATTTCCAAGTCTCCAGGAAAGATTGAGAAAAAGAAGCTTAAAACAAAGACTGGGAAGCAAACAGAATCTGCATGAATGTAAAGATCAGGAAATGGCTGCAGGCTTCTATAAGGTATTCATGACACTACAGAAAATCTGTGGTTAGTTCTTGTCACACTTTGATACGAAGTGTGTGGAGATGGGAGATGGGTCTCAGGTGTCTTAGGCATCCAGTCAGGTCAGAGAAAGTACAATATCCCTTGGCCAGTGTTGGATCAGGGTAGCCTATTTGTGTAGTGAGTGATGCCAAAGGATGATGTCATTCACAGTGGTGCATTTCTGTGGTCTTTTGGAAATTCCTGTGTGAGGAGAGGGGCAGAGGACCATATAATTATGAAGCTTGAGGTAGGGGGGAGGGGTAGTTGATTCAGATCATGATTGTCTGACCCTTTTAGAACTTTTCATGGCACCTTGTTATCTGTCTCCCTAACACCTCACCCCATTTGAAGATTAGCCTATAATGTTCTTTTTTGTTATTACTGTGTTCATCCATACTATGTCTACCTAATTCTATTGCCTAGTTCCTTGGTAACTGGAGAGTCTGCATTAGTCACCTTAACATCTACTCAGTCATAGCTCAGGCTCTTAAATGTAGAAGAAAGTCAGTAAAACTCATAGATGAGTCTCACAAAAATATGAGTAGCTTTTCACCGAAAAAGTTTTTCAACAGACTGAAAGAAGCCATTTGAGGTTTTGGATGTGCTGAATCTACATTTTTTTTTTTTTGGCACTAAAAAAGCACAAGGTCAGTCTATTTTAGTCACTACTTAATATGTAGTCATTATTATGAGGCATATGTTTAGAAAGATATTTTCTAACATTTCTTTTAGAATATCTACTTCAGAGGTGTGTATCATTATGGCTAACCAGTATTAGTATGACAGATGATTACTGTTATTCTGTTTGTGTGTCCTTATATGACTGTGGAGAAGAGTCTACAGACTGCCTAATTAATGCATTTGAAGAGCAATTCCTCCAAAGACAAGGAAGGACTTTTTCAATATTACAATGAAATGATCTCCTAAAACAAATTCCAGGATTCCCTTTTTAAAGCTTGATTAAAAATTGCATATGTAGCACTCTTACCTACTGAGTAATCACTTATTGGACTTCCTAAGTGTAGTTACCTGAGTTGCTGTTCTTTTTCCATTATTCAGTTTAATACTCAAAAGAATCTGGAGCTATTTTGTTTCAGTCAATGGAAGAACAAATTGAACCTCAGAGAAGTTAAGTTCTTCAGGATAATACTATGAGTTAAGTGAAGAGCTGACATCCAAAGCCACGTTTTCTGATTTAAACCACTTACTCTTTTATGAAACTGTACCAACTTTCAATATAGTAAGAATTCAATAAATACTTAATAATATAAATTTTCAATATTCCAAATAATAACCAACAGGTGAGAAGTCATAATCAAAATGTAGCCAAAATGTGACCAAACGAAACTTTGCTGTGTCTCCTCTTATCCTCTTATTCCTTTATAATTTATATGGGCTTAGGGAAATGTTTTCCTATGACCAAGACTTTTCCAACCAATTTTATGTCACAGGTACCCCTAAAATCACTTTAAATTACAAACTAGTTAATTGAGAAATTGCCATATTCAGGTTAAGATAATAATTATGCTTTCAATTTTGTGCTAAAGTTAGACTTCTCCATCCCTTCCTCTTGTTAAGGCCTATTTTGAACAGCCAAACACCGTCTTGGAAAGGGTGTATGTAGCTTCTTCTGTCTTTCTCCTAAAGTTTTTTTTTTTTAATATATTTTTGGCATGGATTTTTTAAATACATTTCTTGAGTACAACAGGGTACAACAGGATTACATAGACATTTTTGAGATATCAATCATTGTCAGATCACAAATAGCACCACTTCTTCATTTTACATGTATAGCCCACATTCTTAACATAGTCTGGTCAAGAAAACTTTCTAGAGTCATAAAACCATACTCCTTTAGGGTCATATATTTACTTTCTAAGAAGTAGGAGGGTCTTTCATCTACGCATCCAAGGGGCAATCTCCAGACTTTGAGACGCCAATGTAGCCATAGCAGAAGAGTCAGTATAATTGCTCATATATGTAGATAGCAACTGCCAGGGGGGATAGGGCCCAGCTGGGCTCCCTCTCCTAAAGTTTTTATTTGGCCTCCTACTGGTAATACAGTAAACTGGCCCATTCCCACTCAGGTTTTGGTTCTCAGATGTTCTTTTCCATGTCCATTTTCTTTTGATGAATCTTCTTCTTTCCAGGTATCTTCTTGAGTTGGACTTAAAGAGCTCTAGGCCTTCTCTCTTCTGTGTGATCCATGGGAAAGGACTCACATAGCTTTTGCCTTGCCATGAATGAGAGACTAATTACTTACCAAATGCAATCCTCTATTCTCCTTATCCTGCCACAGACCACATTAAACCTCAGGCATGAATGAGCCTCTGATCCCAAATGGATCACATTCCAGGAACAAATTCAAGTCGCCCATATGGTTCTATACTTGAGGTAGAGTAGGTAGCAATAACTCACTCTCAATCCCATCACCTAAAAAAATCCCCTTAAAGTTGGAAGTGACCCACCCACATATCAAAGAATTGCAATTGTTTTGAAACCTCACAACTCTCTCTCTACACACTCTGATACTTTTTTTTTGTCCTTGATTTAAGAAGGCTTTGGGGAGGTTGGTTCTCTACCGTTTCCTTTGTGAATTCTGCATTTTGGTGAGTGGATTGATTCTGAATAGCAAGGCCAAAGGTCAGATATCCAATGAAGTACTATGGTTCCCTTCCTCCCTGATGCGCTATGGAGTTCCATGTCTCATTTTTTCTTGGGTAGTAATCTGCCTGACCCTTTTCATGGGCTCTTTTCTGCTTCAGTCACTAAAGAGGCAAAACACAGAAGCTGGGAGTAGTGGTGCATGCTTGTAATCCCAGTACGTGGGAGGCTGAGACAGGAGGATCTGGGTTTGCAGCCAGCCTCAGCTACTTAGTGAGGCTCTCTGCAACTTAGTGAGACCTTGTTTCAAAATAAAGAGTAAAAAATAGGACTGAGGGTGTAGCTTGGAGGTAGAATGCCCCTGATTTCAATCCCTAATACTGCAAAAGAAAAAAAAAAAAGGCAAAACATAACAGTACCTTTTTCATTTGATGATTACCTTTTTTTTTCTTTTTTTGCAGTACTGGGAATGGAACCTGGGGGCATTCTACCTCTGAACTACAGCCCCAGCCCTATTATTTTATTCTTTATTTTAAAACAGGGTCTTACTAAGTTGGAGAGGGCTTCACTAAGCAGCTAAGGCTGGCCTCGAACCCAGAACCTCCAGTCTCAGCCTCCCAAATGCTAGGATTACAAGCTTGTGCCACCACCCCTGGCCATTTGAGGTTTATCTTTGATGGAGCTGGTTTAACTGGAAACCTCCCACTTATAAGTATCTCCAAATAACTCTGGGACTCTCTTAAGAATGGGGTATTCTGCTCTGGTAGGAGATTTTCTATGCCATAAACATTTCTCCTGGCCTAGGATTTAATGGAATAATGGAAAGAAGAAAAAGATATGGATTTTCATATACAGGTAAACTGCATGGGAAATCCTGAAAGACTTTTCGTGTCTATTCTAAGTTTCTGTTCTGTTCAGGCAAGCAATATTTTTCATACATCAACATGGCAGGTAGGGTTAAAGCTTGTGTCTATAGAACTATTTTTTTTTTTTTTTACTTTTTTGGTAATACAGGACAGGACACACTGGCAGAGTAGAAGGACAAAGCAAAAGAAAGTTACCAAGGATAAGGACAAAAGATGTCCAGTGTGGATATAAAAATTAGAATTGAGTATAGAAGCCAAGTTCAGAAACTGTAAGAAGTCAAGGGACAGGAAAACCTTGTTTAATCTGTAGAAATATGATAACTTGCTGGCATCTGGCTACTGAAAACAAATAAAACAAAATACTTGCCTTCCTAAAAGTGCCTGGAAGTATCTTAAGTATATCATCCAATGAACAAAAAGGTCAGAAATTATTCAAATAAGGGGACAAAGAAGAGAGATGTAATGAAGTTAAAACTGGCATGATGTGATTGATTCCCTTACAAATGGTGAGGAGGTAAAATGAATAAAAGAGGGTACAAAGATTCCTAATCCAGGTAATCTGAATGTTTGTAGAGTGATTAATTTGAGTGGAGAATTGCAGGATCTTGGCTATTTAGAAGGAAATTCATTTGGGGATATGATAAATGATAGGAAATGTACAGATGGAAATTAAATCCTGAAAATCAGAAGGAAGGGTAATTTTGAGAGTCCCAGCATTGAGGTGAGACCTAAAGCTATTGTTTGGGTCACTGATGAAGTACAGATAAAAAGATGACAGGAAAGAACCTTGGAATTGGGTGAATGAAGCAATATAAGAATGATTGACCAGAAGACAAGAGGGAAGACAAGAACAGTAATAGTCTTTCTCTGTCATATTAATGACAAAAGTCAATTTAACTTCTACATGACCAAATATTTGGTATCACCATAATATTTGATAATAATGATTGAGTTTAGAAGTATAATTCAATGAAACTAGATTTCTTCCCCAAGTAGTTAGTATATTGTCATTGTATATGTATTTGTGTATGTATGTATATATGTATAAACCAGTTGCCAATTGTCTCAGTCAGCATTCTTATTGCTATATTCCAAACCAACTGACCACACAGTTTAGAAGCGTAGAGGAAGAAAAATTTATCTACTTATAGTTTTTTGGAGATCTCAGAGTTTCAGTCCATGTCAGGCCAAGTTATATCTGCAGAACTCAGAGCATGGTGGCTTGAAGCAAAAAGAGGGAGAAAGCAAGGTTCTGCTCTCATATCATGGGAGCTGGAAGCAGAGAGAACAAGCAAGCAAGGGGATTCAAAGACAAAAGCACAGTCCCTAAGGCCACATCCCAGGAATCCACCTTCTCCAGCCATACCCCATCTGCCTATCAAAATGGATTTATACAGTAATGAGATTACAACCATCATGACTTAACTATATCAACCCTGAACATTAATACATGAGCTCTTCAGGGGACAGTCTACATCTAACCATAATACCAACCCCATTTCGTGCCTTTCTACATCCTTTCATTAAGAGCTCTGGTCCTAGGGTGACCACTGATTACAGTTTTTGAGGGCTGCCCAGTTTTAGTTATAAAGTTTCTTCATACTGCAAATCCCTTAGCACCAGGCAAGACAAGCTGGCTGGTAACTCTAGTTCTGGATAACAATAAAACTCACAGAAATTAAGAAGTAAACAAAAAACATGCCACTCCTAGCTCTTAGGTTTTAGTTATAAACAGTTCATATTGTAGAAAGCTTGCTAAGTAAACAGTGAAGCATATATAATAGCATAAAAGTTACTCAGAATCCTATCAATTTCCTGAACCATTTGGTAACTTATCTATCTGTGCATATTTATGATCCTACTTTATTCTATACTATTCTCTTCATTCTCATTATCTTATAAGCACTTGTTTTGTTTATTAATATTTCTTTTTAAGTATAATAGTTGATGATATTCAACTGGAATTTTTTGGATGTTTTTCTTAATCAACTGACCATTGAACACATAGGCTTGTCAAAAACTTTTCAGTATGTCTATATTGTAGTGAATATTTTCATTACTTAAACTTTCATCTCTCCTTTTTATTATTTCAAAAGTCCCTTTTCTAAATGGAAGTTATTATTTGAAAAGGCTGAAGAGTACTCCTTGAAAGGGTTTCTCCATGAGTAATCTTATCAATCAAAAAAATGACTGCAGGGATATTGGCACATGAGTTTTCCCAACAAAGTGAAGCTTAAAATCAATATGATACAACACATACTCTGAGAATATAATCAGCCTTTTAATTTTGTTTTTTTTTTTCCTTTCATCATGAATAAAGTCTCAAAAACTATTAGACAACTGATGAAATCACGTAATATGGTAGAAAATAAGCAGTTTGGAAGAAACAGAGACTATTAAGGGGGAATAAAATTATATTTACATTTATATACACACATGAATATATACACACATGTATATATTCATGTCCATATACTCATGTACACACAAATAAGGAGTCAGGTTTCAAAATCTAATACATATATAGGTTACACATGAGTGTGTATACCTGTGTGTATGTATTCACACAACAAATAACTCTTGGATATTAAAAACAAGATATATAGCAGAAATTGAAAAATTATTAGTGAATTAGAAAATAAAGTTAAGGAACTCTTCCAGGAAAAAGAAGAAATAAAGAGTTGGAAACCAGAGAAGTTTTAGGAAAATAAAGGATAAGACTAGGCCTAACATCTGAAAAATATATCTTTATAGAAAAGACAACACATAAAATTGACTGAAGAAAATAGTTTTTTGATAATTAAATGACATGAATTTTCAGATTAAAAGGATTATACCATGTCTAACACATGAAAAAATAGATCCATACACAGCACACTGTGAAATTTCAGAATGTTAGAGATAATGAAACAAATTAAAAATCTTCCAGAAAGAAAAAAAAGTACATATATATTATATGTACTTTTACATATATGCTTTTACATTTTTGAAGGAAAAACTATCCCCTACTGTAAATCTATACCTAGCGAAACTATCAACCAATCACGTATACAGGTAAAAATGCAGGCTCTCAAATATTTTACCTCCTCTACCCCCCTTTTCAGGAAGGTATTAGCAAATATTTTCCACCAGAGAAGATTATAATCTAGAAAAGAGAATAATATAGGTTTGAGAAAACTTATATTAGTCACGTGAGAAAAGAAGCAATGATGAAGAAGGGAAATTCCAAGATGACAATTCTGCCTCAGGGGTTGAGGTAAGCGGTCCAGATTTAAAATTTGTGACTCAAATATAGGCATGTTCAAAGTATGTTATCACCACGATTTATACTCTAATAGTACTATTTTTTAATTTGACATAATGCCTAAAGAAATTGCTCTTTCAAAACAAATAGGTATGTCAACAAAGAAGACTTACAAAGTACGGGGATTTGGAAACCCAAACAAAGAGAAGAGCAAAAAGAATTCTAAGGATGATAGATAGAGGGAAGTCTCCAAATGACAGTTATGAAACAGGCCTAAAGATGTCTCAAAACAAAACAAAACACCAAGGAATTGAAGGATTATAATGTAATGTATCTTGTCAAAAATTAATTGGTAAACTTTCAGAAGATGTTTAAATAATTAGCAATATATACAAAGGAAACAGAAAATAAAAAGGCATGTATTAATTCTAGTAAAAATAAAAATAAGGGAACAGAATCCAGGATGATATACTATTAAGTCATAAATAGTATTTCCATGGTCATAATAATTCTAAATCTGAATGTTGTTTCAACACAAAATACAATCCTATGAACATGGGAGAGAACACACAGAGAAAATGGTAGTACTAGAGAGCTAAATCCTAATCTATCATTACAGGAGTCACCAGATAATATCCAACATTTATGAGTCAAAAATCAATAGTATTATATTGCTTATGAAATATAAAAATGTGCTAGATGTAATAAAAGTACTATTAAAAGTCAACAAGTTGCCTTGGGGTGGAACTATAGCAAATGAAAAATAGAACCAGAAATGGGTATGTTTTTAACAAGCCTCTTAGTATATTTTACCTTTAATATTTGTACTACATTTATTATTTAAATAAACTAATAATAGACCTGAACATATTGTACTAGTTCACACATCTTTCAGTAAAGGTATTTTTTTTTTGTACTGGAGATTGAACCCAGAGGCATTCTACCTGTGAGCTACACCCCCAGATCAATTTTATTTCTTATTTGGAAGCAGGGTCTTACTAGGTTGCTAAGGGCCTTGCTAAGTTGCCAAGGTTGGCTTCAAACCTGTGATTTTGTCTCAGCCTCCCAAGTACTGGGAAAAGGTACCTTTTAAGTTGGTATTTGAAAACAGCAGTCATGGAGGTCTCAGTTGGTGTGATCATCTGGCCCAGCAATCTGAACAACTGCATTGCTTACTCTCCAGGTACCATGGTTGTGTCTGCACCAAGGATATAACAAAAGAGGCTTTCTGGAGTTGGACTGTAACTACCCAGACCTCCCAGTATTCTGGCTAAGGATAGCCTTCTCTTAACAAAGAATTATGACTAGGATTGGATTGCAATAAGTTAACCTTTAATTTAATTTTTCACATTGGATTGGTACTCAAATCTATTTATGGGTTTTTCCCTTTTCTACTTTATTCCAGGAACATTATCTGGCATTCTAAATTCAGAGAAAGTCTGTATAAGGAACCTCTAAGTCTTGGCAGAAAGTATAAATTGTTAAGAGATCTCATGAGTAAGACCAAGTTGTGGGATGTCTCAGAATTGACCTTCAAGATCTTTTCCAACCCCCTCATTTTACATGTTATAGGAAAGGCAGCCAAAAAAGGGCTAAGTGATTTATCCAAGGCCATACAGCTTATTAATGGTACAGAAATAATGAGAATTCTGGTTTCCTAACTTCAAGTTCAATGTTTTTTATACTGCATTACATTGCAATATATTGCAGCAAACTATACTACACAACACAGCACAATAAAACACCACATCACACCACACACAGTCTACACTATCTACATAATGCTGCACCCCCACTATGCTGTACTACAACATACTTCACTACGTCACTCACACTGCACACTGCTATACGATTCTGTTCTACACTACTTTGCATTATACTATACTATACCACAGTGTACTACGTTACACCACACACTTCACACTAAACTGCCCTGCACAATGTGACATTACCTAAGACATAACCTGGAATAACTGAGTCCACGAACATTCCCACCCTGGAATCTGAGTCCTGCTGCAGTTCCTGAGCTGATATGGACTCTGCTCTTGCTCCACATTTCCCAAGCCTCCTGCAGTACTGCGGTGGCCTTTGGGGTTCAGTTGCTTTTCATGTCAAGATCTTTCCTGATTTTCTAGGGTGTGTTGGATGCTAATCTAGAGTCACTGTCTAAGAGATTATCCTGGGCTCTTCCACTGTTATTGGTCCACCTGCAAGGCCTCAATTTATTATTTTTGTTTATTTATTTACTTGTACTGGGGCTGGAACCCAGGAGTACCCTACCTCTGAGGTATACCCTAGACCATTTTATTTTGAAACAGGGTATTGCTAAGTTGCTGAAGGTCTCACTGAGTTGCTGAAGCTGGCCTCCAACCTGTGATCCTCCTGTTTCAGCCTCCAAAGTACTGGGATTACAGGCATCAGCCACTCTGCCTGACCAAGGTGCCTCATTTTGAAGCCAGAGTTCTATGGATGACTCTAAGTTCTTAAGTTCCTCTGTGTACTGTGGTCCATAGAGATGAGCTTTGATTTGGGTGACTTTTCTATTACACTGAGCAGTCCCTCAGTTCCTTCTTTCAGCTCAGAAGACCACAGCCTCTCTTTCACCTTGCACCCTCCTCTACCTTAAGGACTAGGACTGTGGCCATGAACTTCAGGCTCCGCAAGGTCACCATTCCCACCCTTAATAGCAACAGTGCTGATAGCAGTGGCTGAGGCAGCTCACCATCTTTCCATCAGAAAAGAGTTAGATTTTTTAAGTAATGTGAATTTGGCTAAAATCGCAGCCTTTGAATTCAGATCTAAGCTTACCATTCGCCAACTGGTCACCTGAGTATCAGTTAGCTCACATATGAAATGGAGATATAAAAATAACACCTATCTGGTAGGATAGTTGTGAGGATTAAATGTAATTATACACAGTGGACTCTTTGCACAGTATTTAGCATATAGTAAGAGCTGAATAAATGTTAGATATTGCTATTATTCCATTTTTTCTTTTAGAAAAAAAAAAGCTTTGGTAACATCTGAAACTGAGGTTCAAAGAGTTTGAATAACTTGTCCAGAATCACAGTTAGAAGGGGTGGAAATGAGACTAGACACACATGTTTTTTCCCCTTTCCATATCTTGCCTTTTTGACAATCAAGTCCTCAGTCTGATTTTCTGAGCAATGCTCTGCCCACCTGTTGGGTGGCTTCAGCTTGGATCTCCCCTGGTGCCAGGCGGCTGCCTGAATCGTGACGAGAACATGTTGATCCCTGTTGGACCCATGCCTAGCCCACCCAGCAGAAATTTCTCCGCCAGCCTCTGCAGCAAGGACAGCTCTCAGCTCTGTTTCCAACCTACAGAGCAGGGCTGGTGCCAACTCTGCTCCCTGCCCCAGGCCTGTCTGGCTGCAGGTAGGCTGTTCTGACTCACTGGAGAATCCTGGGTTCTGATTAATCCTTCACCTAATATCTTTTGCAGGGTCAATGTTATAGCCACATATGGAAGGGGAGAAGAAAAGAAAGGAAAGGGAAAAAGAAAGTTTGTGTTTATCATCAGCCCTGGGTAGCCAACAGAAAGTGGCTTAGAGTAGGCAAACCACCATACTATCCAGAGTAAAAGGGAATGACCATCTCTTCTGAGTGACTGAAGAATTAATCATGACCCGGTCCAGAGTTTATCACCCAGAGTTCAATGTGTGAATTTTGGAGAAATCCCTTTGTTTCACTGCAGCACATTCACTTCAGTGCCTGTGTCTATTTTAATACCCTGGAATGTAATCCCCTTTGCCCATCATTCTCTTTCACTGAGGGTTTTTCCGACCCGCAGGGTAGATTTATGCTTCTAGCTGAATGATTACTCAGTGAGTCCTCTCCAAGGGATGTTCTGTTCCAAGAATGACACATCTCTTTGGGGATGACTCTCTACCTAACAGGGGTGGGTGGGAGGTCAGGGGAAGCCCCTACCCAGGAGAAAATAGTTTCTTTGTGTGCTTGAAGAAAAACACTCAGATGATGAACAGCCTGATTTGGGGGCTGTGTGTGGGTGAGCCACTCCAGTGAAGTCGTCCTCAACGTTCCCTCATAAGGAGAGATTATGAATTTAATGAGCAGAAGAATTCTGACAAGCCTTAAAGCCAAAGGCAATTAGCAACGGATGAAAACTTGAATTCCTTGCAGTTATGAAATTATTTCATCATAATGAAATTATACATGTATATATGTTTACAATATAATTTTTATCTATGTGTCTAGATCATACATGAGACTATAGTGTATTGCTTTATTTACATATAAAAACATTTACTATTTTTTTTCCAGCGGCATAGTAGTCCCAGGAGATGATACATGAAAGTAGAGGTCCCTGTTCAAATCCAATAAGAAATTTTATATGCTAGGGCACCACCATGGGGTTATGCACAAAGGGCATTAGGATAATCAGGTGTGGTGAAACACACTTGTAATCCTTGTACTTGGGTAGTTGAAACAGGAGGATTGCAGGCTCAAAACTAGCCTCAGCAACTTCGCAAGACCCTCAACAACTTAGTGAGACCCTATTTCAAGTAAAAAATTTAAAAGAGTGCTGGGGATGTAGCTCAAAGGTAAAATACCCCTTGGTTCAATCTCCTGTACCAAAAGGGGGGGGGGGCATTGGGATATTACATTTTGAGAAATTCTAAAATAAGGATTTTCTTTGACTTCATTGATCCCAGCACTCCAAATATAAACATGAAATCCCTCTCATCCTAACACCTACTACTAACCACAAGGAATAAATGCTTCATATAATATCTTCTGAGAAATGCTGATGTACTATAACATGAGAGTTTAAGTCTTGCATGAAGGCCAAAATATTCACTTCTTTAATAATGCCAATGCCTAAAAAAAAATGTCATTCTTAAACTACAGTTGCATTAAGATGCTTTTTGGTGGCCAGGTGCAGCAGTGTAGCTGTAATTTCAGTACTTGGGAGAATGAATTAGGAGGTGTAGCTCAGAGGTAGAACTCCCCTGGGTTCAATCCCCAGTAAAACACACACACACACACACACACACACACACACACACACACACACACACACACTTTGTGGTGCTCTTTAGAACATTCTAAATGATATTATGTGAGGTGGTTTGGTTTTTACAAACTGCCTTAACTCAAATCCATGTCTACCGAATGACATAAGTGACTGATGAGCCAAGTCATTATCAATTCAATAGGGAAATATCTTTATATGACTAAAAAATAATTATAATGTCCATACTGCTTACCTACGGGATTATTATGACAACTTCTGGGTTAGGTTTCCCAACTCTACCTTTTCTGTGTTACAACCAGACTTACCTTTCTAATTCCAATAATAAGCTCTCAAGCTCCTTGATCAAAGCCTTGAGTGGCCCCAGGTCAAGTCTCTTCTGCATTCCCTGATTCTGAAGATTTTTCAGAATCTCCTCTATTCACGCTTATTGTATTACATTCTCCAACTCCATGACATTCCCCGTCTACTGTTTTTACTGTCTCACAATTTTGTAGGCCCTTTGTCCTATGGCAACTGCCTGAAATACTCAACATTTTCCCTTCAACTAAAATATAATTATCTAAGATCAAAATTATTCTTAACTTTTCTTGTCGAGTTTACTGAATATTCAAAAATTCACAATGCAATTGTTCTCTAGATATCATTGGGATTTCTAGGCTATTTCATTGGTGACTGTTTACTAATCCAAAAATTAAAGTATTCAGTATGAGGAAAAGGTACCTATGGAAAAATGACCTAAAGTATCAAAAAATCACTATAATTCTGGGATGGGTAAAATATTCCAAAATATCTGAGATAGAACCAGATACACGCTATATATTTTCTTGTGATATAATTTAGAATTTTCTACTCTCATAGGATAATTACTTTGTGTTGCTGACTTTCAACAGCACTGTAAGATATTAAATGCCAAAGAGAGATGTTTTTCAGTCTTCTGACTTCCTTTTCTTCATATTACATGTGCAAACTTCTTAAATTGTTTCTAGTATGAGAAAGAATAAAAAATAAGTTGTAAATACTTTCTAAAAATGTCTTGGTTATTTTATATTTCAGGATTACAGTGCGAACAATGGAGTTAGGCAGTTTCCATGTAGGTTAGTGGTTTGTTAATTTCTTCATTTCCACATTCTTTCTTATAATCACACTCTCCCCCCTTTACAGGTGCTATACATTAGGAAGAGAGACAGGGTGTCTTACACTATTCAGAAATATCCACTTAAATGATACTTTCCAAAAAAAGAATGACAAATCCAGATGACCTAAAGAAATAAGAATGTATATCCCCAACCCTTGATAGTTCCACACCTGGCTGGCTATATCCTCTGTATACATTCACCATACTTCTCTGAGAGTGGGAACTATGACTCTTCTCTGGAAAACTCAGCTTTATGTAATGTGTTATTGAGCCTCTCTGAGAAATATTCCAGACCTGAGATTAGACCAATTCTCGGGGTAGGGGAGGTGAAGTGTTTGTAGTTTAGCATAAACTGCAACACTGTGGATCATGAAATGACATTCTTGACCTCACTCTCTTTTATATTTGCATTGTTATCTTGCTAATAAAATAATTTAATGATTATTAAAAACTTCTTGTGAACTGACCTATCATCATAATGGCAAAACCTAAGTTCTACCCAATTGCCTTACACATTTACATTTCAAAATTGTAACAGACTGATCATTTATCTTTATGAATCCCACATTTCCCATTGAAGATCAGAAATTACAGAATTTGAGTAAATTAATTAGGTCAAAAGAAATTCGTACCCATAGCTGGCCAAAACCCACATATGTGTTAAGACTAGCAATGGATAAAATATCTACTAACAAAATGAGTCCTAATGCATATAGCCTGTCACTGAGTAACAGTTATTATCATTGTGAGTTATTATGATTATTACGATTATTATTATGATTATTACTTTACGATCCCAGGGTGCTTTAGTGACCTGTAAAATCTTTATTCTGGAAAATATTTTCTCAGGCTTCTGAGATATGCATCCAGAACGGGAAGTAAAGGAGGCAGGAGACAGCCACTGAGCTAGCTACACCAGCCACGTGTAGTATAACAACCAACAGGACCTTAGAGAACAATGCCACTGATCACTTATCCTGATGAAAAGTAAAAAGATTGCAAAGTCTTCAAATTATGCAGATATCTGAAAATGCTTACATGATTTAAAATGTCACCAAAACCTAATCCATCCATGATCAAATCAACATATATAAAAAATAGAAGAAAAACAAATTAATGCATTTTTTTTTTCCTGGACAGAGAATCTTTACACTTAGTGTCACAATACAATTTACCCTCCAAATTAGACTGATTTTAAGAGGCAAATGGACTACTGTTAATACTTAATGCTGGACTGAGAACTGTAAGTCAAGATATAAATTGGGACACTATACCAAAATGGAATTCAGAATGTATCCAGAAAAATCAAAGTGCTTATGGTACTTCAAAGAAAACCCAGGATATAATAAGAGATGCAAAAATCAAATGATAAATAGATCACTAGAAAGTACATATCAGTCTTAGATATTAAAATTTCTTCTCTGTGCTTGAACTCAAGCCAGTCAAATATTAAAAAACATGTCTCATTAAGAAGCAATCTTCAGAAGGTCAGCCCAATGAAAAGTGTTTGGTGTGCACAACTCCTTAGCTTCAGTGTTTCTCACAAACGTGGAAGTGGAAGACCCTGACTTTGCCTCCAACAGGACCTTCCTTTCCTCCCCAACAGCGATTAGTCACTCCATGTTTAAAACTGAAACGTTCATTTTAAATACTACAAAAATGTGGCACAGAGCTCAGGCAAGGCATCTGTTCCAGCAAAATGTTATGTTTTGATCATTTTCAAAAATGATTTTTCTGTTTTTAAAGAAAGTGTGTGGACATGGAGATGAGTCAGTCAATCTGAGGGGTACTGTATGCTGGGTTATTTTGAAAGCTGCAAAATTTAAAAATATATGGAAAAAAATAATTTTCCTTAAATATTATTTCAATTTTATTTCTTGACTTAGTATTTTTTTTTTCTTTTTTCATCTTTCCATAGCATCAGATTCATTGCCAGGGGAAAAAAGTGCCATCCTTGAAGGCAGCTATAGAATCATTATCATATGGAATTCTAGATTCAGGCCTACAAAAATGTTTATAGTTGTGTTCATGGGTCTAGGTAGACTGTATTAGAAAAATGGCCTATCATATGCAAAGATGATTTACTTAGATATATAGTTGCATTTATTTTAAAAATAGTTCCTGATTATTTTAATAATATAAAAAGTCAATCTATTCCCAGACAAGGTTTCTACTACTTGATATTTAAATATATTACTCAAGAAAAATTATATAAAAATTGCATCATAACCTCAGTATTTTCTATCTAGATCTATATGCCCTTTCATTGTATAAAATCAAATGCATTTAGTTTATTAACCGTGACTGATAATTCCCCCAAAGGTAGGTGTAGGTTATTCTCCAGAATTAGAATAGTTGTAAACTTCACTGTACTATACAGAAAAACAAGATTTCAATAACAATTCATTTACTTTCTTCTTTTTTTATTTTTAATTTTTTGCAGGATTCCATTTCCATGGTTTGAAAGTAAACTGTAGTGCTCTGTCTCTGTGAATACTTATGTGTGGTTTAAAATGTACTCTCATTTTTCCAGCTTGACATCCCACTAAAGAAGGAACCCACAAGTTCTCCTGGAGAATGAGCACTAATCATCTGTATTTTCCAAGGCATATCACCTGAGTTCTGGTGCCTATTTCATCTTTTGGATAAAAGCAGAGAGTAGGTACAATTTTCTATCTCCTGATACATTGCTGAATTCCGAGATGTCAGAAATTATTTGCATTTGCACAGCACTTAGGAGCTAAGAGTTTGTAATTCCACCATATTGATTGAAACATATCAGAACAGCTATCCAACCAACTATTTTTATCTTGATCTGTTCATTTTGGCCATCTAAAGCAGCACAATCAATTGGACCAACCATTCTGAGATACAAATTGGCTAGTAGGAAAGCCAAAACACCAGATTGGCTGCTTTTTTTAATTGGTGTTTTTCACGATATGAAAATATTGGGTGAAAATGGAAAAACTGAGTCAAAGATCCAGATGTTTGATCTGCCCGTTGCCAAATAGCCACACATTTTGTAGCATTCATATTTGCAACTGAATTTCTCAGCTTTCACCAGAAAGCTTGTCATCATATAGATATAGCCTTAGAAGAGCTGTAAACATGAAACTGATATGGTCCCAAGAAAAGGATCTCTTTTACCCAAGATGACAGTTGCTTGTGCATCTGCTGTTTTCTCCTCACTAGGCAGCTTCCTGGACAGAAAGGGGACAGGGTCCATTGTTCAAAATCCTATAGTGTTCTCTTTTTTATCTAGGTCTAATGCTATCTAGAAAGAAGAACATTTTTGTGAGCTGAATAATGGCCATGACAAGAACTTTTCTCTTGGAATGGCCTAATTAGTTATTCAGATATAAATGCAAAAGCTATCACTGTGACATTTGACAAGGCATGACCCAGACCCATGTCCTCGAAATTGGTTTGTCTCATTACATGTTACTCACTTGGCATTAGAATGGTGTGCATTGAGCTATTTTACATAGTCTAAATCCAGTCTGCTAACCAAACTTACATAGTTCAAATGAGCTTATCAAAAATAAATAATACTATTATAATGCATGGGGGGAGGTAAAGGACTGGGGTGAAGGCTGCAAGTTAAATATATTGCCATTTTGCTTGTTTTTGATGGCTAACTTTGTTTTCTTTGCTTCTTCTGCACCCAGGCACACATTAATTCAAAGCCACAATCACAGTATGTATTATCTGTAATTTTTCTTTTCTCCTTATTGGATTCACTCCTTTTGAAATATCACATTTTAATTATGTGCATAGCAATGACTTCATTGCTTCTTAACTCAGCAACAGCCAACTCATTTTCCCCCGATGGTATGATGACCTGTCCTGTGGGAGAAATCCATCTGTTTATATTCTTTAAGCTGTATCTACACAAGGAACAGGTTTTGTATGTTTTGAAACCATCTTTCCTCATTTCACTGCATATTGCTTGCCTAGAAAGGAGAAACCAGGGAACTAAGGGGAAATCAATCAATAAGCATCTCTAGCAAAACCAATAAAATTAGCACACTTGCATAAAGTACATGGCATAAATATTTTCAAAGACCATGGATTTCACTCCATGTAAGTATCTGATCTCTGTGTCAAGTACATATATAAAGCACAAGGCTTAGTATATGGTATAATAAGTAATAGCTGTATTTTTCTTTTTAATTACATATGAAAGGATCAAGGAATAAATATTTAACTGTTGGTAATGTGTGAATGTAGTGAAAATTCTTTTTGCAGACCTGGTTACCTATCTGATGCTAATAATAGGTTTATAAAGGAAAGTGATTTTACTTGTCTGGTATGAATTCCTGGCTTGACAGTAAACATTGGTTCAAATGGGCTTAATAGAGTGCCTTCAAAAGAAATTTTGTACTGTCAACTTAATTTTACAAGTAATTGGGGAAGATTGTTATCACCTGTCACAAGAAATGTTTCCATGAGAAAGGTTTATTCCAGAAAGAATGCAGTGTTCATTTGTAGAACATTTTGTTCACCTATATAGCTCCCAGGTTAATCTACCAAGAGTAGAATGGTCTTCACTAATGATGGACCACAGTTAATTATGGGATTTCTATACAATGAGATAAACCTAGATTTACATCCATAGAATCCATGTTCAATTCTGGGACAGAGCTGGTAAAAGATTTGAAATGCCCTTTCCTTGATCTGTAGGAAAGGCACATATATATTCACAGGGGAAAAATGAATATAATTCTTCTGCAGATAGTAGTTTATCAAAGAACTGGGTACAGACCCATGAAGATATAAAGTAATGTCTAATTTAAGCACTGATAAATTTAGCAATTCCCCGACACATAATAATAGTCAAGCAAAGCTTCATTCAAACACAAAATCTTAATTTTGAAATCATGCAAATTTAGATTCGTAGAGTATTTTTAGGTTCCGTAAAGAGAGTTGAGAACTGGATACAGTTTACTAGTGTCCTGTCCCTACCCGAGACCTTGGACCATGTGGAGAGGGCTGCTTCTGCTTTACTTCCCCATCCTACCAGGGCATGCAAACTATATGTTTGGCCCATTTTTGGCCAACAAATTTTTCTACCAAGTCCTTTACATATCTTTCTTCGTGCCTAGTTCAGACATATTTGAGCCAATCTATGGATCCCAGCCACGTTACCAGGCTTCTTGCCATTATCTGGAAAAAGAGGGAAAAGTATAGTAAATACAGCAGCAAATAAGTGAAAGGAAAAAAAAAATTGCTTTGGGCTAGAACATTCAGAAAATTTTCCATAGGGAAAAGAATACATGATGAGATTTTAAGGTAGATGTAAGCTAATAAAGACATTCTAAGAAAGCAAATGATGAAAGAGAAGAGAAATTCAGAATTGTACAGAATGCCTTGGAATGAATAACTGCAACTAGAGCTCAGGAAGTTGGTGTGCATGCCATGAATGTGGAACAAGACCTAGGTACCTCTATTATTGTTTCTAGCAGCCTCTGTCACCAGAAGAAAGGACACTGTGTTTATTAAATTACTTTTCAGGTAATGTTTTTTGGCTTATGTAAATTATAATTATATATCCCCAAATTATACTTACTATCTAATTTAATTATATACAATTCCAAGTTACGTATTCTCCAAATCCTAGTGAAACATGTTTCATTATAGTTATACATTATGCCAATTATTAAGTTGCTGTCTCTCAGCTACCATGAGCTTTGTATTAATAGGTCCAGGAATTTGGAAAACACTTTCCTGCCTAACATGAAGGTTTCAACCATTTTAGGTTCTGGAACAGAGGGGATAGACAGGGCGTATGAGCTGGAGGAGAGAGAAGAACTTGTATTCCCCTGTCTGCTTCTTCTTCCAACACTTCTTTATCCCATCAGGTTCCTTGCTGGAGGAGGAGCTAAACCAACACAGAGAATCAGGCTAATGACACTTCCCCGGAGGCACTGTTGGTAACAGAGAGATGCCTTTGCCTTCGCATAGGCCTGGGTTTAGCCACACAAAGCTTCTCCTCCAAGCTTCTAAGAGTTAATCATTCCAATCTCTTCCCTGAGTTCCAATAGTCCTATGTATGGTGTCTCTTCCTCCATAAGACCTTAGAATTCCCCTTTTATTCCTTCATTTCTTCCATATACATTTAACAGTTCTTTATGTAGAATTATCTCTGTTGAAATAAGTAGAATGCTGTCGCCTAAATGGACCTTCAGTACTAAAGAACTGACACTTCACAGATGAAGAACTTAATTAATTAATTTTTTTTGCGGTAGTGGGGATTGAACCCATGGGCATTCTCTCTCCAAGCTACACCCCCAGCCCTATTTATTTTGAAACAGGGTCTCACTAAGTCATAGAGGGTCTCACTAAGTAGCTGAGGCTGGGTGAGAACCTGAGATCCTCTTGTCTCAGTCTCCCAAGTACTGGGATTATAAGTGTGCGCCACCATGTCCGGTGATGGAGATGAAGAACTTAAAAACTTAAATTGACTAAGACAGGCCTGGTGGCATATCCTCTAATACCAGTTGTTGGGAGACTGAGACAGGAGGATCTCAGGTTCAAGACCAGCCTCAGCAACTTCAGCAAACTAGTAAGACTCTGTTTCAAAATAAAAAATAAAAAGGGCTGTGGGGTATAGTAACTTGGAGGTAGAATACCCTTGGGTTCAATCTCCAGTGCCAAAAAAGGAGAAAAAAAAAAAAAAGGAAGAAAAAGAAAAGCAAGCCTTAAATTGACTAATTTATTAATTTACTTTTTAAAAGTTACAACAACTAACTTGTAATGATAGATCTGAACTATATAGTTTATTTGGCTAAATCTCTTACTCTTTCAGTCTTCACTATAATTAGCGTGTAGGCAGACATTTGCAGAAACAGAGGGATTTTGTTTGTTTGTTTGTTTTGTTTTTTCCTCCTAAATAACTACAACCCACTTGACTTAGTCAAGTCTTCTACGGTTTTAGGCAGTAGAAATCCAGGAATTAGATCAGGGCAAAGGAAAAATTCCTTGAGACACATAAAATTGCATTGGGAAAGGCATGGGAATTTAGCCGGGTGTACCACTGGACCCTAGATAGAATGCAATAGTCTCTCTTTCATGGCCCTGAGCCCTCACCACAATAGACAGACAGGCTCACACTCTGCCTCCTGTTTTATTTTTTCAGATTGTTGGAAAGCCATGCTATATGCTGGATTATATGTGCCAATTTCACCACCAGAAAGAGCAAAGATTTACTTTTGCTCTTTGTCTAGTTTTGCTCTGGTGTCTAGTTCAAAACTGCCAGGAAAGGCTCTTTTGGTAGAGTTTGGATTAGGAGTCCATGCTCATTTCAATCAAGGATGATCAGTTGTAGAGAAGGGCTGAAGGGCGACAGATACAACTTTAGTTTGGCTTAGGTACCTTTCCCCAGTAACAAACAATAAAAGTAGTCACCAGGGAAGAATTTACAAACAAGAGAAAGCTACCATTTAAATCCCACAGTTAGGTGGAAAAAAGGATTTACCAGAAGTCTCTATGCCAGCATAGGCAAGCAAAATAATAGATGTCTAATACCTTGCTCTTGCCATAAATTTTGCATTTATACTGTGCTTATCTAAAGCACATAACCATAGAACACATGTCTATGTTTTGTAGAAACAAATTATCAGTCATTTTTTAATAAAATGCGTGAGTTGTTCTGGTAAGTGGCTAGTCCTATAAATACTAGATTTTGAAACACTTTTTTTAGATTTCGAAACACTTTTTTTAGATTTCATTTTTATAAGTTTGCTATGCAAGGATTTTCATAATAGCTTAATTGTGTTAAGGAACCAATATATAGTCATAAGTTACAAACACTAAAGATCTTTCAATCAGTATTTCTGGGGTCAACTTTAGCATTCTTTAGGGTGGAAAGAATTTATTTTAAAACAAATTAAGCACCATGTCCTGGCATTGGCTTTAGCGTTTCAGAAACCCATTTAGCCCTCACAATGACTCTGAAATGAGTATTATCATTTTCTCTTTCTGGAAGAGAAAATGAAGGTTTCATGAGACTAATAATAATCTATTCACCTTGAAGAGATTAGTAAATGATAGTTTCAGGGTTATAATGTAGATCTAAATGAATTACATCTTATTTTCATGACATCAGGGGTCTCCTCACTGAATTCTGCGGAGCACGGTGCTTGGAAGGCACCCCTCAGGGGCCACGATCTTCCCTAGTCTGGTAGCCTCGTGTATTTGCCTCCACATTGCTCCCACTTCTGCATCAGACAGCAGTCCTGTCCTCATGCTGTGTTTATTACAGACTTTCCTTAAAGCTTCCCTTATAATAAACTAACCATGGCAAGTTAATATTAGAGCAGTTCTGCTCTCTATTCACTAAATGTTAGCTGTGACCACCAAAAACATCTCCAGACATTTTCAAATTTTGCCTGGATGGCAAAATTGTCCCCTTCCTCACGCACACGAACACTGGTTGAGAGCTACTGTTTTAAATGCACCTATTCCTCATTAATAAAAAGGTCAACAGTGCTGTTAATGAGTTTTAAATATTGTTACTGAAAATGGGTGTTAAAAAGTGGGACCATATTATAATAACAAACTGTCACATAAACACCTGAGTGCAGATGATGAAAAGTCTGTTGTTTGTATTGCAGTCTTATATTTCTTATCCCATTTTTGAATCTTTAAAATGCTATAGCCAAACACTGAGCAATTATGTCAAGAATTAAGAAATTTCTCATTAGTGTCATTTGATATAGTTCTTCACTAATACTCAAGTTTGCTTAGGGAATCAGAGCAGATTATCATTAAAAGGAATGTTGAGAGATGATTTGCTGTATGACTCTGCTTCCCCACAAATCAAAATCTGAACCATTCAGAGTTCCTAGGTCAGTTTTGAGAACAGAGAATTTTGAGCACTGGTCCTACTAAGATCGCCAGAATAAAATGTTATAATGGGCTAGTCAGCTTTTTATTACTGTAACAATATATCTTAGATAATTAGTTCATAAACAGAAATGGCATATTTTGGCTCATAATTTTGGAGGTTTAATGCATGTTTGATTAATTCCACTGTTTTGGTGGGCTTGAGGTGAGGAAACATATCATGGCAGGAATGTGTGGCAGAAGCAAAACTTCTTACCTTGTGACCAAGAAGTCAAAAGAGGAAAAGAAAAGGCTGGACCCCATAATTCCTTTCTTTTTTTTTTTTTTTGTATAGAAAAGAGGTTTTTTTTTTTAAATTTTTTATTGTAGTAACTCGTGCAATATAGCATACATCTTTGTTAAGTACAAATTGTTAACAACATTTTTGCACACAATTCTCATTTGACCCCTTCCCCGATTCCCTCCCCATTCCCTCCCCCTCCCTCCCCCTAAGGTTCACTTCAGTGAGTGACCTTGATATGATTGTGTAGGTACATCATGTGCTTTAGGGTGTCCCTCTGCCCCATGAATCCACTACAATTAAATCAATTTCTTTGCTTATCAAGCAATCATAAAAAACATGAACAACAACACCTGCTGGCGAGGGTGTGGGGAAGTGGGAACCCTAATACATTGTTGGTGGGATTGCAAACTTGTGCAACCACTATGGAAAACAGTATGGAAGATACTCAGACGAATGGGAGTGAACCTACCATATGACCCAGCAATACCACTACTGGGTATATACCCACCAGAATGGAAACCAAATTATCAGAACGATGCATGTGTATCTATGTTTATAGCAGCTCAATTCACAATAGCCAAACTATGGAAGCAGCCAAGATGTCCAACCACAGATGAATGGATTACAAAACTATGGGAT
>PVLC010000463.1:6082-30822 GCA_004027655.1 Graphiurus murinus | reverse complement strand
CATAGGATGGTCTCTAGATGAAAAAGAGAGATCCTCGATAACCGTAATTCCTTTCAAAGGCATACTCCAATGACCTAAAGACTTCCCTATAATCTCCACCTCTTAAAGTTTCCACTACTACATAATAGCTCCACAGCAGGGATTAAGTCTTAACACATAGGCCTCTGGGAGACATAGGGCATGCAAGCTATTACAGATAATATCACCTAAAATGAAAATTCCTTTATGTTTAACTGATATATCATCCACAATCCCATGCAGCAAGCTACTTCATTTATTTAGCTTGGCATAATTCTTAAGAGTTCACAAGAATTAGCCCCAGATTAAAGCTAGGCATTAATTGAAGGCCAAGTAAAAGGCCATGAACACCAAGAATGGAAAATTATGCAAAAATGGACATTAGATTTGGGGAGATTAAAAATTAGATAGTTTTTCAGACATGCTAGTCTAAAATATTTTGCTCTTTTAGACAAAGTCAGAGAAACTGAGAAATATATAAATTGGATCCATTTTCCCTTTAGAATTTTTTTTTACTTCACTGACACACTATAGATACTAAAGGTACACTTTGCATATTAATAGATAACTGTTTTATGGAGATTTTTAAGTATGTTTTCTGCCGCATTATACAGTTTATTCTTTAAGAGTAAACTCTTGGGGAAATTTTTCTTCTAGTGAATGAAGGGTAGCTCTGCATCTAACCAATAGTTTGTTTTTTGTTTTATGAGAAGAACAAATGGCCCAATAGTCTGTACTTTTCTCGTCTTGGACGTAGGAAAACTTAATGCTAAATTTGTGGCCCACCTCCTAACAGTTATATGGGGCTCTATGGTATGCATGTTTAGATCGGTTCTGTTTCTTGCTCCATTTTCTGTCCCCAGAGTTGTTTTTTCTCCTCTTTTCCTCAAAATCCTAATATTTATATAATTGTGCTACATTTTATAACTATTTATAGGTTTTGAATCCTTATTTGAAACAAGGTAAACTCTAAATAAATACATCTTTATATAAGTAACAAACAACACAAAAAAAGGAACAGGAGAAAATAATCAATGCTGCTCCATTGTTGGCAAAGAAACTGATGATAAAAAGAACCTTGGTATATGAATAGAAGTCTTCCAATAGAGAAAGTAGAAACAGAAGCATTACATGAAGTGGAGTTTCAGTGACAATAACATTAGACAGGATTAATGAGTTTAAAATGAGAGAGTGGACCTCTTTGAAGGATTAGAGAATAGAGAAAGCAGGACGAGGAAAAGATGGGAAAGCCAAGTTAGACTCAGGTGAAATGCCTGGTACACTATGCATGTATGAATGTACCTTGTAGACAAAGGAAGTGATTAAGTGATTTAAGTCACAAAAGTGGTGTGATCAAGGTAAGCCTTAGTAGAAGGATAACTCTAGTGTTCCTGAGTAAGAAGCAATGGAAGTAAATCAGATCATGAAGACATGAGGACCTGTTAGGGTCAGCCTTAGCCCTACCTCACCATTCATGGTTAGGGTTTTTTGCCAGCTCACAACCTGGTAATAAAAACTGAGCCAGGTGATACACTAACACCCTTTCTGTCTCCAGAAAATAAGGTCTGAAAATATTCTACTGTACTGATTCTGCATTTCTGTGTACATGGGAGCCTAGATTTATAGTCCTCTTGTCTCTGGATTCTCTACTTAGGTTCTAGGTGTCTGTCCATTACTGCTCTTCCTTCTAGCCATTGATCCAAGGTCATTTTGGTGAATGTGGTAAGAAACATCATAATTATGCAAATACCTGGAGGTACAGATGATGGTATTTGTTGATGGGAAATCAACAAATGGGCGTGAAAGAAGAAAAGAAAGAGAAAGGTCAAGGATGAGTTTAAGGTTTTTTACCTGAGCAATAAAAGAATGAAACTGTACTAACTGAAATGGGAAGAATAGCAAACCATGTTTGGGGAGGGTGATGAGAGAGTTCTGGTTGTAGAAACAGTGTACTTGTGTAATCAAATACTTGAGTCTGGGAGGTTTTCTAAGTAGAGAGACATATTGAGAAAACCAGCATATAGATCGACTTGAAAGCCATGGTACTTGATGAGATCACCAAGAAATTGGATTCTAAAGACAAGAGAAAGAGTCTGAGTACTGGAACACTCCCAAATGTAGCAGTCTAGTTGAAGTTTGGAGGACATTTAAGATCTAAACCATAGCATAAGAATAAGTCCTAAGCTCTCTTCATATTTTCAATTCTCTTCCTCTGGAACCTCATTGATTCTCAGGATTGTAAATACAACTTAACATTGACAGTTTCCAAACCAAAGGCTTTGACTTTGTTTTGAACTCAAGATCTGCAAATGAAACTTCTAGATCCAAATAGCTTCTTGAATATATATGTAATAAGTATCTTACACTTATCTCTTAAACTGAAGTTCTATACTCCTGACAAAATCCACTTGGGTCCCATGTTTCCTTTGTTCTGTATGTGACACTCCATTCTGTATACAGTTACTCAAGCCAGAAACCTATTAACCATTCTTTATATCTCTTTCCTGCTCACCTCTCCACATTCTACTCACTACCAAGTTGTATCAAATCTACTTTAAAATACAAAGACTATATGTTTCTCAGCCCTGGATTCATTTGTACTCAGATTCACTCTTCATGTTGTATATTCTCTATTCTATAATATAGGGAATTTAACATTGAAAGCTATATGCATTGAAAGCTCAGCCAGTTTCTGGGTGTGTTCCATTCATGGAAGACATTGATAAAATATTGGAGATCAGGAGTAAAAGAGAGAACAGGGTATTTCTTCCTCTACTCTATTAAAGTGGTATCTTCCCAATGTTCTCCAGCTACCAACCAGGTGACTCAAGGCCCAAACCTCTTAACAATGCCACCTGCCCACCTGGTCCCTCCAGACAAGAAGAATGAAGGTGTTTTGCTGCTGTGTAAGCTCTCTCATTCTTTCAGCTTCTCAGCTTTTCCATCACCTGAGTAGTAACACCACAGATTAAATGTCCTCTCTTTTTCTCCATTTAAAATAGAATACTTTATCTTTCCATTGTTTGTATTGTTGTTTTAATCGGATTCTCAGAAATAAATTCATCTCTTTTCACCTCTTGCTGCATATATTCTAAGATATCGTTATCTATTTCCTGCCATGTCCTCTCGTTGGTCTTCTCCACTTCTATCTTCTCTTCCTTTGATCCATTAGCACTGTTGCCAGAGTCATCTTTGAAAAACTCAAATCACAATTTGGAATGGTGGTATACACCTGTAATCTCACTACTGGGGAGGCTGAGACAGGAGGAATGCAGATTTGAGGCCAGCATGTGGTAATTTACCAGGACCCTGTTTGAAAATAGAAAATAAAATAGGGGCAGGGGTGTAGCTCACCAGCTCAGAGGAGAATAGCCCTGGTTTTAATCCCTAGTAACACACACATGCACACCTCAAATCATCCCATTTAATGGTTTTCCCTTCTATGTAGAATAATTGACACCCCTTTATCTTCCTATGGGCCATGCATACTTTTGTAATCTCACTCATTTTGTACCACATCCTTCTTCTGATTTCCTAGAGATCATACCCTCTTCATAAAACTCCTACTCACATATTACATAAAATTGCTCCCCTCCCTCAACCCTGTTATTTTCTCTTTTGGTTTTCTGATCTTTGATTTGACACAATATAATTCGTTACTATATTTTTACTTGCATGTGTACTTATTTTCCCTTTTTTACCAAGAGCTTCCAGGGGTCAGAGAACAAGACTGTAATGTTCATCATCATATCACCAGTGCCAACCTTACTTGTGGGATGTATTCCTAGAACAGTAGGTAGTGTTTGAATAAATAAATGAATGCATGGTGATTATTCACACCAGTACTTCCTTCACTGTTACATTACAATGGTTCAGGGCATAACTAATAACCAAATCATGTTAAATTTGGAATTCTATCTGGAGTCAGAAAATGGCTCAGTCCCTACTCTAATAGATAGTAATTGCTATTATGCTGTAAGAAAACTAGAAAATCTGGTGGTTTGTGGAACCAGAATTGAAAGTCATGGATCCTTTCCAAGATACCTTCTCCTATTCTTTTTTAATCTTACTACTTTTTCTCCTCAACTCTTTAGAATATGCTCTACCTTCCAAAACCTTAAATTCTTTGCATAAAATATAAAGTACTTGTTAATACAGTAGAAACCTCTTTCCATATCCAGGAAGTGAGTGACCACTTCCTGTCCATATTGCCTATTTTCAGTCAATATGGCTGTCTCAGAAGTACCACTGTCACACACACAAGCAGGCTCTTCCATCCCTGCATCTGTGTATTGCCTTAAAGTCCCCTTCACTGAGGACTCCACCCCCCACCTTGTCATATGAGAAATCAAATTCCGATCCAACGCAATCACCTCCTCTTCTCTTGAGCTTCCCCTAACTTCCAACCCACATCAGTCCTCTGTGTTCCCAATGTCTCCCTATTAGGTGGTTTACTGTGTTCTGTTTTACTTTCATTTTAAAGGTCTCACCAGGTACTACACTGTGAGCATAAACCATATCATGTTCCTATTTGCATTCCAACACACACCACAAGGTCTGAAAAACACTTAATAATAAATTGTATTGAATGGCTGATAGAGTGAATTGTAATTTTACCTTTGCATACTTTTGTCATTTCAAGAAACATTTTTGCCATAACAAACTTCTATTTGTTTACTTTCTCTCTTTAGCTCCCAAATTGCACTCCTTAATGGGTTCCTGCCTTTTCCTAACACTCTTCATTTTGTAGCTTTGGGTTTAGCTGTGACCCATCTGCCCCCTCCTCCCGCCAACTGGCCTCCTGTTCCCACTTTGCTTTCCTCCCTCCTTAGTGGCAAATCCAGCCCTAAAGCCTCTACTTTCTGCAGGGACAGAAAGAAACTGTATTGGAACTGTGATCCTGCTGGGAGTAAAGGAGACACAGAGTGGTCCTACCACCCACTGCCCACCTTCACCCAGTCTTCTTCAGTACTGAGAGCAGTCAGAGTCTGATGAGCTAATCCATTCCTCCTCAGCCATGAGGGTGCAGTGGGAGGAGACATTCTGCAAATCAAAGAAATAAGCAGAGATTCATTTGCATGCACTATTGATTTTGGTTCCAGGAAATGTTAATAGCAGCAGAGTCAGACCTTCATACCTCTTTATACTGAAAAGAAATTCTTCTGCCTTTTCCATTCAGCAGTATTACTAGAGAGTGTCTCTATCATTTAATTAGTGAGAATATGCAAGGCGGAATTCCTCTCTGGTGTAATGGTGATGAACTCTAACCTTTTTTTAATATGACAGTCTCTTAGCATCTTTAAAACCTTTCTTTTAAAAAGAGAGACATGAAACAATGATACATTTTGTGTGTACTACTTTATTTCTACGACTCGCACAAGGAATTATGTTTTTCCTTCTATAGTGCTCTCCTCAGAGGAAAGGACTAGGAGAAAGCCCTGCAACCCCACGAGTCCGCCCGTTTGTTGAAATCAGTTCAAGATCATCCAGGTCTGCAAAACTCAGCTGAAGCAGCTTGTTGCATAATTTACCAGAGAAGAGAGGGCCATCTGGAGAGCCAATCTGGAGAACTCGAGCAAAGGCAGTCTTTTTTTTCCCCCCTCTTAAGTTATCCTGACTGACTCCCTGCCTAATATAGGCCTCTGCAGTCCTTGGCCTGCATCCTGAAAGATGGAGGTCCAGGTCAAAGGCCTTGGCCTTCTGGCATTGAACCCTGGCAAAGAACTACCTGGCTCATAAATGCTAGTAGCCCCACCTACCATAGCTGTTCAAGGTTCTCAGTCAACTCCCACCAGTCTTACCCCATGACACTGTGGGGGCCTGTGTCATTCCAGAGGACAGCTGGTTTACGCATATGCAGAGGAGGCAGCTACCCACAAAGTGATGTGGAAAGCTCTACCAAATGAAAAAATAAAATAAAATTTAAAAAACAAAGAAAAGAAAGAAATCTGCCTTAATCTCCAGTTAAGGAGTATGTCCTTGCTTCCACAGAGATTAAATCCTTTGTGTTAAAACCATAGATTTCTTTTGAATTTAAAACCTGTAAATGATTCTATAGGAGAGTTAACACACTTAACTCATATCAGGATAGTATTTTCTCAGTTACTTAGGTGACCTTCTAAGGAGTGTGAAGAGTTTCTATAGAATTATTCCTCCCTCCATAGTCTTGGGGAAGAAGTTGACACCAGGCAGGAAGGAGGTCTGTATCCGCCAGCCCCTACCTGCCTCCTCCAAAGTCCCACCCTGTTTTTCTGTACCCAGCTGCACCAGGGCTCTAGTGACACCTAAACTCTGGCTCCAGCTGACTTGTAGTCATTTCCAGAGATAATCCACAGAGCAGCTTTCAGGGCTGGGAAGGTAACAGCATAGACATTGACACAGGTATGGGACAACAGGATGTACTGGGAATTCTCCAACTCTGTCCTTGTCACTTTTCTTAGTCTACCTGTTCTGATATGATCATATATAAATATTATCAATGTCCATCCTAGAATTTGATCAGTTAAAAATAAAATACTTCACGGCCAGCCTCAGCTACCTAGTGAGGCACTCCGCAACTTAGTGAGACTCGGTTTCAAAATAAAGAATAAAAAATAGGGCTGGGGGTATAGCTCAGAGGTAGAATGCCCCTGAGTTCAATTCCCAGTACCGCAAAAAAAAATAAAAATAAAAATAAAATACTTCAGAGTCTGACATTGGTTAAGCTGCATAACTTTCCAGGCTTAATGTCTAATCTATATAATAGAAATAACAGTACTTATTTGATTTTATTTTTAAAAATCCAATATATGCATAAGTCCTGCCACACAACTTTATGGCCAATTAAAAAAATATTTGTTTTCATTTTCTTCCTTATGTGGTTTAAAGTGCATGCATTTCATTCAAACCAATTTTACTGGTTCAGCAGTGTAGAATTTCCTCCAAGTGTGCCTCCAGGGTACTAAAGTTCAGGCTCCAGGGCTCTGTTTCCTGAATGGCAGGGCACCTTTATCTTCCTTTCCTGCCAAAACCTTGAACTTGGGCATGTGGGGCAGGGGGAGGATTTGTGCAGTCTTGCACGGATGTCTACAGTGCCTCAGATGAACAATGTTTTAATTATGGCTCTTCAGTCTGAACTGCACCTGCCCATTTCACTATCAGAAAGAAAAATCTCTCTTTTCTTCCTTGCTTCACTGTTATGCTTTGGAACCATGATTGTTTTGCCGAAATAGATATTGACTAGAGAAGGACAAACCTCAAAGGGTTTGGATTAAGTTCTCTTTCTGATAAACATGATGGAGTTTGAATGCTCCAGGGAATCTTATTTAAACTATCTTAACCTTTGGGGCCCATGAAAACTAGAAGAAAAATTTCTTCCTTGCCACTTTCTTTGGTCTGCTGCCCTCAGAGGAGACCAAAGTGCAAACACGTGTCACTCCAAGGCTTTTAGCTGCAATTGTTTGATAATGTATTCTGAGATCCTAGAAAGACAATGCTTGTGCGCATGCAAAATATGAATAATAAACTGATCCTTGGCATATCAGGGATTCTTAATCTCTTTTACCTTTTGGACTGTCAAAGTGACAATCTGGTGAGGTGAATATATATCCCTTTTGAAAGCAGTATCTTTAGGTATATTCATTAAAACACATAGGATTAAAGAAACTCAATTATACTGAAATAGTTTTCTCTGAGAGCAAATCAAGTTTCTCTTAGAATACAGTAAGATCTATAAAAGTAAAGTTTGCTGCCATTTTATTACTAAAAGCGCATGTTCATTATATTGTACAGGTACACAATTTGGAAATTATAATAAAAGCATAAAGAAAAACTTAAATCACCTATAGCTTTGATTTCAAAACAATCTTTGAACATTCATTCATCTCTAATAGGTGGTTGGATTAAATAAAATAATTGTTTGCTATTTTCAGTGCTCAAAACACATTAAAATTTAACCTTTGAGAACCTTTCAGTCAACATGTAGTCCTGGAGTTTTTTGAGCTGAATTTGACAAAGGAGCCCAGCTCATCAGGAGACAAGACCTAGTATAATTATCAGACTCATCTGGGGAGATTTTTTTATAATCTAGACTCTTAGGTTCTAATCTAGGCCTCTTGACCAAGACAAGAATTTCCAGAAACAGGGTTAGAGAATATATATATATATATATATATATATATATATATATATATATATATATATATATATATATATGTACTCGGGATTGAATCCTGTGGCTTTTTAATTCTGAGATATACCCCAGCCCCAATTTATTTTTTATTTTGAAACAGGGTCTCACTAAGTTGCAGAGGCCCTCACTAAGTTGCTGAGGCTGGTGGAGAACCTGCGATCCTCCTGTCTCAGCCTCCCAAATACTGGGATTACAAGCATATGCAACCATGTCTGACTGAGAATTCATACTTTTAAAGGCTGGTAAGGGACATCTGGTCATTAGAAAGTCTTGAGAATCTTTAATAATTCCCGTACATCCCTCAGTGCAGAATGCTCTCTAATACTTCTTTCAAAACATATTTGGGGTTGTAGATTTAGCTCAAATACCCTAACCCAGACTGTTCTAAACTGGTATCATCATGGCCTGTGACAGTAATATAAAAACAGGTAATATTTTCTGTTCCAAAGTCTTGATTTCTGCTTAGTTACATCCTCATCAGACAGCTCCTTCCCATGCCCAAGTGCTCTGAAGAAGGGAGTGGCAGGGGCAGGGCTGGGACTGGCTGGCTATAGCATGTGGCTGGACAGAGTGAGAGCTATCTTTGAGGGGAGGACTGGGGTGGGGGACTGATTCTTGGAGTGACTCTCTGTATCTGGATCGTGGGCTTTTTCATCCTTGTGAAGTCTACGTGCTGCGTTTTATTCATTAGCACCTACAAGGGACTAATTGCCATCAGGCATGTAGGTGGAATTCCTGGCAGGGAGCAAGAAATGGAATAGGTTTGATGACAACCAATGATCTGCCAAAGCCCTGTCAGAAGGAGAACAGAGTCTTGCTGTCACTCATCCACCCCTTTAAATTCAAATGAAGATGCTTCTGGGTGGGGAGGGGAAGGGGGCTGGCATGTGTCCAACTTTGCATTGAAGATACTGTACATTTTTACTGTATATGTGAACGTCCCTGCTCCTGGTGGTGCTGTTTCTAAATAAGGGAAAGGAGAGAGAGAGAGAGAGAGAGAGAGAGAGAGAGAGAGAGAGAGAGAGAGAGAGAGAAAGAGAGAGGGAGAGGTAGGTTTGAAGCTTGTGTCCGGCTAGCTGCACTAGTTACTTTCTATAATGTCAGTGGCTGGAGGTGACTCAGACATTCACCCATTCACCCAGGGGCAGCAAGCAGTCTGTAACTGTCTTCTTTGTCTCATTTGAATTATGTACATATTTTCAAAAGGCTCTTCACTTTCCCATTTTCTTCACAAAAGACAAAGGCCATCGTGGAGCACTCAGAGGTCACAGTCATGAACACTGAACCCCACTCCCCTGGCGGGGAGCATTTCAAGCTACCATTAAAGCCCCATCAATACAAACTGCAGCTCTGCGTTAACAGTAATTTCAGGAAGTCAGAAGCATGAGGCATGAGCTGCCTGGGTGTATAATCACATCCCCCAATGACAGTGGGCAGTAGTATCAGTGGGTAGCAGTGCTCATATACTTAAATCAAATCTAGTTGTCCCTGACAAGTGCCAAGCATGCTTTGAACTCTCCCAAGTAATAGGCTTCCTCAACTCAAGTAAAACTCAGGCTCTTCCACAGGGGATAGCCCCACCTTTCCTTCTTATACTTTCAGCCCAATTCTCCTCCTTCCTGTTATTTTCTATGGCAAAGAGGGAATAAACCAGTTCCAAACTCTGCAGTGCAGATCAACTGTTATTCAGTAAAGTGAAGGTATGACTCAGCTACCTCACGCTGATTTACTGAAGGAAGCTGCAAAATCTCTGTTCTCAAATATATCCAGCAGAATGGTAGAAAATAATCTATCTTGGGTAATTCTACGTTTGAAGAGGACCTCAACTAGATGACTCCACAAAAGTCTTCTGAAATTAATAAGTCAGTGATTATTTAAAATTATCACTACAGACCATGTAATATTATGGGTTTTTTTTTTAAAAAAACTGTTTTCAAGAAGTTTATCTTACTGATTTACTTGGCTATTTCTTTCACAAATACTTTATTTTGTTTTTCTATGCTTGGAATGACTACATTTTCTTAAGATGACTACAAATGTTATGCCAGTGACATTTGTAGGTGGAATCAAAACAGTATTAATTAGTTTTACTGAAGAGTTCCCTGACTTTAGCATGTCAGTAACAAAGACACAGTATATTTTCCTTAATTGTCATGAGTCCTTCATGGCTCAACATGTTACCTTAAAGTACCTCTACCTGCAACCAAAGAATTCATCCTTTATAGATATGCTGTACGGGAATATTTTGTTGGGAAAACTAGTGGTTTCTGAGCATGTTTATTTTATTTTTTTCTGCTGGAAATGCTTTTATCCAATCCTAAAATGGTGCCCAAGTGCTTTATATTATGTTATTTTAATCAGTTGGAGTTTATACATATTTCAAGCAAGGGCATTGAAATCAAATGTTAGTTAACTCCTTGAAACCACTAGAGTTAGTAAAGACAGGTAAAGGTTAAAGAGGAACTCAGGCTGTGGAATTCGGAGAAGAGAGTTGTTTCTCTTCATCCATCCCACCCTTCCTGATATTTAGAAAGGAACAGAACTTCACCTTGTTGTGTTATCTGAAGATATATAGACAATGATCAACAATGTGTTGTAACAGGAGAGAGATGAAGGGAAAAAGGAGACTGAAAATGAAAGAGCAAAAAGAGGAACAGTGTAAATATACAATTACATTCAACTGGCAACAATTGAGGCTCCTCTGAAATTAAAGAGAGACAGGGTAGATATATGTAAGAATAAGCATTCTAAAATCTTTTACTTAAACTCTTTCTTTGAACCCATTTCCACTGAGTACATGAACAATTCCTCTTATTTTCAACCTAATGAATGGTGGATTGGTGTCTGAGCAGAACCCCAACCTCCCTATGGTTAGTATGAACTGATAATATGGTATACTATTAAAATAATTGCTTATAAAATTGCTAGAGGGGAGGAAATAGCTAAGGAAGAATTTATTCTGAAAGTTAGAACTAGATATGCTCAAAGAAATTAAGGGGGAAATAAACAGTAAACTATGATCCAGACCCAATGTGTTGAAATATGGACCCCCCAGAAAAATAGGATCAGCCAAGTATTTCAAGGAGAGAGAACTCATGAACAGAGATACAGAGGCAGGAAGCTGTGAACAATCTGGTGTAGTTTGTAAGGGCTTTTCTGATGTCTGACTAAATACCCATAATAAATAGAACACAAATTTTTACACAAGATTTATGGTGAGAATGAAGAAAAAGTGAAAATCTTACAAAAGCGAAATCCTTTTCAAGTGTTTTGCTTTTCTGTAATAATTAGCATCTGAGCCGGGCGTGGTGGCACACTCTTGTAATCCCAGCATTTGGGAGGCTGAGACTGGAGGAACCGGGTTCGCGGCCAGCCTCAGCTACCTAGTGAGGCACTCCGCAACTTAGTGAGACTCTGTTTCAAAAATAAAAATTACAAAACAGGGCTGGAGGTATAGCTCAGGGGTAGAATGCCCCTGAGTTCAATCCCCAGTACTGCAAAAAAAAAAAAAAAAAAAAAAAATAGCATCTGACATTCTATTGCAAACTATACTATACCTGCATTTGTTTATAAACAATGTTTTAAAGCTACTTCCCATATAAATTATTAGCTTTTTCTGGAGGAAGTTTTGAAGTCTTAGGAAGATGTGTCAAGTTCATCCTGTGGCTTTCTATATGTCTTGCTTACTCCATAAGCTTTTTGTATGCCCTGGAGGCCTTATAAACTACTGTATTTTAGTTGATACCATTCTGTTTCATTTGAGAAGCCTGTGTTCAAATAAATGTGTATGGCTCAATCATATCTAGAGATAAAGCTTTAAAGATGGATCTGGGTGTGGTGGCACATGCCTGTAATCCCAGTACTTGGGAGGCTGAGACAGACAGATGGCAGGTTTGAGACCAGCCTCAGTAACTTAATGAAACTCTCAGCAATCTAGCAAGATCCTGTTTCAAAACAAAAAACTAAAAAGGACTGAGAGTGTAGCTCAGAGGTAGAATTCCCCTGGGTTCAATCCCCAGTACCACACACACACAAAAAATGGAATATGGCTTTTGTTTATTATGAAATATTCAGATCAATGACGTAAAAGGATCTGATTCAGGTTTATATAAATTTATCAAAATATTTGTATGTAATGTATGTTCTATGCAAAACAGTTTGTTAAACTGAAGAAAAGCAGGTTATTTAATCAACATTTTCCTAAAGATAGGTTGATTGTCTTTTCTCCATTAATCTCTTTGTTGCTTTCACACATGTAACCACATCTGAGTCAGGTATATAAAATCACTCTTTGATCCACACCTTTAGTATTGTCGCCTAGCCTAATGACGGGCATGTAGAAAGCATAAGAAAATTCACTCTGAAAACTCAGAAATGCTAGGCAGTTTGCAAAATAGTTTTCTTGGATCGAATCAGTGTCTGTAACAAGAAATAAATATACACATGTGATTTACAGCCTGCCAATTATGGCGCACAAATTCTATGAAGTAAATCAGTTCTACCAAATTCCACTCATATTTGATTAAGATTGTTTAGACCCCCGCCCCTCCCAAACACACACCTTGGACTACTTCAGCTCCTGTCAAAAAGGCTGGCCTCACCCCTAGGTGATGGGGAAGGCCCTGTGCCCCCTCTCCCACCTTCAGTGATGCCTGAAATACTTTAAGTAGGAGATCAATCAATCAATTTTGCCTCCACAATATGAGTAACACCTAGACCTAAATTCATACAAAGAGATAAAAATCAGACGTTTCCTAAGGCAGCAAGTATGGGACAATAGAAAGGAAGGAGCACACAGGGGTGCTCAAGGCCAGAAGGAATACCAGCTGTACCAGGTCTCAGCAAAAGCAAAATCTATGACTAGCAAAGCAAAATGTCATCTCTGCCAGTTTACCCAAGGCTTGTGTTAATGAAACTCTACTACTTCCACAATGACCTCATGATGTAAAACATGCTTCAAATGTTGGCAGCTTGTGTTCTTAAAGGTTAAAGACATTACATTGCAATCAAATATAAAATTCATAAAGATTCTTTTTTTTTCAAGTGGGAAAGAAAAATTATTTTTATTTATTTTTAATATTTTTTTTTAATTTTTATTTTTATTCATACATTGTAAGCATACATCTTTGTTAGGTGCAAATTGATAACGATACATGTGCTCACAATTCTCATTTGACCCCTTCCCCCAATTCCCACCAGGCTCCCTCGCCCTCCCTCCCATTCAAGTTCAGTTTAGTGAGTGACCTTGATATACATTAGTGTCCCCCCCGCCCCCATCCAACCCCCTCTGCTAAATCAACTTCTTTGCTTTCGAGGGTCTCTCCTTTTTCATCTGGAGACCCTCTTATGCCCCATCTTCTCCCTAGCATCTGCATATTAGGGAGAACATATGCTTCTTTACTCTTTGTGACTGGCTAATCTCACTTAACATAATGTTTTCCAGTTGCCTCCATTTCCTTGCAAATAACATGATTTTGTTGTTCTTTATGGCTGAGTAAAATTCCATTGTGTACATATCCCATAGTTTTGCAATCCATTCATCTGTCGATGGACATCTTGGCTGGTTCCATAGTTTGGCTATTGTGAATTGTGCAGCTATAAACATAGACGCACATAGGTTGGTCTGATAGTTTGGTTTCTGTTCTTTTGGGTAGATACCCAGAAGTAGTATTGCTGGATCATATGGTAGGTTCATTCCCACTGGTCTGAGGATCCTCCATACTGTTTTCCAGAGAGTTTGCACTAGTTTGCAATCCCACCAACAGTGTATTAGAGTTCCCACTTCTCCACATCCTCACATCCTCGCCAGCAGTTGTTGTTGTTCATGTTTTTTATGATTGCCATTCTGACTGGAGTTAGGTGAAATCTCAAGGTAGTTTTGATTTGTATCTCTCTGATTGCTAATGATGTGGAACATTTCCTCATACATTTATTGGCCATTTGTATTTCTTCTTTTGTGAAGTGTCTATTTAGATCCTTTGCCCATTAAGAAACTTTCATTCTGGTTCGCTGCAATCCAACTTACACTATCTCCAAAAAATCAGTTGTAAGTGCCTTAGAAACATCTCTAGGTTTGGTCCAAAGTCCCTCAAACAAGAAACACGAAGAAAAGTTTGTGATTATCATTCTTGTAAAAGTTTGATGATTCTCATAAAAGAGCAGGTAGTTGGATGTGGGATATTGTTAATAAGTAAAAATCAAGGAATAAAAAGTGCTTTGTACAAATGATTTTTTTATGTCTTGAGGGATAGATAATTTTAAGTTTACAAAGCAAAGCAAGTTTCCTCTACTTACTGATGTTCATTTGTGTTCTAAAGGCCACAGTGACCCTAGGGAAGGAAATAGTAAGTATAATAAGGATACTTGTGAGAAGCTAGAGTAATGGTAAGATTAATGACAAATCTCAGTGTGTCATTAGTTTGCCTTGTCTTGCCCTTGAACTTGTTGGGAGTGCTCTTTGCTATAATGCACATCAGTGGAGGAAATATTCAACACTTGTACCACTTTGTGATAGGTTTCACAACTGAATTTCTGGAGTTTCCTTCAATCACACTAAATTGAGCATCCTCCCACCTATTTATATGATTGAGGCATAATTTCTAATATCTGGTTTCAACTGGAAAGTGACCCATTTGTCAGCACTTCTGTCATATCCTTCTTGTACATTCTAGGAAGTCAACCATTGGCTTTTGTTTTGATTCTCATGCTTCTAGCTGTCTCTACATTTATGCTGTGCCTTTTTTTCTGTTCTATCAAGCAAGTATAGACTTAGAAAAAGAATAAAACATTATACAGATCCTCTTGACTATGTGTTAGTTGCAACATAAAGAAGGCAGTAGAGGAGGAGAATTATCTTTTACCGTCTCTTTTGAGGCAATTAAATTAGATGAAATTCTAAATAAATAGAGAACTGTATTCAAAATAACTCAACAAAATCATAGACTAAGATTTAATTTATTTGATCAAAATATTTTATATGGTATAGATAATATCAATGCATTTTTTTAGTTAAAAAGGGATAAGGTATTGGTAGACATTTGGGTGAATATATTTTGTGGTGTTTTTAGGTTAGAACCATAACATAGTTACAGAGAATAAGCTGTTGAATGAAAGTGGAATTTTCACTTGTGTAATCCTAAATGTCCTCCAAATGCCCACAAACTAAAGACTTGGTTGTCAGCTTGTGACTTATTTGGAGGTTATGGAACCTTAAAGAGATGGGGTCTAGTGGAAGGAAGTCAAAGGGGGTGTGTCCTCATAAGGGGTATTGGGAGCCCAGCCCCTCCCCCTCTTTCCTTCCCCTCTCCTTTTGTCTCTCCGTCTTCCCCCTCCCCCTCTGCCTCTGTCTCTCTACCTCCTGGCTGCCAGGAGGTAAGCAGTTTGCTCTGCCATGCTCTCTTCATGATGTACCACCCTGCTATAAGCCTAAAGGCAACAGGGGCAAGCAAGCATGGTCCAAATCCTCTGAAACCATAAGCCAAAATACATCTTTCTTCCTTACAAATTGATTTTCCCAGCAACAAAAAAGCTGATTAAACACTTTTGCGATTCATCACTTTGGACTAGCCTCCTCCCCAAGTATTTTAATGGAAATTTATTGAAATGTGTTATTCTAATCACTAATGACTAAGAAAAATATTTTTTCAGTATTGTCTTATTGAAGTGTAAATTGTTACTTTAACCCAATGTTCCCATGCTTTTTTTTTTTTTTTTTTTTTTGACATGTTGTATTTCTCCCCTTGCATTGTTAGGTCCAATCAGGTGATACCTGTCTTCTGGCCACAGCTTCCTGAAATATACTAATAGTAATCTGCATGGGTTGCTAAACCAGAGTCTCAAACTTGTAAAGTAAGAGTAGAGGAATGTTCAGTGAGAGCTAAAAAGAGCATATAGACTTTGTGATCATCATTGGCTACCTTTGCAGTTCATTTTGGATTTGTGACCAAACTCCAGAGATCTGAGCTGGTAACTAAGTGAAACCTGAATGAGTAAAGGAAGATTCTGTCATAATTCAGGAAAAGCACTCCTATTTTGCCAAAATAGCATTTCATGTGTAAAAGATATTTTATTTTACAACAATGATCTGCTAAGTGTGATTACTAAATGCATAAATCTCCTGAGTTTATAAGACTGGTTTTCCTACGAAGGCCAACCCTGTCTAGGAATATAATAGTTCTTTCAGTCTTTCAGGTGTCTGAAGCAATTAACGGAAAACGTTATGTTTGAATCCGCTAGTGCTGTTTATTTCTCTGATGATGCCATTCCATCCTGGTTACTGGGAGGGGTCAACAATACATTATTTAAAAAATGAAAAGTAATTTTTGTTTTAGTAAAAGGGGATGAAAAAATGCCTGAGGTTAACATGATAAGTCAATGTCCAGTTCAGATTGCAAAATAGGGCAGAGGAACGAATGTGATAGGCTATTTTTAATGGGACAGGGCTCTGAAAAATATTTTACTTTTCTAGGTTGGTGTTGATTATAAACTAGGATTACAACGTCCCAGATTTATATACATCTGAATACTTGTACAAACAAGCTCAAAAAACACAAACTATATAACATTATCAAAACATCTGGATGTACATTTGTATAATTGGTTTAAAAGTCATTGTTGGGAAAATTTGTTGAGTTGTCAGTTAACGGTTTTAAAATAAACCTTTAGAGCCACTGAGGAGTCTAATTTTCACAATATCCATGTATATACAAGAAAATAAAATTAAATGAAACTGTATGTTAGAAAAGAATATTATTTATTGAGTAAATAAAATTTAGCTATTTTAATCTCTACAAAACAACTATGGTTCCTAGAGACAGATAGTCCAATAATCTCAATGACATAGTCAAGTTTAATATGCCATTGGCTTCCTGAGATTTTCTTTTATTTGAAAAACATTTTTATAGCACTGTGTACTAGAGATGATGCTATACCCTTTATAAGTATTAACTCATTTTATCCTTGTAACATTCCTATGTAATAAATAATACCATTATCCAAACAAATATCTTGCCCCAAATGGGTTTAAAAGCCAACAATCTGGTTGCAGATTCTGCACTCAATCCTTAATATATGTTATCTCATTAATTTCTATTTACATGGTACATGAGAATAAATCACTCTTGCCCTAAGTATCTGACATCCCATCCTAGCTGGATCACAGGACTTGTTAGGACTCAGGATGTAACTCTCCACACAAGAGACAGGTAGATTTTGCCTTTGGGTGCAATATTCAGCCCACAATCCTCTTTCATCACAAGATCCCTCTCTGTCATTCTTCTTGGTTGGGGAGAGGTGTGGAATGTGGGAAAGTATTGATTTCCTTTCCTGCTAATGAGTTCCATATGGATCCATAAAAAATATCTAATAATGTGGAAACTCAGAATACAAGGACAGGTGGTCTCAATCCTTTTGCTTCTTAGTCCCTATGAAATTTATCCCTACCTCTTCCTGACAACCAGCTTTGTGTAAAAGAGATACTGAGAAGGATGCTGATTCTCTAGCTATGGAATCTGTGATAATATACTTTCTTCCAAAGAAATGCATAAGAACTTACCACTTATCTTTTTTTTAATTTTGAAAAGTCTCCCAGTGATGCTTCCAATGTAGGCTGGGCATTCACTATTAACTAGCAAATTATATATCAATTTCAATCAATCAATGATACAAATATAAAATTGGATTATCCAGGTAACTCATCCTTCCCCAAAATATGTAAAATCTAAAAATAAATATTGTAGTTAATAATATCAGAATTCTCTTAAATTTCCACAACTATTTGTCTCTGGACCATTAGAAAGCAAATTCTCTCTGTTTAATTCCTCACAGTTAAGTTATGTCTATCTCTTCTTTTAAACATAGCTATCACTTACCAATCTTTTGAGGATTGTTTTAAGAGGATAAAATAACAATAATAATGAATCTGATTTGGAATATTTTGATTATGAAGTATTTTTAAAAGATACCCATGAGGAATAGCTCTAAGGCATTTGAAAATGTTGGTCTTGAATTTACAAAATGAATTAAGTTACAAAATGAATTAAGTTAAGGACATAGAATTTTTAATAATTTCATATATTTAAGTTAACAAGTTCATTAGAAAAAAGAAATTTATGCCCAGATTATGAAGGGTTTTGGTATTAATAGCAAGATACATAATTACTTTATAAATAATGGTCATGAGGTACCCCCAGGAGTCTGGGTCCATACCTATACTTTAGAAAGCTGTCTAATGGTACCCAAAAGATATAAAGAATGGGGTATAGGAAAGTCTGAAAAAAGACAATGAGATACAGTACCAGATAATGGAAAGGTAAATTAGTGTGCAGGAAGATGCAAATAACATTTTGGTTTTAATAAGAGAAATGTTTGCTAGTTTATTTAGCTTATTTCAGAAAGGTAAATGAAAGATATTAGGGCAAAATAGCAGGATGCTGGACTGCATTTGAAGAAAAAAGGATTTTATGAGCCATGAGTATGTGACTAATTCCTTTTAAGTAGTTTGTGTTGTTGTGATACTAATGTGGTGGGTTTTAGGTTTATGGTTGTTTATTTTGTTTGCTTTTTTGTAGAAATAAAAGAAGCTGGGTGTGACAAATCTTACATTCATGGTATATCTGTGATAATTCATAAACAAATTGAATCAGTAAAATCCAAGGCCCCTCTGCATATGGTTGAGAGTTTGAGTCAGTTTAATACTGGAATTCCAGGGACAGGTTTCCTTGGAATACTTGGGCTCCTCTGGGGCAGAGAGAACTACAAAAGCTTGAGCAAGGAGAAATATATCCTCTTACAGCCTTATAGAGCTGTCCAGATAAGCTTGCCAAGTTGAGTACATAAACACCAGCTACAGAAATGTAAGCCCGACACTAAACCTTAACCCGCAACAAAATACAAATTTAAATGTCCAAACACTGCTGTCAACCCATGCCAAATAATTGTTTCTTTCTACCAGTCCTCAGGTTGTAGAGTCAGTACTGCTAAAGTACCAGGTAAACTCAGCCAGACACAGTATTCACTCAGGAGGATGTAGAGGTAAATAATATATAACCTTTATCACCATGAAGCATAGTCTACTGAGAGGAGAAGCTATTTCCTTATATAATTAGAAAGAAGTGTAATGGTGAAGATGGGAGCTGAATGATGCATAACACCCTACAGCTCTTTGGTGGGTCACTCGGACATTTGTTTCCATTTATCCTCTTAAGACCTCCTCTTCCACCTATGACAGTCAAGAGATGAAGTTTTTAACCTAATAAATCAGAGTATAGGAGCAAAGAGGCCTATACAACTAGTAGAGATTCTTTCACTTTTCTCTATTTTATTTTTTCCCTCATCATAAAAGCCGGTATGTGCATTTTAACACTTGCCTTAAAATAAATATATTTACACATAAGTTATGATACATCATAATGGTTTGGATTTACAATGTTCCCCTAGCCGTCCTGGAAGCCAGGCAGTCATGTTGCAGGTAGGGCTTGGTTGCCAAGGAGAGGAACCTGGAGATATGGTCTTGGGGATGATATATGGTGCCTCTTTCCCCTGCTCATCCTTTTTCCGGCCTCCATGATGTGAGAGCAAAGCCTTGCTCTCTCCCTCTGCTTCCCACTGCCATGGCCTGAGCTCTGCAGATCTGGCCTGGCATGGACTGAACCTCTGAAATCTCCAGAACTTGGAGCAAATAAATCTTCCTTCCTCTAAGTTGCGCATGGTCAATCTTACTGGGTCACAAGTAGTGAGAATGTTGACTGAAACATACATATACACACATATGTGAAACATCATTAGTCATTAGGAAAATTCTAATTAAAACCACAATGAGATAGTGCTACAGACAAAGAATGACAAAGAAAACAAAACAAAAACATAAAGCAAAACCCAGACAATACCAAGTGCTAGAGAAGATGTGGAGTAACTGGGATGGTCATACCTTGCTGTTGCAAACTCAACAATGGGTCAGCCATTGTTAGAAAAGTTTGGCAATTTATCATGATGTTAAACATATAAACATACAACTAATTCCCAGGCATTTTATATAAGGAAAATGAAAACATTTTTCTACACAAAGACCTGTATGTGAATGCCTATAGATTCTTTGTACTAACCCCAAACTAGAAATAATCTTAAAATCCATCTGCTGATGAGTGATTAAACAACTGTGGTACATCTATATAATGGGGTGATACTCTAAAGTAGTAAGAGAACAAATTACTGGTATACTTAACAACATGGAAGAATCTCAAAAACATTCAAATGAAAGAAGATAGAACAAAAGGCTATATACTGTATTATTCATTTACATGACTTTCTAGAAGAAGCAAAGCTGTGGGGGCAAGAGTCAGATTAGTGATTACTGTGGGCTGGGGTGACTCTTAAGTGACACAAAAAATGTGTGGTAGAAATATTTGATCTCTTGATTTTAGTGATAACCACATGAGTATTCATGTTTGTAAAAATTTGTACTTGCACTATACAATAAAAAGAATGGATTTGGGTTTATATAAGTATATGTTATTTTAAAGATAGAACTGTACACCTAAAAATCATGATTTTTCATATGTGTTTATCTCAATAATCCTCATAGCTTACACATATATAAAGTTGTTTCTTAAGAACTGTATTTTAATACAAAACTAAATGCTTAGGTTTAACGTCTTTTGAACAATCCTGCTTTGCTCTTTTTATAAATCTCACCCACAAGGTAGCATCTTTTATGAAAGATTTTGTAATGTGAATAAGGATACTAGAAAACAATAAGTTAGTAATTTGTTCCATCCACCATCACCCTGCTACGAATGCAGACAAAGCATCTGAGTGTGAAAGGATTTGAGCCTTACCAAGATTAATGGAAATCCAGATGGGATACTACTGAAAAACTAACAGCTTCATCTGAAATCCAGTGGAAAAACAATTGTCTTAGAGTCATGTGAAATCCTATAAAAGCTGAAACTTATAAGCAAGTCCTACTGCCCTTCGGCATGGCTTGACAGCCTTGTGGGGTCTAAGAGCAAAGGCCTGAGAAAAGAGATTTATGCCACAAATTAAGCTCCTAAAATCCCAGTGGAATATTTTGTGAGCCCTTTGGTCATTAAGTAACTGCACTGCTAACTGTCACTACAAGAGAACATTCTAAAAATGAGGTGGTATGGGGTGTAGGGCAGGGAGTATTTAATTGAAAAAAATTTAAATAAAAATAAAAATTTAAGAGTTATTTTGCAATTTCAAAACTTGCTTCATGTCCCAATGATGTCTGAACACGCTTGGGGCCATCATTTAAATTATTTTTTTTCTCAACCAGTGGGGTGTACTTTTTAAATTATTGAAGATGTCCAAAGATAGTCATGTTTTTCATCTTTGAAAAGTGCAGGAGTTTTTCTGAGAACTTCTGCTTGTCCTACCTATTACTCATTTTCTAAGTTAGCTAAGACTTTTGAGGTTAAGAGGTGTAAATAATATAAATAATGACCTTGAGAAAACTTAAATGAAGAACAGGACAAAACCAGAAATTCTGTACCAAATTTGTCTTAACAGAACCACATGGGATGGGGTATGACATATTACTGAACAGTTCATGCATTTCCAACTCACTGTTTTCCTCTGGGCTCTCAAGTTGCTCAGCAAGGTCAAAGAAGCTAGAGGCCATTGGAAGAGGAAGAAGCATGAACAGTGGATAAGCAAGTGAGGGCAGGTATATTACAAACTTCTATGCATTCTGAAAGTTTATATCAATCTGAACAGGCTTCCTCTCTAATATCAGGGGCAGGATTTGAAAATAAGGCTTTGCTGGAATATTTATCTAGTTTTTCATCACTTGACAAAGCCAAATCCTAATCACTACAAACAATTGGTCCATTAAAAGATGTAGTTTTAGCAGTTCCAGCAGATGAATCATTCAGATATATGCACACACAATTACATCCCTCTTGGCTACACACATAAACAAATAAAATAAAACAAAAAGACAAAACAGAGAAAGTAGAATGTGTGTAAGAAATTTCTATGTAACTGGTCCCTAACTTTCTACCTTTAATATATAATAGAGGCTAAATTCATATAAATTAAGAAGAGTCAAATAATTCGGAAATATATTCTACAGAAAAGATGAGCATTTCCTAAATGAGATGTAAGTGAAGAGTTTCAGAGGGAAAGTGGGAGATACTTTTCTTTGTGCAATCCATTTCTTTGACTGGTTCTAACGTTTATTTTTGCCTGTCAGCCTCCTTAAACTTGAAGTATATATTTTCCTTTGGGTTATTTTCATTTCTTCTCCCACTATATATATAAATAAGATAGACTGTGAGCTATGAATGATAAATAAGTATCCAGTGCTTTTCAACACTCACTAATAGTGGTCTCCAAAAGGCTTCTAAAGAGAACACACACACACACTTTCAGGGTAGAGGGGGCCATGGTCGAGTGCCCCCTGATGGGCCGTCATTTTGTCACAGGCTCCATTGACACTGCCATGTTATATCTGCCCAGGATGTGACTCTGATGTTATGGAAGGCCTTCCTGAAAAGACCAAAAATATGGAAAACGGTTCGTCCACAGCCTCAGGGACCAGAACAAGAGGTGGATGGCACCTGTTCAGGGGCCCAAAGCAGTTTGCTTTTGACATCCAACAGCAACTCGAAGAGCTTCGCAGCGTGCGGATATCCTAGGTCCCCCAAGTCCCTCTCCTGAGAGGCCTCACCTGGCAGCTGTCTGGAAGAGCTCTCACTGGTGCCACCGGCCCCAACAGGATCTGGGTCCAGGGTGGTGCTGCACAAGAGGCAGCAGCCTCAGCATGGACGGTGGCCTGCACAAAAGGCCTCGGCTCCCAGTCTGGGTGAAGCTCAGAGGGCTGCAGATGCTCTACGCATGCGCATCATTAGGCACCTTGAGGCCTAGGGTCCTGGTCCTGCCAGCAAGCACCCCAGCAGGCTTTGCGTCTCGGCAGGCCCCACCCTCTGCCTCTCCCGGAGGGGCTGCTAGGTAGTGCTTCTGCTTTATACCTGGTGGTGATCTCTTGCAACTGTCTTCGAGTCCTCATCCCTTGGTTTGGGTGGTTCTGTTTTCCTCTAGGTAGGACCTGAGGCTTAAAAGCTTCAACAAGAATATTGGTCTTTCTCTCTGCCTCTGTCTATCCTCCCTCCTCCCATCCTCGCCTGCTTTCTACAGCTTGCTTTTTCTTGGATTACTGTGTTTCAGATGTACATTCAACTCAGAGTCCTCAGCAGTGCCAGTGAGGATAATAGAATGCTTCAAGGTAACACAGCCAGTTCTTGATCTGAACTATGACAAAGGTTACATCTTGCTTTTCTTCCCCCAGACACAAGAGAAACCAGCCCCCTTGCCCAGAATTGAATAGAGTGGTCATACGCTAGTTCTACCTCTATTCCCATTTTCTCTAATAGGAAAAACAGCCTCGATTGTTAAGTGGGTGACTGGGCAATGATGTAATTTATCGACAGTCATTAAATAGTACCTTTAAATGTGTTTTACTTGAAAATGACTTAAAACAAGACTGAAAACCCCTTCTCAATCATCATCATATGTGGAATCAGCATGGAATAAAAAAATTCCTGGGAGTAAGGTGGGAATTGGGGAAAGGGTTAAATGAGAAATGTGTGCATATATGCCTTTATCAACTTGTATCTAACAAAGATGTATGATTACAATGCACCAATTAATAATTAAAAAAAGATTCGAAGGATGAAAGTAAAAAAAAAAAAGTTCCTAATATGCTTGCTTAAATTGTTTTAAACTTTGGCCTAAATAGTTATTAATTCACAATGATTACACAAAGAATATAGTTTTGCTCGGACTAAAACAAGTAAAAAGTTATATATTTTAATTCTTCTCCCACAACAAAGACATTTGTTTCTCCAAAGATGGTAATAATTTTAATGTGTAAGATAGTATCTCAGTTTTGAAAGGGATTGTAAATATTGGGTGGTAGAACTTTCTACACGATGTAGGCTCCTTTTATTTTATTTCTGATATTTAATGTAGTTTTTTTTCTGCTTGAATACCAAATGCTGATTAGCAGGTAGTGGTGATCTGGTTCATGGGGCCAAATTTGTCAGGAGGAATCAAAATCATAGTTGGGAAAGATAAAAAAATGTGCATCAAATATGAAAAGCATGGCAAGGACTGGAATAAGTAGAGAGTGAAGGTAATAAAGACAGATAACTAGGAATGTCTTTTTTTTTTTTTTTTTAAGTGTAGCACCTGGCCCCTTTTGGAGACAAGTACAATACACCTTCAAGGAGTGATGCTGAACTGAAGACTAAAGTGAGAATGCATACTAAGTCTTACAGGGCATCACACTTTGTTGGATTTATTACACACCTATATTGCAGTGTATAAATCTCTAATATCTCTCCTCAAAATAATCATCCATTTTTTTTCTCAATTTTGCCTCTGATACACTACAGAGCTAATCTATTCTTTCTCTCTCTCTCTCTTTTTTTTTAATTCGTACATTGTAAACAGACATCTTTGTTAGGTACAAATTGAAAACGACATATGTGCCCACATTTCTCATTTGACCCCTTCCCCCAATTCCCACCCC
>PVLC010000462.1:101954-213366 GCA_004027655.1 Graphiurus murinus | reverse complement strand
GCGGTACTGGGGATTGAACTCAGGGGCATTCTACCTCCGAGATACACCCCCAGCCCTATTTTTTATTCTTTATTTTGAAACCGAGTCTCACTAAGTTGCGGAGTGCCTCACTAGGTAGCTGAGGCTGGCCGCGAACCCGGATCCTCCGGTCTCAGCCTCCCGAATGCTGGGATTACAAGCGTGCGCCACCACGCCCGGCTATGATTCATCTTTTTAATATGCCAAGTATTTATCACCATGCGAGTACCATAGCACTATAATTGCTTTGGAGGAGTTTAGGGAAAGGAAAAAGTCGGAAGTATAAATGCTTATTTTACAGTTTGTTCAAGGTGTCACTTTTATATTGTCTTTCCAGGTATACCCATCAAATACACACTAGGAAGAATAAATTAATAAGATGTACAAAGTTGAGCTATCAATTTTCAGTTAATTTGCTGCTAGTTTCTAATTAGAATCAATTTCATTCTAAATTTAATGTCAGAAATAATGTGTTCCAATTTTGGAAAGATACCCAGGAGTGGTAGAGCTGCATCATATGGGAGACCCATTCCCAATTTTCTAAGGAATCTCCACACTGATCTCCATAGAGGCTGCACTAATTTGCAGTCCCACCAACAGTGTAGAAGAGTCCCTATCTCCCCACATCCTTCCCAGCATTTATTGTTGCTTGACTTCTTGCTTATAACCATTCTGATTGGGTTTAGTTAGAATCTCAGTATAGTTTTGATTGGCATCTCCCTCATTGCTAGTGATGTTGAACTTTTCTTTCATGTATTTATTGGCCATTTGTATCTCTTCTATTGCAAGGTGTCTATTTAATTCACTTGCTCATTTCTTAATTGTTTTTTTTAGTATTAAATCTTTTAAGTTCTTTGCATATTCTAGATATTAGTCCTCTATCAGAAGGATAACTTCTTCCATTCTGTAAGCTCTCTCTTTTGTTCTTATTTTTTTCTAGAATTGTATTGGTACCATATAATTATACATCATAGTGAAATTCAAAGGGATACCTTCATATCTGCACACAACATGTTTTGGTGTGGTTCCTCCTAGACTCATCCCGCTAGATCCCTCTTCCCTCCCATATATGCCGTTAAGGTTGTCAGCCACATCTTCATATATGGACATAATATTATTTTGTTTGTCTTCTTCTTCAAGCTTCATTTTGTCCCTTCCTTCCCCCTGCCCAATCCCTTTTCACTATTCTACTGGTCTCAGTAGTATAATTTAAAGTCAAGAATTGCGATGCCTCCTGCATGGTTCTTATTGCTGAAAATTGCTTTGACTATTCTGAATCTTTTAATATTCAGGACTGATCTTTCCAAAAATCAGAATATTATAGTAATGTATGCATACCCATAGATGGTGTGTTCTATTTAAATTTAAAAGAAGAAACAATATGATGAAAATATTCTGAGAAAATATACTTAACACAAAAGAATTAACTTTAAATAACTTTGAATGACTTACAAATAAGCAAAAATATTGATGTTTTCAAAGAGTCAGAGAAGAGGCATGAGGAACCAGAAAAGAAATGATTAGACAACAAAAATCAATGGAAAGTGATCAGACAAACTAATGAATCAGAAGGAATTTTTTTTCAGAGTTAAATCTATTTTGAATAAAAAAATAGAACAGAAACTGAAAACACAGTAATATGCTGGAGAGGATAAAATAAACAAAAGAAATAAATTGAAATATGTGGTTTAATAGGGCAGAAAAGAAATGTCAATTATAAAGTAGTATTGCCTGTGGAACTCTATAATCATTAGACAACTGTATAGTTATGACCTTGACCAAATTTGGCAGACTTTCAGTATTATTAAAAAAAAAATCCACTGCATTCTTTCCCTTTCTTCTGCAACTCCAATGATATAAACATTCTCTCCTTTGTTATTCTCTCACAAACTCCTGAGGATATTTATCATGTTTGGAATTGCTTTCTTCTGACATATCCATGACCCTATGAAGTCCACAAGTAAGTTTGTTTTTTAAAAAAATATTGCATTTTTATTTCTAAAATTTTAATTTCATTTTTGATGTATTCTTCCTTAATTTTTTTTTGCTAATGCATTCCAAATTAATTTTGTTTCAGCCATATCTCAGCTATCCTTTTGAGCATCTTTAGAATAGTTGAATTTAAGTCTTCACTTGATAATTCCAACATCTTTTCCATCTCATTATTGGGATTTGTCCACTGATTTTCTGTTATACCAACTGAGATATTTGCAATTCTTCCTATATTGAGTTTAGATTGTATCCTGTACCTTTTGAGTATTCAAAGACTCTAGGTCTTGTTTAGTGGTAGTATTTTGATTTTGGTAGGCAATCAACTGGCTTAGTTTCAGGCATAAATTTTAATGCATTGACTGTGGACTGTGGTTCCAAGGTTGTGTTCAGTGTCCAGGTCCTTTCAGTGCAACCCAGGTCTTCCCCAGGGTGCATCTCCCACTGTTCAACCTGGAGAATGGCAGGATTTACACAGCAGACACACCGTGGAGGCCACCTCACTCTCTGCAACCCCACTTCCTCCAACAGGAGAAGATTCACACCTACACTCACCACAGCTGCAACCCTTCTCCACTCCCCACACCTGTAGGACTCCTCTCAGATGTCTGTTTCTCCATCAATGCCCACTCCAGGTCCCTAGGTGTCTTGATTCCAGGCTGGGAAATCCAAGAAGAAAAGCCAAATGTTGAACTCACTCCAAGATCTGTGGTGCTTCGAGCCCTGGCACATTGGATCTACTTGCTGCAATAGACAGAGTCCTCAAATGCTGATTTAGAATTTCTTTCCAAGATTGTAAGTCCACTCGGTGGAAAAGACTGAGTAAAACATACCTCCCCTTTCTTTTCTGGAATTTATAACCTAAACATGACTTCTGAGAAACAGTTTATACTTAGTGAATGCTAAATATCGATATGCTTTGTCAAACACAAATCCAGCAAACAAGATTCTGCAGTTAATACATAATTTTTTCCATAAGCAACAAAGTCAAATATGTTGTCTAGCAAAATTTTGTTCAAGTTGACATATGATGAGATGTAGTAAATCAAATTTTGTTCCTGTATCACTATACATGAAAAGTTAAATAAGTCTACATAGTTTAAATTCTCACAAACATAAAGTCGCTAATACAGACATTCAAATTATATTTTTAATTTTGACTTAGTATCACTTTAAAATTTCCTACAACATATGTTCTTACTATTATATTTCATCAGTCTTTTATGTAAAACCATAAATGATAAATATTTTAAAGATTCTGGCTTTATGAAAATGCTACCATTTTCTAAAGAATCTTCTTTTGGTAGTCAGAATATAGAAACTACATAAATATACACTTATTTGTTTTTCTTTACTACCAGGAAATATAATGTCAAAGTTAATATGAAATTAACATATATAATATGAGCTGGGATTTTAGATTGCACACCCTCCACTTGTAAGATGTAATTTGACCAAATTAAATTTACTTTGTTTTATTTTAATAGAGATAAATGCAATCCTCTCCATATCTTTTCAAAGTTTAGCAGAATATTCACAGTAAGTTACAGATAAAAATAAAGATGTCAATAAATTTCTATCTTTCCACTTTTCACACATATTTATACAATAAAGAAAAATGATCACTCCAATATAGATGTCACATTGCATTCACCTGTGACTTTCCTGTCTCATGAAAAATTCAACATTGTAATCTGTATTTCACTTGGCCTCAAATTTTGTGTATAATTAATATCTAAACCCATTATACTTTTTATCAGGTTGTTTATTTAAAAGCAAAAGCCTAGAACTCTCACAATTCTTTGTAAGAATTCACAAACAGTGCTGCAAAGTCCGCTTGAGAATATGGATACAATTTTGGAAAAGCACACAGTATCCAGAGTTCTCCTAATTAGTCCCTTAGAGAATCATTAGAACAAACAAAAGTATAAAATTTTAATCTCCCAGGTGTCACTTAACAATATCCTAATAAAAATGCTATAGGTATTCCAATAGTATCTTAACGTGAGCCCAAAGCAGTTATTTGGGGGAGAGTCAGGAGACTGGGAAAAACAGGATGCTTAAATAAACATTTTATAAAAAAGATGGTACATTCTCAGAGGGGGTTACCTCAATTCTCGTCTATGTTTACTTTTCCTCTCTCTTCGGGCCTCATTCACCACATTCCTGCCTAACAGCAATTTTTATTTTTATTGTTTTCTTCTGAATTGGATTCTGTGTGAATGTGAAAATGAAAGAAGCTCTCTCCTGCCCTCCACCACACTGCCCACTCCCGTTTTGACTTTTCAAAGCCAAGTCCAATTCATGGAGCTTGCAGTGGGATTTAACCAAAAATTCTTTACTTTCTTAATCATTCCCAGGTGAAGTCTTGGAAGGCACACAAGAGGAGAAGAGGAGTAGATGTGTTAAAAAAAAAAATCAAAAAACAGTTTCTGTTTCATCCTTTCCCTAAATCCGAAGGCAGTTAGGAGGAATGAGGGATGGAACCTGGAGTGTGTGTGTGCATGTGTGTGTGTGCATGTGTGTGTGTGTGTGTGTGTGTGTGTGTGTGTGCTGTGGAAATGTTTGGCAGGAGGGCCTGGTGTTCGCTGAAATGGCTCAGATGATTGGCCCACCTCTACAGAATGCCTCTATCAATGGAGAGAGTTGTCTAAATTGATCAGGGGTTTCCATGACAGCCAATCTGGATAATTTAGGCCTTCCACAGAAGGGATTTTCAGGGTCAAATTGTTTTTTGAATTACCCAGTTTTCTATTCTACCGTTATCTCCAGACATATGAGTTATTAGGATGAGGATATTGCTTCTTTATGAAAAAAAATACATATATATATTGAAAATGCTTTCCCTGTAGAACTATTAGCATGTCAAATTGTATCCACGCATTCAACTCTGGGGTTTGTGTTTCTAATCTACAGCTGGGCAAAAACAAATTCTAAAATGATTGTTTCGTTGTTGAGTTTTTTTTTTTTTTTTAAACAAATGTAGACAATGCTTTAGGTTGTAAGGAGAATGATGAAGCAGATACACTCTACAGAAATATGGAAGTGGGGGATAGGAGTCCTTTCTAGTAATTTTGGCATTTTTATACATTCTCACAGCTACTGTATCAGTCACTATCCTCTTGTATGAGACCAAACCAGTGTGTTTACGGCTGAACTTAACTTCTAGGAGCTACGCTTGATTTTTTATATTCAGCAGGATAGCTACATCATTAAATAGACTGTTAGGTGGTCGTAGCTGTTGGGAAATGCTACATGTTTAGATACTTGTAGATATTTTATCATATAATACATGCAGAATATACAGAATATATTCTAAAAAATATGTATAAGGGTCTGAGACACAATATATACTCTAAAAGTATGTTTTACCAGAAGTTGGGTCTATGTGATTTGAGTCAATGTTGTGTTAAACAATGATACATCTGTTTCAGGAACAGGCTAGAAAATTACAGGGAAAACACTGTGAAGCTCTGTTCTATGTGCACAATGTGACTTTGTCCCCTTCAAGTGTAGAGCTAAGCCAGCATTTGTTCTGAGACCTCAGACTTCTGAGAAGGGACACAGGTAGATTTAAGTGTAGGGATGCCTGTGTCACTCAGGTTTCCTTCAATGTCTGACATTTGCGTTTATGCCTGAATCTTAGAGCCAGAAAATTACAATAAACAGCCCTAAAGAGAGAAGATATTCCAAGCAAATAGAATAAAAAAGAAAGCAAGAGCGGCCATACACACGTAAGACACAAGTAGACCTTAAAAAAAAAAAAACCAATACAGACAAGGGGATCATTATATAATGATAAAAGAGTCAATTCAGTAATTGAAACAATTTTCAATATATGTGCACCCAATATTATAGCACTCAAATATATAAAGCAAATCTTAATAGACCTAAATGAAACTATTTTACTCCTGTACAGTAATAGCAGAGGACTTTGACACCATACTTTGGGCAATGGACAGAATATCACAACAACAAAATCAACAAAGTAGCAAGATAAAATTGCACCCTATACCAACAGACCTAACAGACACAGGACTTCCTTCTAACCATTGCAGAACGCACAGTCTTTTCAATAACACATGGGGCATTCTCCAGACAGTTCAGGTGATATTCCACAAAACAAATCTCAACAGACCAATATAATATCAACCAAAATCTCAGCAAGCTATTTTGAAAATACTGACAAACTGATTTTAAAGTTGACATGGAAGCCTAAAAACAGTACAGACAACACAGTACAGAAGGAAGAAGGAGAAGAAGAAGAAGAAGAAGAAGAAGAAGAAGAAGAAGGAGGAGGAGGAGGAGGAGGAGGAGGAGGAGGAGGAGGAGGAAGAAGGAATTGACAATACTTTAATAATTAATATAAAGCTATAATAATTAAAACAGCACAATGTAGGTGAAATAACGAAACAGAAACATTGATCAGTGGGACAAATTACAGAGCCCAGAAATAGATCCACTCAAATACAGTCCCAAATATGAAAAGAAATTCAATAGAAAAAATATTTTCTTTTCAATACATAGTACTTGAAAGAATGGATGTCCAGTAGATCCCTACCACCTATCTTTCATAAACATCAACTCAATCACATACCTGTATGTCCAAGTGTAAAGCTATAAGACTTCTAGAATGAAACATAAGAAAAACTCTTGAGTTTGGTGACAAAATTTAAGATACAACATCAAAAGCTTAATTCATGAAAGAAAATACTGATAAATTGAACTTCATTAAAATTCAAAAAGTTCTGCTATATGCAAATACTTTAAAGAGAAAAAAAGCCACAGACTTGAAATAATATATTTAAATACATCTTGATAAAAGATTTATATTCAAAATATTTACAGAACTGTTAGAACTCAATAATAAGGAAAGAACAACCTAATTAGAAATGGATAAAATATAGGAACATATACTTCATCAAAGAAGATAAATAGATGGCAAATAGCATATGAAAATATGGTAAAATATTTGTCATTAGCAAATGAAAATTAAAACCCAAGTGAGATAACATTGCAGGACAATTATAATACATAAAATTGGAAACAAATTTACAACACTAAATCCTAATGAGGATACAGAATAAAATGGATTTTTGAAGGAGGGTTTACTGAGAGTTCCATCCAATAAGAAGACATTCGGGGAATTTCTTAAAGCTAAACCTCTGTCTATCTATGAGTAAAATATTAGAAAACTTCCACAGAAGGAAATTCGACAATATATATGTCCAGTATTCTTCAAAACTATGGATATATTAAAATATGAACAAAGTATGAAAAGTTATCACAGCCAGGAGTAGAATGAGACATAGACCACATGTGGAATGGATTCCTGAGACAAAAAAATAAAGGAGATTAGGTAAAAACTAGGAAATCAAATAAACTATGGGCTTTCCTTAATAACCTATCAATTTTATTTTTTTCATATGGGACAAATATCAAACACCGACAAGTCATTGATCAAGGGTGTGCTCCATGTCTGACTCTACGGAAAATCTAAAACTTGTCTAAAACATAAAGTCCACCAAATATGAGCACAAAAGAGCCACGCTGGAGTAATTGTTGGTCGGCTTATTCCAACTATGTCCCATTTATTTAAACGACATCTCTGTGTTCCTTCTTTTAATTGTTGTGATTATTTCATAAGGCTGTTGGCAGCATTGCAATCTCACTGTGCAACTCCCAGCATAGAGGAGAAGGTCAATAACTACTCCTAGGATGATCCCATTTCCAAGAACCTCTTAGAGCTAGTGCTTCAGAACTACCCTCAGAGCTGCTGAGGAAATCAGTTTCAGGGGTATGCTGAAATCTAGATTTTTGATTAAAATGTTATTTTTTAGAAAGCATAATCAGCTGTCCTAACAACTTTACTTATATGTTAATCTTTATTAGTGTTTCTAAATATCTAATATTCCACACTTAAAAATATTCTAAAAAATATGATACATGAGCCGGGCATGGTGGCGCATGCTTGTAATCCCAGCATTCGGGAGGCTGAGACCGGAGGATCCGGGTTCACGGCCAGCCTCATCTACCTAGTGAGGCACTCCGCAACTTAGTGAGACCCTGTTTCAAAATAAAGAATAAAAAAATAGGGCTGGGAGTATAGCTCAGAGGTAGAATGCCTCTGAGTTCAATTCCCAGTACCTAAAAAAATATGATATGTGTTGGTATATTTTAAAGTGAGTGATTCTGAGCATAACTGGCATCCAAAGTAGGTCCAGCAGTCTTAGGCAGGGCCGATGAAATGTCTGGGAACAAAAGATCTGGGTCCAAACACAACTGCTTCTTAACCGCTTGTGTTTTTGTGTTGTGAATAAGTTTGATGTGTCTGTCTCTAAGCTTCATTTTTTTCAATTTTAGACAAAGATAATATTTGTGACATTAGTATGAAACAAAATTTAAACCATGTTTCTTAGGTGTGTAGCCCAGTTTTGGCATACAGTAAGTGATATTGCATTATTACTTATATGTTCATTTGTGGATCATACTTTTTTGGGAAAGTACTAGAAATTGAACCGAAGGGCATTCTCTCTTTGAGCTACACCCCAGCCTTTTTATTTATTTATTTTTAAAAAATTGAAAAAGAATCTTGCTAAGTTGCTGAGTCTAGACGCAAACCTGCAATCCTCCTGTCTCAAGTACTGGGATTACAGCCGTGTGCCAGCATGCCCAACTTGGACCAGCTATTCTTCCACTAATATCTTAAAATTGCAAAATCTGAAATAATTATTCTGTATACAAACATGGTAGTGAAGCTGAGGGTCTGTTGAGTGGCTTTTTCTAGATTTTCAAATCCAGATAATAATCACAGAACTAGAGCTGGACTACAGGTCTTCTTTCCTCCAGAGAAGTTATCTATCTATCTGTTTAAAAAGAAGTATTGTTTATGTCTCCAACATCAAAGTGAATAAGAATAGATTCTGTATATTTTTAATATCTTCATAACTTTTTTGATATAAAGACTCAGGGAACTCATTTGCCTAAATTACAATGTAGAGAACACCAGGATGGTCTCTCTCTGTTTCATAAACTTTGGGATGAATGTCCTGCAATCCCAACTTCACTATTTTTATAAAATAATAAGTGAGAGAGAAGGCCGGGTGTGGTGGTGCACGCTTGTAATCCCAGCATTCGGGAGGCTGAGACCAGAGGATCCGGGTTCGCGGCCAGCCTCAGCTACCTAGTGAGGCACTCCGCAACTTAGTGAGACTCGGTTTCAAAATAAAGAATAAAAAATAGGGCTGGGGGTATAGCTCGGAGGTAGAATGTCCCTGAGTTCAATCCCCAGTACCGCAAAAAAAAAAAAAAAAAAAAAAAAAAGTGAGAGGCAAGGAGCCCCGCTCCACAGAGCCTGGAGTCAGCCTCCTTGACCCTCATCACACCCACAGGAGCAGAGTTTTCACCAGCTAAGGAGGCATTTTTCTGTATTTTAACATTTTAGAAATGCTAACTTCTCTAACATATCTCCAAACAGCTCAGAGTGCTCAGAAATTGTATCAATATACTTTTTTTCTTTATCTGCATACTCCTGCTCAGTATTTGTGTCAAAATTCTTTACATATTTTATAGCAGAAACATAACCAGGCTGGCTCTTCAGCAATTTGATAGGTATTTGTAGTAAGCAAATAATTTGGTGGGTGGTTTCATATGGCAACCCACTAAAACAAGGGCTATTTAATACCTAATTACCTTAGCTGGTATTCACCTTCTATTGTAATGTGCAGGAGAAAACAAAAGTCCAATCTCCCTAACAGTGATTATCAGACTTTTTTTTTTTTTTTTTGGTAAAGTTATTTCACTTGGGAACATAGCTTCCAAATTTCATAGACATAAATCCAAGCAAATAACTGTATTCCTATCTTGAAGTATTTCTCGTCTTTGCTAGGGCCCCCAGCACTGACTCAGCTATATAATTCACTTCCCGTCAGTTGTCCAAGCGCTGCTGGTTAAAATTTATTTTTACATTGTATGTAAACTTGAAAATGCAAGCCAAAATGAGGGGGGATAAGGAGGGAGAAGAGATAATGTCTTCCAGATGACAGCTTTCTGGATAGAGCCTGAAGCCCGAAGCTAGAGAAAATTTTCATTAACATTCAGATTACATGTCATTTTGATTCACACTCCCTGAGCAAGCTAATTTGGTCGGCAGCCAACCTCCTCGCAGTGCAACACGATGACAACACCCCAGGACTGGCCGCCTCTCTCTCACTGCTAATGACTTCTTGAGTGACAGCCCTGGTCTCAGAGCACTGCGTGACACCCGCCCTGCTGGGCCCGCAGTGTCAGCGCTGCTGAGGGCCCTGGTGTCCTGGCAAGGACAGATCCTGACTTCAGGACACATGGCCCCCTCTCCTCTCCCACCTGTGCTCATACCTGTGCACATGCACATCCCCAGAACATAATCCCTGCGCTGACAATTGGAGGCGCTCCGAGGACCTCTGCCCTTTCCTCTCGAAGCCTAGCGCATGAACCTTTCTCACTGTGGCTTCGACCAGGCCAGAGATTCTTTATTGTTCCAGATGCCATTATAGTCCTGTTGTTTTAATGTCGCCATTTGGTTTTCTATTTTAATTTTTTTTTCATTTGCTCTGATGTAAAAAAAAAATCCCCACTCATTATTTTTTTTTTTTTTTCAAAAATCAAAATGTTTTGCTTACTTGTTGGTGTGTTTGTTTTCAGATTCAGGCTAAGCAAACCATACTATTATCATTCCAAAGTTCTGCTACCTGACTGGCACTTGAGCCAAGAGAAGGACACTGGCTTCCATCTTCTTTCCAGAAAGGATTCTCTAGGTGTGTGTGTTTCTGGGCAGGTGCATAAACACGAGGATGTGCGATGCACAGAGGTTTTGTTCTAATTACCTACGGCATCCTCAAGAATGGAAGGAGACTGGCAGAGGAAGTTGTTGAATGAATGAAGGAACAAATATATACATCTCCAGTGAGTTAGTATTGTTATTTCTGAGATTCTCAAGGGTAATTTTCAAGTCTAGAAAGAGTACTAGCCGCTCGACCTGGTCTTCTCTCTCCTTGAGTCTCCTTTGTGTCATCGCTGAGGTATAGATCCTACTTTAAAGGCACTGCATGCCAAAGAGGGAGATTTTCCCAGGTCCAAGACCTCTTGCCTCATAGTGTGTCTCAGTTTGCATTCCCATTCACTCCTACAAAAGCAGAGAGCGGGAGGGAAGATGCAGATAAAAAATCAGACTGAGAGATGTGAATGGGGGTTCCTGAGATGACCCCTGGTGGTCCACCATCTTAGATCTAATGACTCTAATCTTCCGTGGAAGCTCATAGTTTGAATGTCTTAGGGTAGCACTGAATTGAAACATGGAAAGGAAGAGTTGGTCAGAAGAGGCTGCCTCCTGGATCTTCACCTGGAGACCCTCACTCCTAGACATTAGAGACCACCCATTCCTCGGTGTTCTGATTTGAGCTTCTGGGCGGAGGAGAACATGTAGAAATACACAATACACAAATATAGATAATAACTGTTTTTTTTTTAAGAAATCAGTACAGCTCAATGACCTAGTGTAGGAAATTAAATGTATACGTATTCATAGAAAGTAAAATATATGAAGGGGCCATTGTAGGTCTTACTTTCAGAAAGTTATAAAGACACACCTCATGTAAATATTGTTTTTTTCCTCTCCCATGGTGATATGGTAAATAATTCTCTCATTTCCTCTATTTTGCAATGCAGTCTGGGGAATGTTTTGAGTGGGGGGGATGAGGGCTTTCTTATTGGACAATTATTTGGATTATATAAAAAGATAGAAAGACTAATCATAATTGTTTTTGTGTGTGTAGAACTAGGGAATGAAGCCAGGAGTATTCTACTTCTGAGTTACACCCAAGCTCATAAAAAATTTGTTGTTGTTTTGAAACAAGGTCTCGCTAGGTTGCTGAGAGTCTCATTAAGTTGCTAAGGCTGGCCTCAAACTTGCAATTCTCCTGCCACAACTTCCCAAGTACTGAGATTACAGGCTTGTACTACCACACCCAGCTAAGGCTAATCAATTTAGAATAAAAATAATTTAAGTCAGTACAGGTTCATATTTATTAAGTTGTTTCATCTTTTGTCTTTCTGAAACTTTTTGTTCATATCTGTAAAATATTAACAAAAATAATGCCTATCTACAGAGATATTTTTAGGATTAAATGAGATGGTTTAAGTACTCAATTCAAAGTACATTTTTCAACTGTAAATGCAAGCCAATCTGTGTTTTCAAATCACGTTTTCTTTATCAAACATAGTTAAAAAATGATGCATTGAAATTAAAATTAAGAACACTAACATATATCATATTAAAAAATTCTCAAGGTGAATCTATTTAAAAAAACAACAGCTATAATGTGTATAAATTAAACATTAAAATATAGGAAAGACCGGCGGCTACAAAGAAGTAGACACATTATTGATATTAGACATTTTAATATGTTTTAGCTTGAAATAGAATGTGATACAAGAGAAAGATCACACATCTTTGTATTTTCTTTTTATCAATTATTTATTTATTTTTATTAGTGCATTATAGTCTCATAATGCAGTTCACAGTGCGAGTGATACACATGCACACAGCACTGGGTGGGCTTTCCCTGACTCCCTCCCTCCCCCTCTTCCCCATACAGGGTATTACTATTGACATTGGAATTCTCACATATGTATACAATGTAGATGGAAGTAATTCCTTCATTGATCCTCCTGCGCCCCCCCTCTTCCCTTCCCACTAGACCACTGCCCTGGCTCCCTGGAATTTCTCCTCCATTATCTGAAATCTCTCTGGTATGTCAATTACTTCCTAGCTTGTGCACAGGAGAGAAAACAATGACCCTTCATTTTCTGTGACTGGCTAATTTCACTTAGCATAACATTCTCCAGGTCCTTCCATTTTCCTGCAAATGATGTTCTTTTGTTCTTCTTTATTACTGAGTAGAATTCCATTGTGTGTATATCCCATAATTTTGTAATCCATTCATCTGTTGTTGGATACCTAGGCTGGTTCCATAATTTGGCTATTGTGAATTGTACTGCTGAACCCCTATAATATTCTGATTTCAGTCCCTTTGAAAAGATACCCAGGAATGGTATAGCTGAATCATACGGGTGATCCATTCTCAATTTTGTGAGGAATCTCTGCTGCAGTGGCTGCACTAATTTTCAATCCCACCAACAGTGTATAAAAGTTCCTGTTTCCCGACATTCTTGCCAGCATTTATTGTTGCTTCTAAATGCATCTATAGTTTGCAAGAGTTTGTGAAGAGAGAGATAACTAACTTGCAGGATAAACAGGTCAATTCCCCCATCAAGGCCACAACATTTTAAATGGCCCTGCTTAAATATTCTGAGGGTTTTTTTTTTAAGTTGAAACAATGCTCCATGGAAGTTCTTGAACTCATTGCTTTGGAAGGTTTTCCTCTGGCATCCACTTTCCTTCTGAGAGAGCCCTCACCTGAGACCAATGGCATTTAACTGTCAAATGAAGGGGGCTTTTCAGCTGGCATATTCATTAAATGGTTGATTAGGAGGCATGTTTTTGTGTGGACATGCATACTGAAGGTCAGAGGAAGCACAATAAGACCACCATAATGAGCACTGGTCTCAGATGCAGAGGGCAAAATGTGTTCTCTGGTGTTTTGGAGGATAGAGCTTGCAGGGATTTTGTCTTTTTTCTTTATTTAATATAAGGTATTGATTTAGAATAAGTAGAGTTTTCCAAAACTGAATTATACCAACTGTCTTTTGCAGTAGTAAGTTACAGGGAGTTAGAACTTCTAGAGAGCAGGCCCATTCTTGTAAGGAATGTCTGAGTTGATTCTACATTTCATACGAGGGTATGACCTTAAGTATTCTCAATTACATTTAAACTTTATAGTCCCTTGGGATACATTTTAAAGTATGATGATGGATAACAAAAGTAGCGATTTGGATTCTACTGGTCTCGAGTGGGTTTTGGATGGTGGACAGTTCTAGCCCTAGTTGGAGTAATTGCCCACCTTGTTCAATCGGCATTAGGGATTCCGAGCACCTATGCTATTTGATTTCTAGAGTTGTTCCTCACTGAGTCAGTCTGGCATTGCCCTGGGTCTTTGTGCAGATCAGGGGTTAAAACAAGTTGTGAATCCAGTCTGGATTCTCCATGCAACAAAGCAGTCCTGGTTCACAACACTGGGAGTAGATCAATGGAGTCTAAGCAGAGGGCTGATTCACACCTTCTTCATTGCTGCTGCATTCTACAGAACGAAGAAGCCAAGACTCTTCTGGTCTTTGCCTCAAAAACAGATAGAGGCTAACAATTCTGGGCCTCCCATCTTCTTCAGAAATCAGATCTTCACCAGTTGTGGCCAGTATCTCCATCCCAGAACTCAGTGACTGAGAAGGGTTATAATCCACATCCACTTACGGGGCACATGGCAAGAGGGCAGCGCCAGATCACCAAGATCACCACCTCATCAGCAGTGACTGAGAACATCATTCTCAATTCAGTGGGGACAATCCCATCACCTTGTGGTAGAAGGAGGAAGAGGAGGAGGAGGAGAAAGAGGAGGAAGAGGAGGAGGAGGAGAAAGAGGAGGAGGAGGAGGAGGAGGAGGAGGAGGAGGAGGAGGAGGAGGAGGAAGAGACTCTGGTTGTCTCAGCGGTAGCATGTGTGTTTGCGACAACCTCTTTTCTCAGCATCTGTGCATCCCAGACTTCATGGCATAATCCCCACCCACCCTGCACGTTTGCCTTGAGTGAGAGAGAATTAGGCATTTAATTTTCTGGGTCCTTATTGTGCCTTTTTGGATGTAAATTTGCATTAAGCTCTTTCTGTGCAAATAGAAATTTGACATAATAGGAGCACCGTGTGGCCTGGTGTGGCTGTTGGCACATCATTTCAAATTCATCTCTCCCATACTGTGGCTTAATTTAAAGGCTGGATTACTAGAAAATGCATTTATTAAGTCTGACCTACTTTTTAAATATTTAATAGTCCATTTTGGTTTCCCTGCAACAAGAGCAGCTTCAAGGTCTTCATGTTCTTGCCAATTTTTAAAGCATTGCTATTGATTCAGATAATAAGACACTGTGCAGACACACCGTCCCCTGAACCACTTTCAAGAGTGGTATTTAAAGCAATTAGCAGCTCACAAGATCTTACTAGTACTTGGACTTCCCAAAGGACCAGACTGCATTTGTTCCTCATGAAAAGTCCCCTTTTCCCCTTTCTTTATATATGTGACTGATATTGCTTAAAAAAAATAAAAGCAAAGCAAACAAAACACATGGGCTCACACACACACACACACACACACACACACACACACACACACACATCCCCCAAAAGTAATGTTTATAGCTTAGTTAAGGCTTATTCTTTTTTTTTTTTTTTTTTGCAGTACTGGGGATTGAACTCAGGGGCATTCTACCTCCGAGCTACACCCCCAGCCCTATTTTTTATTCTTTTATTTTGAAACCAGGTCTCACTAAGTTGCAGTGCCTCACTAGGTAGCTGAGGCTGGCCGCGAACCCGGATCCTCTGGTCTCAGCCTCCCGAATGCTGGGATTACAAGCGTGCGCCACCACGCCCGGCTCAGGCTTATTCTTTTGATAAAAAATGTATTCTGATTTGGTGAGTGATAAACAGGTGACAGATAGATTACAAATTTCTAGGAAAGCAAGGAAGTAGAAAGAAAGTGAAAGAGCATACACAATACAAATTGTGAAATTTCTAATACACATTGCTTAGTTTCTTGCAAAAATAAGGGAAGGTAACATATACTAAAAATACTAATAAAAGAGCAAAAAAGATAAAAATTGACTTGGGGATGAGGAAAAGTAAAAAGGGAGAAAAGTTGCAGCTCGTATTAATCCTGCTCAGAGACATGCTCAGCGTAGATCTTGTGCTTAGTGAAGTTCAAATTTCCTAGGTTTCAGAGTCAAGACGAAAGATGACAATCACATGAGTGAACTTTCCTTAAAACCAGGGCAGCCGCTCATGCAGAAGTGGGGCTGGTTCTGATCCTAACCTCACAGCGAGTTTCTCCAGCAGATCCATCTAACTGGAGTGTTTGTGATCCGGATGACAGCACCCCACAATTTGCCAACAGTAATTGTGAAAAATGGTTGCATGGCGCTGAGGAATACTTACGAGTGTCAGGTTTTTCTAACCAGGCACAGGCTCATGGTTAGCACTGGGAATAGAGAGCAAAGAGGCAACAGTGGGGCTTGCCGTGCCACCTAGGTCTATTGCTCCGATGAAAACAAAAGCAACTATTCCTGTGATTGGGAGGTGGAGTTCCTAGAGGAATATAGGTCCTCCGTGCTCAGTTACTGCTGCAAAGAGTGCTGTTGTGGTTAAAGATACAATGTCCTCTGAAGTCTTCGTGTATTAACGTTCAGAGTTGATGCAATTAATCCATGGGGGATTGTAATCTCATCAGTGAAAAACCCAACTGTAATGGATTTACTGGGCAGCGTCTAGGCAAGGTGAGTCTCTGGGGGTGGGGCTTCAGAGATTGTGTTTTTGTCTTTGAATCCCCTTGGTTTTTGGCTTTCTTGCTTCTGGCCCCATGATGTGAGAATAGAGTCCTTGCTTTCTCCCTCTCTCCTCTTCCCATCACCATCACAGCCTCACTATGAGGACCGAATCCCGAAGTCTCCAAGAAACTGTGAGCAAATACATCTTCCTTCCTCTGAGTTCTGTTCTCAAGCTTATTGGGTCTAGCCATGAGAACGTTGACCAAGACATGCAACAAGAGACAGACAGTCCTGTAGGGGGCGTGCTTCAGAACAGCAAAGGGCTTGGCTTTCATCTCCTGCAGAATCTGAAAACACCTTTAGCTGGCTATGGGTGGGGGAAGAGAGGGACAGCAACTCTTACAAATATTTTAATCAAGGCACATCTGTAAGTCCTGAGCAAAATATCCATATGTGATAAGTTAAGACATCTATGGTTCTAGAAGCAGGATTGGGTTCTTGTGGAGAGATTACTATTGCTCATAACATCATAGCTTAACCAAACCCTTATAATTTCCATTAAATAATTTTTTATTAAATTTACGATGGGGCGTTACTAACGCATCTGCTCTTTTTGTTGTTTTACTGGCTTCCATCCAGTGGTGCATACTGTATGTGATTCCCTGCCCAGAAGCTGAGCAGACACTATATCAACTCTATAATTATTTTGCCTTTATTACACTTTAAAAAAAAATTGAACAGTTCTTCATTTGGTACTATTGAACTCTCTGTTTAGGTTCTCATACCTTTTTAGTAGACTGCCCCTCTTCCCATAGCATCTACGGTGCATTTCTACATTTTTGTCTGGCACAATGGCTGTGACTTCAAGAACAATGTTGAATTACAGGGATGATAAAGGGTCTGATCATTTGTGCCTGATTTTACTCGGGATTCCTCTGGGCCTCACATTAATTAGGCCACTTGAAACTAGTTTGAGATATATTCCATTTATCATAGCAAGATCTCTCTCCTCTGCATATCACGTTTGCCAACAGCTCCTCTAATCAGGAAAATATTTTATATTTTAAAATTAATTTTATCGCCACTCAAAGAGAGTAGATAGATTTTCTCTTCTATTACTTAGATGGATTATACACATTAATTGGGAAATATGCATTAGTATCTTTGCAATATAGGCGAAGCCTTGTAATCTTGAAATGGTGTGTGTGTGTATGTGTGTGTGTGTGTGTGTGTGTGTGTGTGTGTATTTGCACTCATGTAGGTAGAGCTATTAAGGGCACATCAGTCTTTGTCTTCCTCAACTCAGGCTAGCTTTAACAACTTAGCATAGACTGGGGCTGGAACAACTGAGACTGGATTCTCTTGGTTCTGAAGGTTGTAGACCAGGTCAGGCTACAGACAGATTTGGTTCTGGTTGGGCTCTCTTCCTGGCTTGCTGTCAGCTCCTCACATGGCAGATAGAGAGGCATGGGGAGATAATGCTCGTGCCTCTGTATTAGGACACTAATTGCATTGTGCAGATTCTGCCCTCATGGCGAGATCACTCCCCAGTTCCCCACTTACCAAATCATGACACTGGAGACAGAGCTTCTACGTATGAATGTGTGTGTGCATGTACGTGTGTGTGTGTGTCTGTGTGTGTGTGTGTGTGTGTGTGTGTGTAGAGGAGTAGACACAGTATACAGTCCATAACTGTCTTCCTAAAACTCTGAATCCTTCCCTCTGCTTTGGAGCTCAAAGTAGTTTACAAAGCTTGTATTCCTTGAAGGCTGTGTTGGACTCTTGAAATATACAGACCAGACACATTTCGGAAGAGTTCTTTTGATCATTCTATATTTCCTCTGAGGGGAAAATATTTTTTCGGTATTTTTCCAAGTTTATTACCATAAATCTCTGTGTGATAGAAAACATTAAAAGTTTAAAAACATAATCTCCTCTAGAATCATGGTAACAGCCTCTTACTTGCTGCTGAAGTTTCAATTATTTGTGTGGTTTTTTTCCTCAAGTTTTTTTTTAACTTAATAATACTTCAGAAACTTGTCAGTCTTAGATGCACTTACCATTTTCCGTGGGATGAGCCATTCTCCTTGGATAATTGCCACTGTCATTTTTGGTGTGTTCCCGTATTTGGATTTATTTGCAGGCGCGTCTGCCGGGACAGGGGTTCTGAGGTAAGAAGCATGAAGCAGGTTCACCGTGTGCTGGTTCCAGCTCGTCTGCGTGCAGCGAGACAGAACACAGGTGCTCACAAGTGCATGAAGAGGGCTTATCACTTACAGAGCGGCAGCAATGGGCAGGGAAGCCCAGGATTCCTTGGGAGCTGGTCCCTGGAGGCTCAGGGTGCTGCCTGGGCAGAGGGAGACTCCAGTGCAAACCCCCAACTGTGCCATAGCACAGAGACCCCAAAGGCCATCGCACCCTGGTTTATATCCCTCAGAGGCCACCGGACTCATGAGGCAAAGCTTTGATGGAGTCCTGCTTCCAGTGGAGGGAGAAGCAAAGCCTGGCTTGACCTAGACAGCTCCTCCTAACTCAAATGTCAGGAGCCCAGAAAGGGAGACACAGACCAGTCCCAGGAAGCCCTCCCTCTCAGCATGCTGTGTTCCCAGCACACCCTACCTGTTCTTGAGGACTCCAAGCAAGAAAGGCTGGAGAACGGGCTGGGCTATGTATGTCCTAGCCTGCCAGGAGAGCTCTCCTGCAACAGCAGCTGTAAAATCCCATTGGCCTGAGGGGTCAAATTTCTGTTTGTCCCTGATGCTTCGGATTCACCATAGGTTGGAGAGGACAGGTCTTTGAGTTGTCTCTGCTCCAGGAAGTGGCGTGGATTTCTGGGGAATTTGCAGCACTGGGCGGAAGATACAGCACTGGACTGTGGTCCCCAGTCCCCCGAGCTTCAAGTGACTTCACGGGAAGTCACATGGCCGCACCTGCTTCTGAAGGGTACCGTGTGTATGGATGGTATGCCCGGGAAGATTGGCAGGGATCCTAGGTGGTCAGAAGGCAGGACAGGCTCCGCAGCTCAGCTTACTTGTTTGCTCCTTTGGGTCCGAGTGATTAGTTTGGTTTTTAACTTCTGTTTGGTTGGACAAAGAATCTTTTAAGCCTTAATCTCAGCTCATTTTTATACAGTGTTATTTTCTAAATATTCTGGGCTTGTTATGATTTCCACTTGGGACTAGTAATAAAAAATTGAAAATTTGGTGGTTGTATTTGTTTGTTTGTTTGTTCGTTCTTTGGTTTTTAGTTTATATTCTGTAGCACTGGCTGACAATATTTGCTCTCAATGGTGTAAAGTGCCTTCATATTCTAATTTGAGGCTTTTGTGAGTTTGTATCCCGGCAAGGGTGCCTGTGTGCACAGGTGGGAAAGGAGACATTATTATAACCTGTGTATTCCGTACCTAGTTCAAGATAGTTTAGGTAGTCTCTTGAGATGGAGCAAAGAGGATAGAGACCAAGTCTGCAGGCATTTGGTGGGAGAAGAGCAGGAGTCGTGGGGAGAGGTTAGCGCTAAGGGGAGATATCTGTCTTCTGCAGGCTTCAATTTTTTCATGAACTTAACATGTATGCACATGATGTACTTTCACCAACATCAAAGTCAATCACTAAACTGAACTTGAGAAGGAAGGGCAAAGGAGTGGGGCAGGAATTGAGGAAGGGCTAAATGAGAAATGTGTGCATGTATGTCTTGTACGTAACAAAGATGTGTGATTACAATGCACCAATAAATTTTAAAAAAGACATGTATTATTGCACTTAGTGAACTGAAGGTTCTAAGGGCTACTTTTGAATTGGCAGTACGCGGTGCTGGACCTGAGGGCTAAAGGTGGGCGTCTGACCGAAGTCATACATGAGTATATTGGCTAGCGAGAGGAGGTGTGCTCACTTCCTGTTGTTGGACAGTGTGTTTGCTTCTCTCTTTTATTCCATTCTGGAGAGAGGAGCGTGAAACTGGGTAGACTGAGGTAGGAGACAGCTAAGTTATGTAGGACTTGGTTGCTTTCTATGCCACACTGTGGGTCGCTGTCTTTCTGAATTATTCTGTCCCTCTCTGTTTTCTTTCTTTCCTATCCCCTGGGCATTTCCTGGGTCTTTCTTCTCCTGTTCCCCTTTTTGTTCTAACTTTGTGATCCTCCACTCCACCTGGAGTCGGTGCCTATGGTTATCCTGCCCACACTTACCTCTCAGGACGCACTGGCACATGGTGTTCACCCCCTTCCCTATTGCCTTCATTCTGAACTTTGTGGGCATCTTTCACTCTACTAGAGTCCATGCCCTTCACTACCCTGCCTCCTGCCTCAGGACTCCCTGGCTCAAGGTCTCTCCCTGCTGCCTTTCCTTGGCGCCATGCTCATGACCGCCTAATCGACATGCTATTCCCAGATCTTTGGCATTGTTCTGGGGTGTGTGTGCATCTTAATCTCCATGGCAAAATATCAGAAGTTATCCTTGATATTTTTATCTCTGTTAATGCACCTGAAGAGTCACCTGCACTGGCTAATCCTATGTAAGTTTCTTCTGCCCAGTGCTGCAGGGGCCTCAGCCACCCAGGACATTTCCTGGAGCAGAGACACACTCCCTCCAACCTGCTGTGGATCTGAAGAATCAGCGGCGAGAAGAACTTTGACGCCTCAGGCCACTGAGATTTTACAACGGCTTCTTGCAGAGCAGCTCTCCTGGTGGCCTGGAACATACCTGGTTCTCCCACTTCTCTTGCTTGTCATATCTTAACATCTGTTGCCACTACTTTAGCCTCAATTATCATTGTTTCCTTCTTCTCATACAGCAAAATACTCCAACCTTCCCCTTTGCAGACGCTTTGCCTCCTCCTAATTCTTTCTATTCATGGAAGCTAGGGGAATTCTGTCTGAAAAAAGGAAAAGTGATCACTCTAAATGCTTGCTTAAAACCTTCAAAATGCTCCCAGCGTGCAGGGTAGCTGGTCTACAAAGCCATGATCAGACACGCTCCCTGCCTTCCTCTCTGAGCATCTGGTCTTTTGATGACTATTCTCCAGTCATGCTGGTCATTCTCTGATATCCCAAATCTCTCCTCTTTCTACTTTATTTAGTTATATAGTAATTGTATTGTTTATACAGGAAATGTTGCTGCTTCAAGAAACATAACACGACCTTACACTTATTAGCATTTTTTGCAATTACTATTATTGTATATTTAATTACTTAATGCCTGCCTTCCCCCATTGAATTGCAATGCTCCAAGAAAACCAAATACAACCCTATCTTATTAACTTTCATATTTCCAACTCGGCACCTAGTGCCTGACATGTAATAGATATTCAAAACTACCTATCTGATAAACAGAATATGTAGAGACCACATAGAAACAGTGAATGGAACATGTGTGATAAAATAAAAGAAATATTTCTAAAAATAAAAGATATTTCTAAATAGAAAGCAAATCTGCAGAAGTTTTATAGAGTCTCCTTTATGTCAAATTAGTCTGAAAATTAATTCTGAGAAGAAATTCTAAAAAAAAAAAAAAAACTCTTAAAATATATCAAGGTGATAAATTCTATTTATCTTTCAATATCCTAGTCCAACACTTTCACCTCTCCAAATACTCCTCCAACATCATCTGGTCTTCTACGATGAATTCTAATGAATTTTGCTCATGTCTTATCTCCCTTATTATCCAAGCACTTCAGGAGAGAAAAGACCATCCTTTTGTACTTAACATCCCCTTTTGTGCATATTAAGGAATCGTTAAACCTCTGCTAAATTAATAAGCATGCTCAGGGTGATTTATTAGAGAACACTAAATAGCAGAGAGTGCTAGTGAGATGAACTAGACATTATAAGAGATTGCAATCATGCAAAATATAAATAAACAGGAATAAGAACATACAGCTCCTACTTCAAAGGCCTCATTTGTTCACTGGAGAACAATTTCAGTCTATTGCTGCCACATCTGTCCCCACTGTGTCCTCGAATCAGCAACACCTAGGATCACACCCAACGCCCTGGCAACTGCCGGAGTCACTCCATGCATCACCAGCCCTAAGGCAACTTATCAAATTAAAAGTGAATACGCCTCATAATTCATTTTCATTTACTGGAAATTTGGCTTACCACTGGTATAATATTGCATATGATTAATTCTTCCATAAAACTTGTACATTCAAGCTGATGGTTGCTCCTGTTAGAGGAGTAATGCCTAGTTTTCTGAATTCTATGGAAAGTTCAACAAGATGCCCTGAGATATCATTTGAATAATATTTACATACATTTCCATTTCCATGTAATTCTATTAATTTTACATAAGTAGTACATCTAATTGGGAAGAAAAGAAATTCTATTCTTATGGCCCATAAGATAATTTTAACCATTGGAATACTCTGGATAATACTAGAATTTAACAAAAAAATACAGAAAATATATAAAAGTATTGGAAATAGTAACTCCATGAGAATTTCTATTTGCAAAACATACCTATATATCTTCACTCATTTGATGCTCACATGGAATGTTCTAGATAAATAGATCAGGGATGATATCAATGTTACCAGAAGAAACTTTGTCCTGGAAGATACAGGTATACCCAAGGTCAAGGAGGAAGTGCCTGAAGATGATGGTTATCCTACCTGTGTTTGGCAAAAAGCTTGCTCAGCTGTGTCCCACAGGGCAAGAGAGGACGATGCTGTAGGCAGATGCTGTCCCAGTCCCTCCTCCTAATTTGTACTTTTTAACTAATGTGCTGTAGACTTTTTTTTTTTTTTTTTGCGGTACTGGGGATTGAACTCAGGGGCATTCTACCTCTGAGCTACATCCCCAGCCCTATTTTTTATTCTTTATTTTGAAACCGAGTCTCACTAAGTTGCGGAGTGCCTCACTAGGTAGCTGAGGCTGGCCGCGAACCCGGATCCTCCGGTCTCAGCCTCCCGAATGCTGGGATTACAAGTGTGCGCCACCACACCCGGCTCTGCTATAGACTTTTTCTTCTTTTTCTTATCCATTCTGCTATGGGTGGAGAAGACCTCCTTCTGACTGATGCATGGTGGACAGACTGAACACGGGGAAAGAGGGGGGGGGAGGGAGAGAGAGATTGTGTGACTGCCTTGGAAAGTCTTGTGGTGGCTTGGGCTGGGTCAGAGCTGTTGATATAGAGCTGGGAAAAGCCCAGATCATCTTGACAACATTCAGGACCTGTAAGCAATGTGGCATTGACAGTCCATCCAGAGGAGGAAAAACCAGGGACATGGCTGAATCTCTGAGATAAAGCATCTGGGTAGACTGTATTCCTTGGTGGGGAGACACTGAATCAAAGAAGGAGTCAACCTTTCCCCTTCTTTCACTCAGACTGCAAAGGCACTCCTGTCTGTCTTGGAACAAAACACAGTCTCTCAATGTCTCCACAGGGCTGCTCTTTCCTTCGGCCACTCTGTCCTCCCTTGCTGGGTTCCAGACACTTCTGTCCTTCCAAGTCCTTAAGCATTCTCCCAGGCAAGATGGTCCTTACTACCTGGGGTGAGTTCAACCATAAGTGTGGATCCATCCCCTTCCCAGGACCCCCTGGGAGTTCTCCAGTGGGAAGCCTGCTCAGCCCCTTAGTGCAAGCTCTCATTGAACTCCCCCCGTGCATGTATCGGGGGCGCCCCTAAGGGTTCTCCTGGCAAACCAGCAGGCAAATTCTCAGTGTCCAGCTTGTCCTTGAAGCCCATAGCTGCTCTTAGTGATGGGCTCTTCTCTGGAGTTAGCCTCCTGTGGAGCTGGTAGGAACTGTAGCTGCCATGGGGCCTTGTCTTTGACTGCAAAGGAAAGAGGCCAGGTGGAGTCCAGCATATGGGAGGCTGCCCAGACTGGGGACCATGGTTCACAATGGAGGGCATGCATGCCTGGGGGTATAGGAGAGGATGCACTACCCATGAGGAAGATGGGGAATTTGCCAGGTCATTGTGGGCGACAGGTAGGAGTTAGGTCCCTGTCTGTGCATTAATTCAGGACTCAGGTGGGAAGGCTCTGCTATCTTCAAGATGGCTGCCACCTGCTGCAAGCATCCATGGGTACATTAACATGGAATCAACGGGCTAGAGCTAAGGTCCAACAAAAGAGCAGGCTGACTGCCACAAAGCACAAATGAAGACTGCCATGTTAGCTTAAGTGTACAGGAGGAAAGGGGTTATAACAAGGAATAGCATGTCCTGGTTTTGATTTCTGAGAGAGTAGCAGAGCTGAAAGTTCCAGTAGAATACACTGTGAAAAGTGGGGGTGGGATGGGATAAGGGGAGGAGTAATGAAACAAATATGAGAGCAACTTGATACTCGTTCATATTCTCATTCTCTCTCTCTCTCTCTCTCTCTCTCTCTCTCTCTCTCTCTCTCTCTCTCCTCTCTCCTCTCTCCTCTCTTCCCCTCTCCTCTCCATGTGTACCTGGAAGTTTGATACTATATTTTCTTTCATTTTATGGTATTTGGGATTGAACTCAGAGGCATTCTACCTCTGAGTTATACCCCAGCTCTATTTTGTTTTTAATTTTTTCTTTGAAACAAGGTCTCACTAAGTTGCTGAGGGTCTTGCTTAGTTGCTGAGTCTGACTGAGCCTACAATCCTTCTGTCTCAGCCTCCTAAGTACTGGAACTACAGATGTGCACCACCAGGCCCAGCTTGGTACTATATTTTCTCCCCCCTTGTCCTTTTCACTTAGAGTAGAAAAACGATTTCTTGCTGACACATTCATGGATCAGCACTTCAGGGTTTCTAAAGAAACCTGGACCTCTGGTTCAAATAACATCCTGACTGTTTGCTATCCAGGGTGTAGAACATTATGTAATCAGGGAACAGGACAAGAGAACTATTTAGTGAGGATGTTGTAGAGAGGGTCCCACAAGGGGGCATCGCCCCCTACTGGTATGTGAGGGAACCAACTGCTCTTGCTTTGGGCTTGGTTGTAAACCTCCAACTTGGTCTCAATTAAAACATGCCTATTGACATAAAAAGATATAGCACAATTAAAGAATACCTTAAGGGCACATTCACATAAAAAATGCAGTCTTGAATATTGTACCATGTAACTGATGAATGGCAACATTGCATATTCATTACAAAGTCAGTTTTTGCAACTCTGTAGATCTTAATCTTAAATTGTACTAATTTTTAATTTTTCTTTGTAGTCTCTGTAATTCAGATTTCACATAAAATATTTTTATTTCTGCACTCCTTTTTTTCTTAAATGTGAACTTACTTCTGAAACTTTAACCATGAATTCCTTTGAAAAGAGGATTTGAAGAGATGGCCAACCTCCAACTGTTCTAAGAAAAGGTAAAATCATTAATTAACTTCTCTCTCCATGTATATATTTGTTTGTTTATTTATTTGTTTGTTTTGGTATTTGATTGAACCTAGTGGCATTCTATCTCTGAGCTACAAAACCAACCTCCTCCCTTTTTTTGTTTTGAAGCAGAGCCTCATTAGGTTGCTGAGAGTACTGCTATATTGCTGAAACTGTCCTCAAACCTGCAATCCTCCTGTTGGCTTTCCAAGTACTGGGATTATAGACGTGTTCCACCAGGCCTAGCTTAACCTCTATTTGTAAGCATAAGATAGCCCAAGCTCTTGTTTGGCTGTTGCTATTTTACATGCATGTTCTTTTATGTATGGCAATCTTACAGTAGTTTCATCTATATCTGATTCCAAAAATACAATTTTAAGATGTAAAGAATTTTAATCTTATGGTGAGATATTGATAGTAAAATAAAATGCTATTAAGGATGATTGATATGTTTATATAGATATTTATTAGCGATCAAGAATAAATATAAATATGAAAATTCTTAAGAAAACTCATTCTACATTTCTAGTCTAGTAATTATTTTCATCTTTTGTGTAACGTTTCATAAATGCCCTTTTAATTTGGCATGTCAGCCAGCGAATGGATACTGAGTAGAACTGGCATATTTCAGAGTTATTCACACATCGATTTATTAACAAAAACATTTTTTTCATAGAAGCACCTAATAGAATTTTTCTGGAAATAATTATTCACGGGTGGTCAAATTTCCTAAAGACGAATTAAAATTAGGGCCTTTCCCCCAGCGCCAACAGAACAAAGACAACATCCCAGGATCCTCTGTTTCTACACTGGCTTCCTGTGTGGGTCCTTTACAGATCAGAACAGACTTCTGCTTGTCTGCAGAAAAAATAAAGTAGGCACCTGTCTGAGAAAACTGCAATGTGACCTAATTGATCACGATTTCTACAGTTTTTTCTTGACCTCATTGAAGTTACAAAGTGATTCACACAACTTGGAGTACACGATGTGCAAAATAAACCATTCTTCTCATTTAAATTAAAAACATGCTTAGTGTGATAATAATCAAAATCCCAGGCTGACACTTGGAATCCTGAGGTTTCCCAAATGGGGTCTGATGACATGTTCATGTCGGCAGCAAGCAGGTTTAATTGGTGAATGGCATGCGAGGTATTTTTTAAAATTGTTTTTGTTTCATTACAGATATGCACCCCGTGGATTTGTTTTAACTTTTTGCTTTTCCAAAAAACTAAATACCATCAGTATCTCTGTATTATCACAGTTATAAGCCAATACTGGGCATTAATAAGATAAAAATAACTTTAATTCCAGTTATCAATTACAAAAATAATGATCTCTACCATTGATAGAACCTAAAGCCTAAACAACTGTAGATTTATCTCTGCTATGTCTTAAATCTCTGAAAACTCCTCATTCAAGGCTACAAAGTAGTCTGACTACAAAGGTACATCCCACTGGCAAAGCTATTTCCCTATAAGTCTACAGTAAAATAGGGTTGCTTGATTTCATGCCTCAAATATTTCCAGAAGAAGATCGCTACATCCTTTTATTTTGACACCTTCCATTCAATAACCAAGTCAATCAGAGCTCACAATTTTCTTAACATTTCCATCTGCATTTGAATGAACTCTAACCATAAGGCAGCCTCTCCCCTCACCCTTCTTTTATGGCTAGTGATTAGCTGTTGGAAAAGGTTTTCTTCTTCCCTTACAACAGGACAGCACAGTGCCTGCTGCCTGTTCAAAGGCAGTGTGCCAAAGACCCAGGTAATCTCAGCAGGCGAAGCTTAATCCCAATTAGCACGGCATGGATGCAATGGTGAGACTGTGCTGTCACAAACAGGAAGTGTACTAGACAGGTGGGTTTACAGGCAGGCTCCAAGAATGAGCAGCATGCAATAAGGTCACCAGAGACCAGGGATGCAGGCTCTGATGCTCTCTCTGAAGCTGACCTTTTTCCAGACAGGGGGTCTCATTTTGACTCTGTGATAAACATGAATCCAAGTCATAGACCCATGACCTCTGGACATATAGGCTGAGTTTCAACAGGCTATCTCCAATCTCCAGCAAGGAAAGAAGACTTGGGTAGCAAAGTCAGAACCATTATTTTCACATGAAGATAGTGAGCAGTGAGCTCTGTGCTGTGGCTTCATTTAGATATACATCTGCTGTAGCACAGTGATTGTGCGATTGAGATTTCCTTCAGTGCTAATTAAATAAGTACAAATCCAGCAAAGACTGAGCATGAACAACCCCAACTGCCATGTGTATGTTTGAAAATGAAATATTTTTCACTTCGTAATTTTAAATGGAAGCGACAGCATATTTTAACTAAGAACTTGAAGAAGGTATTTCCACTACTGTATTCATTCCTCTTCTAATTTTCATGAGGTTCCATTTCTTTCCTTTTTCTCTTTAGCTTCCACATATGAGAGAGAACATGCAGCCCTTGTTTTTCTGAATCTGTCTTATCTTAATTAGCATGATGTTCCCAAGTATGGGCTCAACCTAGCAGTTCATCAACAGATGAGTAAATAAAGAAAATGTAGTATATATAAACACCGGGGTTTTACTGAACCATAAAGAAGAATGAAATATCTATTGCAGGAAAATGGATTGAATTGGAGAACATCATGCTGAGAGAGATACTTTTAACGTCAGTTGCTCTTGTGGTTTGAGTTGCTGTCGGGCTACAAGACAATGTAAGGAAATCATGATTGGAGAACAGGAGTGAAGGGGTGTTATCTCTGTCTGTGGGGAGGGGGAGTTAAGGAAGGCTTAACTGAAAGATGTTTTTGGAGACACCAGTTTACTGATTTATATTCTGTTTTCTAAATGCATTTTAAGATGACTACTTTTCAGTTGTACTTATAAGAATGGTTAAAGTTCATGAGAAAAGTTCTACACACATAGAAACATTAGGTAAGACGTCATATACTGCCTAATGGAACGTGATATTTTGAAGGTATTTTTTTTCTCCTAAAATGGTATGGCTGATATTACTGAGTGGGCAATGAATGAATGAAATTTCGCAAGAGCCCAATGGCCTAGTTGAAGTTGCCATTGTCTTATGATCAAGAGGGGTGTTAGGCCTCCTTTTATCTCATTCTGAATAATCATTTTGCAGAAACTGAGATGATAACATGGATCTAGCTTTTTGATTCATCTGAAAAGTTACATTAGTATATCAACAAAATTTCAGTGCTTGCCTAATATTCTTTGATGCAATTGCATTGTGAGTACAAATCCATCTTAAAATTCTTACACTTTTGTAACTCTTCTCCAATAGTTGTTATAACTTATATTTCTACCATCACTTCGTGAAAGTGCTATTTCAATAATTTTTGCATTTGTTCTACTGTATTATTGTTTTATCTTCAGTTATGTAATTATGTAAATAAAAACATTTATGCTCAAATTTTGGACTTTCCTCTCTCTGGCTTTCCCCCTAATTTTACCACTATTATTTTCTGCAGCTCTGTAGTTTAACACTACCTGCCCCCTTGTCTGGCAGGGATGCCATGGTGTGTGACTACTGAGTTCTTGCTGGCACAAGGGACTCATTTTCAAAAAAATTGTACAGACTTCCCTGGTAGAAACTATAATCTCTGTAAATTGTCTAATTATAACATTTTGTTTTTCAGTTTGACATCATCAGATCTCAGCTCTGGTGGAAGTATGGGGATTTCACTTATGATGCTGCTAAGCAGGCAAAAAGCCATGCCAGAAAAGCTGCAGGTTAAATATAAACAAATACCTTGTACTCTTTTAACAGGTAGCCACTTATTTCAACTTTATTCCTTTCTTTTATCAAGCCTGAAGTTTTAAGGTAATTTTACTGATCTGTGCTTTTCTCTCTCTCTCTCTCTCTCTCTCTCTCTCTCTCTCTTTCATTTCAAGAAAACCTTAAATGTTTTAAAGCACCATTTGTCGATAACATTATCATCATTCATCAAAACACCCTTGGAAAATTGTGAAACCACACACAACTAACCTTTGAAATAGGTTCTCGTTATTAGGAACAAAATCAAGACCTGCCCCCTTGGTTACAGAATAATCTACAGACAGGAATGTGATGGTGGCTCTTTTCCACTCCTTTCATAACAGGGGAAAACATTGAGGATCAGGAGTCACACCATCTAAGAAAAAATTAGAAAAAAAATGAATCAGAATTCTCACACTCTAACATTTCTTTTCAAAGGTATGAAAAAAGACCTTTCTATGAAAGCAATCATTTTGCTTGATGGGCCAAATTAACCTGACCCATGTGAACAGTGAACTTCACTAACAAGAATCTTTTTAATACCATTGTAATTTTGTAGTTGTGCTTTTCAGATCATCTTGGGAAGTGTCAAACACTGAATTGATTAACACATGATAATTTGTGAAAATTAGAGAACCTACATGGATCTCATTGTAAAGCTTTATAAAATTTTCAGAGTGGAGAAACCCAAGGTTGTGAGGTTTTACTCTTTTCAATTGGAACAAGCAAGGAATTCTAGTGCATAAATGAAATAATATTATTGGACTAGTATGTATCCCAGTATCATTTAAAAATTATTATTTCCATTATACATATATATGTCACAATGTGATAATTTGATACATGTATAAAGTGTGTAATGATCAAATAAGGGTAATTAACAATTTTTTATCTCTTTAAACTTTAGAAAAATAGATTTTTTTAAGAATATGTAATAGTTATGTATTTGTGAAATAACATGTGATATTTCAGTGTATGTGTGCAATATTGGTATTTTCAGTACCTTTTTTTGTAATTCTCAAGGATACATAGCAATTATTTCCGATGGAAGTGACACATCTGATTCATCAGCACACTGGTTATATTTCCTCCATTCTGAGATCCACTATAATGCTAGAAGCATAGGAAAACATTCTAAGACACAAGAGTGAGAGAGCAAGTACAGTTAGATCAAAGTACAACTCTAACAAAAAGCTTCTCCCATATCAGGAGATTAGTGACCATTTTCCATAAACTTGACCTATAAATAGAGGGTCGATGACTAATCACAGAATATTTGAGAAGTTCCAAAAATAAGAAGAAAATAAAAGATAATTAGAAAAAATAATCCAGACAAAAACAATTTAGAAGTAAAATTAACATTGCTCTGAAGAGAATATTTGAATAGTTTTGAAGGAATAAATCCAGCAAAGCAATAATTCAAAACTTTGAAAGTGTTGTTACAAGCTGAAGGTCAATCAACAAAACAAAAGTTTGTAGGGGGTTTGGAAAATAATCTATGGGGGAAATCTCACAGTATAGAATAAAAAGAAGCAAAAGAGAGATTCCAAGAATAAAAATAAAACAGAAGAGGGAAGGGAGCATTTGGGTTGTATTGTGCTCGTTAAGGAGACATGTGGAAGTTCTTCCCCAGAGTCTCAGAATGTGACCCTGGGTGGAAATGAGGTCATTGCAGATGGCATTAGTTAAGATGAAATCAGACTGGTGTAGGATGGTCCCTAATTCAATACAGAGGGGGGTTCTTATGAGAAGAGAAGAGGATGCCTGTCTTGGTTTTAACCAGAGTCCTGGTCTGTTTAGGTAGCCCCCATCCAACCAATGACCAAGCTTGATAGCTGGAGCCCCCATCCTTGAGCATGCCCCAGATGACCACTGAAAGAGGTGAGGCATAGGACCTGGCCACTTCTCTGTGGCATAGGAGGAACTCTGTGCTGAAGAAGGTAGAGATTGCCATCACAAGTCTACAAACTAAGGGAATCTAAGCTAGAAGAGGCAAAAAGGGATCCTTGTCTAGAGCTAGGGGCGGGAGCACAGCCCTGGAGCACCTGGATTCCAGATATCCAGCCTCGAGAACAGAGGCAATGGCTTTCTATTGTTTTTAATCCACTCAGTTTGTGGTCTTTAGTTAAGGCAATCCCCAAGAAACTAGTATGGAGAGGATGAACCAAGGAAACTCAACATCTGATAAACAAGAGTCACAGAAAAAGAAAGTATAGAGAATGAAAAAAAAATAACAATAACAAAAGATAGGAATATTCAAATGGAAAGACTTCTCTAAATAAAATGAAAATACAAAATTATAATGTGCTCTGTTTTCCTTCAAAATATGAAAGATAAAGAAAAGATCAGAAAAAAAACCTTCCAAAACAGGGAAAAAAATCTCACAACAATATAGTTCTCTTGGACAGAAATGAAATGCTAAATGTCACTGTACTAAAACAATTTCATACTGGGTATTAGAAATCAATAAAGTGCAGTGTCATGAATATTCTAGATTCTAACTCCCAGCCAATTATAAAATAAGTCTGGTGGCAGAATACAAACACTTTCAGAAATGCAAAGAGTGAGAAAAAGTGTTTCTCCATAGCCTCATAAACAAGAAACCAACTAGGAGTAGGACAGCCTGTTCCCCCTGGGAATACCCTCAAGCCCAGGAAGAAGGACAGCTTCTTTCATTATCTTGAGGCAGCTAACCCCTCTAGCTGGTCCATATGTCATATGTCATGGGCAGTGTACACAGACAGACGAATCATTGACAATAATAGCCCGTAGAAATAATTTGCAGAACTGTGAAGCATGTGGTAACTGAGGGATTGGGATTGGGTGGTTATCACCTGCCCATCTGCTCTAAGGAGGCGCCCACCAGTCAGGGACCAACAACCACCCATCCACGTGAATCCTAATCAGCTTCCAGCAAGATGGACTTTGGACAAGAGTCCTTTGCCTTCTCTTCTGGTTGAGCAGGCTTTTAAAATAAAGCTCTCTTTCTTGCCTCTATACCTTTTCTCTGGACTTAATTGGTCTGCCCAACAGGGAACAGCTAAAGTCTCAGGGTAAGAGTCAAGGGACTGGCCATGGGAGCAGCATACCCCCTTGGGAGAACAGGGTCCTGAAAGGAGGTTTCTAGGTAGCAACTCAGACTAACAGTGCCTGTCCTGGGACACCAAGAAAGGGCAATAAAAACATCAGCATGCTGCAGCTGATTTAAAAGTTAACGTGGAAAGCATCATAAATAGTGCCTGTGATGGAGCTTGAGTGCTGGGACCTTCTCACTGTTTCCTGCCCCGTGTTGTTTGTGTTTGTGGCAGTGCTGGGGAGGTATGGGACAAGGTATGACAGATTTTATCTCTCCTATGCCCTTTTGAGTTAGCAAGCATGGGTGTATGGGTGTGCTTACCATAGGACTTTTTTTTTTTTTTTTTCAGTATTGGGGATTGAACCCAGGGGCATTTTACCTTCAAGCTATACCCCAAGTCCTGTTTTTTATTCTTTATTTTGAAACAGGGTCTCACTAAGTTGCAGAGAACCTCACTAAGTAGCTGAGGCTGGACACGAACTCCAATCCTCTGGTCTCAGCCTCCCAGGTACTGGGATTACAAGCATGCGCCACCACTCCCGGCTACCATAGGACATTTTAATGTAGACTTTTATTCTAGTCATTACCTTTTACTGAGAAGCTACCATAATTTTGATGAAGACACTAAAAGAATATGACTTCCATTGAGACATGATAGAGGGAGAAATAACTGTTGAGCCCAGGAACACAGGTACCAGCCCTATCCAGAAACACTGTAAGGATTGTTTCTTGGGAATGTAGATGAACACCCTGGAGACTTACTTCCCTCATCTGTCAAGCTGAGAGAACAGGAAGTTGCTTGGGACCTTAAATAACTCATACTCATCACAGTGCTGGCATGGAGACCTTCACATACTAGCCTTCCCATGAAATGAGGTGCTGCTCTGAATTGGGCTTATCGGAGAAGACATACACCAGCTTCACAAGCAGCTCACCTCCTAGAGCTTTATTCATTTCTCTTTTATACTCCTCTTTTATCCATTTTCTAAGTGATCCTAAGATCTTGCAATTTCTTGTCAATACCGTCTCCTCAGTGCTTTTCTTGTACAAGGCTCAGCCTTTCAAATGAGCATCTCAGATCTTTAATTACATGACTCTGTAGAGAGCCAACAAGTAGTATTATAAAAGGAAAGAGAATACATTCACACTACCTCTTGGTATCTTAAAGTTCCCCAGGCAATGTCTGTATTCTTGTTGGTATTTAAATTTGCATATATATATATATATATATATATATATATATATATATATATATACACATGACTGTTCTGCGTAGCTATTAATACTTGCTTTTTCACGTTTATTGATTTCTTGGTACTGAGGATTGAACCCAGGGGCATTCTACCTCTGAGCTAAATGCCCAATTATTTTTTTTTTAAATTTTGAAACAAGGTCTCACTAAATTGCTGAGGACCTCATTAAGTGGCAGGGACTAGACTCAAACCTGTGATCTTCCTGTTTTAGCCTTCCAAGTACTGGGATTATATACATATGCCACCATAAAGTTCACAGGCCTCCTCTGCTGTGTTAAACTGGAAGGCAGAATCAGGCTGGTGGGCTGGAGGTCTCAGGGAAGACCTCAGGTGAGTCTCGCACTTTCTCTAGGACTGAGCTCTCCCATCATGAGGCCAGATGGTTTCTGATAACCATGCCCCTTTGTGCCTGTCCATTGGTTCATCTGGGCATCCAGCCTTTTTGCTGATCCTGTGAGCCATCCAACATCCTGTGTACTCATTTCCTGATTGGCTAGGACAAACTTCTGCTATTTGTCAACAGGAGATGTGAATGATGCATGTTATAAGGGCCTCAGAAGTTCCTTTACTACTTTGACTGTATCTGTTCCCAACTCCATATTGTGCACCGAGTTTTAGACAATAAGTTTAATTAGTTTTTCTTTAAAATTCCATTGCTGTTTCTGTTATAAGATGTTATGTTAACCATTGTAGTTATCTTGTCTAATGGTGATAAAGAAGCTTAGTGACTTTATACAACAATGGTTTATTATACCTGGAGCTGAACTGGGCTAGAACGTCCAAACAGTCTTCATTCATGTGTCTGTTTCTCAGTGATATTCCATATTTCCTCATGTGAATAGATAGCCCGAGCCTCTCTTCAGCATCGTGGACGCAGGTAGGCAGACTCCTTACGCCAGCGGGCCACCAAATATGAACATGGGAAGTCTGTATCTTGTTCCTGAAGAGCTATGTTAGGGCTGACAAACCGCCACACTCAACGTAGTAAGTCTGTTGAAGATGAGTTACTCAAGGGAGTGAAAATCTGCTCTTCTGCACATCTCTCCCCACAAGAAAAAGACAGACATAAACATAGACATAGACATAGACAGACAGAGACATAGACATAGACGTAGACAGTCATGCATGTACACATGCAGGAGAGAATTGTCTTTGGAGACTAATACATTTGCATTCCTCTTTGATAGCTGCACTAATATGTGACTTTTAATAGATACCTAACTTTCCACTTAAATGTCATCTCAGAAAGGAAATTTCTGAGCCCTCATATAATATTGCCCCCTCTCATTGTATTTAATTTATGAACTTATCACTTTCCTAAAACTACTTGCTGGAGAAAACATTAAACCTGAGGTAGATTTTCCTGCCTAGATTTTTTTTATGACTGCAACAGAATTCACTGTAGAGTTTTAAGCAGGAGTGTAGTAGCCTTTAGCTACTGGATAATAATAATTTGGAGTAAAATCAGGAAGATTAGTTAGAAAGTAACTAGAGACCCACATGAGAAAACATGGTGGCTTGAAGCAGGTTAATGCAGGATGCATTTTAGAGGGGATCAAAAACAATATCTTGATGTCTTGGATGTAGGCTAAATGTGAGGGACAGTGGACAGTCAAGAACGTTTCTGATGCTTATAGCTTATGATTTGGGAATTTAGAGAGATGGTGAACTAATACTTTTCATTCTAGATTTCATATTGAGGGCTAAAAATCCCATTACTTGGGAGGCTGAAATGGAGGATCACTTTCCAGGACAGCCTCAGCAAGTAGTGAGACTCTCAGCAACCTAGTGAAACCCTATTTGAAAACAAAAAAATAGATAAATAAATAAATAAAAATAGAACTGCCTACCCCCAAGTACCCAACAGCATCCCAGCCTCCTGACTACTGGTTGCAGTGTTCTTCTTTGGCATTTTTCCTCATGCTTTACATTTTATTACAAGTAAAATTGGTTGTATTACTCAGCCTATAACCCATGTTTCTGAAAATTACAGTCCACAGACCAAAGCTAGCCCAACACTGCCTTCATTAATACATTTTTATTGGCACATAGCCATACCCATTCATTTAAATATTGGCCATTACTACTTCAGGACTACAACAAAAACAACTGAGTAGTTGTGAAAGAGTCTCACAAATCCTAAAATACTTGCTCTGGCCCTTTTGATAAAAATCTCACTGATGCCTGGAAATAGCCAATATGACTCCTAACAGGAACGCAGAAACGAATTGCTGTGTTACAATATCAAACATGCAGAAGTCTAGGGTAAAGTTATTACCTTTTGGTTAGAGGTAAATGTTCTGGGTGTTTCTGTGGCTCCCAATTTCCACCCTTACCTTTGTGTAAATTTATCACAGGGCAGAGTTGAATGTGTTTACATGCAGGCATGCCTGGTATTTTCTGAATAAATACACATTGAGTGACCCAACCCTATGGCTTTCCATGGAGAGAAATCTTGTTGATCATCGCGTGTGTGTGTGTGTGTGTGTGTGTGTGTGTGTGTGTGTGTGTGTGTGTGTGTGTAAGGTATTGAAATCAAGGACTTAAATTGGACACAATTTTAGTCTTAAAAAAGAATTTTGATCAGTGATTTCCTCTCATTTTAGTTTATTTATTTATACTTCATGTTTTCTGATTCTTCTTCCAGGTCTCCACTATGACAGTGAACAGGGGTGGCCTGAGTCTCAGCTTTAGACTCCAGCAACCCTGTCGGTCAAGGAGATGAGTGACAGGGAGAAGAAATGAACTGGGTCGTGAGTTGAGATTTGTAATCGGAGGAAAACGTCTACGGTGATGTATTCATGACATGTTCTTTATGGACAACTTCACTCAGTGGTTCTTTTGGTCTTGGTGCTCTGCACATTTCTTTTATTTCACTTCTGTCCTTCAGATCTCCTATGGAATTATAACAAATAAGTCAAGTGGTGTGTGTTTCGAAGTTAATCTTTAGACACATTAGCATTCTTTCCCCCATGAACCAAGTAGAAAAACTTTCAGGGTAGTAGCTGGTTACCCTCCCTGGTTGAGTCCCAAATATCTTATTCAGTGTGATGAGAAGAGAACCACAGACCCCTCACTTGCCTTTGCAAGAAACTTCTATTCTGGCAGAATCTTTACTCTCAAGGGCTGGGGCAGAAGGTAGAGGAGCATGAGTCTCACTGTTGCTCTGTCTGACCTACCTGCTCTACTTCTAACAATAGCTGCCACCCTGTGACAGGCAGGTGCCCATCTGTCTGCTTCAGCTGTCAGGTCAATTGGAATGCACAACTTTCAGCATCAGCTTTAATTGTGGGCTTCCCATGAATATAATCAATTTCCACCACTGTGGAGGCTCAAAGGCAAGATAATAAAATAAGTCATCAACAGACCCAACACTGTCCCTTCCCTATTAACTTTGAATTATATATATTAATAATAAAATACCATGGTGGAAAGAGGAAGCTCTCTAGTGGAAAGATTTGTGTTTAAGTTCTATTTTTAATATTCTAGTGGATGGGCTACATTGGGAAAATTACTTCACATTTCTGGAACATACTTTAATTTTTTCCTTTATCAATAAGATGCAACTAACTCATAAAAACTGATATAGGAAGCAATCAAAGTATATAAAAACACTGAAAAAATGCAAAACCATATATTACTAAATAAATACATAAACCAATTTATTATGGAAATTGTGTATGTTTATGTTAAGAATAATACTTAGCAGTGAGGTGTGGTGGTGCATGCCTGTAATTCTAGTACCTGAGTGGCTGAGACAAGAGGATTGCAGGTTCAAGGCCAACCTCAGAAACTTAGTGAGATTCTCAACAACTTATCAAGGCTGTTTCAAAAAAAAAAGGGTTAGTGGTGTAGCTTTGAGGTATGATGCCCCTGAGTTCATTCCCCAGTACCTAATACTAATACTAATACTAATCTACTAATAATAATTAGTAGTACAAAAGATTCTACAACACAAAACAACAGCTTCTTCCTTAACCAGGGGACAATTGCCATCAATAATTCTCAGAAACTTTCCTCTTTCAAAGATAAATTTTTGTCAGAGAAATTATTTGGCAGATGTTGGCATTCTTTGATCCATATAAACAGGAAATTAGATTTCATTTTATACAATCCACTTATTACTCATGAAATTCTTCATAAGCAAAAGACACTAAACACTTTATCTTTTAGTTAAAGAAAAAGAATTTGGGACCAGGAATGCAGCTCTGTGGTAGAGTGCTTGCTTGACATCTCTCTCTCTCTCTCACACACACACGGATTAAATAGTACTATGTTTATTGCATGCCATTTCTTTCATAAAATATCACTCCTTCATAGTTATTAAGTACTGTATGCAGCATAACTGTACCCCAAAAGACAGGCACATCCTACTCTCTGGAATAAGTGACTGCAGTAGATTGCATAGCAAAATGGAATTAACGTGGCACATGAGACTAGTATCTCTCATCGCTGCCCTCAGCCTTGGGAGATTACAGGGATGAGGGGGGAGGAAGAGCTGTCAGGGGAGCTTTGTAAGAAAGCCTCGCTTCACCATTTTTGGCTTTGAAGCTGGACAGAAGCCAGAAGCCTAGGATAGAAGAGGCCTCTAGAACCTGGGAAGAGAAGGAAACAAATTCTCCATGGACCCAGGAAGACAATGCACCTGCACCGTCCTGCACGCCGCCTCATGGATGCTCTCAGGGCAAGTTTCTGACCTGCAGAGGTGGAGCTTCTTCCCTGGCTTTTCCCAGTTGCAGCTGAAAACTGATAGGTTGAATTGCAGGAAAAAGATGCTGTGTTTGAAGTTGTTAGGAGTACCTGAACATTAGGTGCATCTCAGGAATATGACACAACAAAAGAAAATACAACAGTCGGAACTGGTTATACTTGGGTGACAGTCATTCAGTTGTACAGCCAGTGACAGAGTTTTGCTTAAGCATGTGTCACAAGAAGAGGGAAAAAGGAAGCCTGTTTGCAATGTATTGAAGAATTGTGCAAGGATAACGTGAACAGTTCCTCAAAGCCCACCCTAGAAACTCTTTTCTCTCGACTTCTTTACCTCTCTTTATACTTGCAAGCTCCTGATTCTTCATCCTTGCCTTTCTGCTGTTTTTCCTGAGCAGAAGTCCCAGATATCCACTTCTCCTCTCTAAATCTAAGTTGTTTTTTTTTTTTTTTAATGACTTGGTCTTCCTTTTCCAAGGTTCTTGTAGCTCTTTCTCTTGATGGAATCAACCATGCACTTCCAGTCCTAATGTCTTTCTCAGGTGGAATCCAGCCTTTGCAACTGACCACAGAGCAACCTCCTGTTCACCACATCCAGCTGAGCTCCTGAAGGTGGGAAACAAAACTCCACAAAGCCCCGAATTGCAACTGCAGCCCAACTCTCCCTGCATCTGCTTACTTCAGTGTATCAAAGAACAGCACTTCATTCCCAGCCAGGATACCAAGAATCTCAATGTATCACAATTTTATTTTCCCCATCTAACCAGCCACTAAAACCTATTCTTGCAAATGCTCAAATGGAACTCATTTATTTTCTATTCTAAGCGTCTACTGGCAGGGCCTTATGTTAGCTGGTCTTCTAATTGGTCTTTCTGCCTTCTGTCATGTCTTTGCTGATCAGCACAATATTCTTTGTCCAGTGTGGTGGAAAAGTCTTTCCTTTTGGCCCCAATCTTCAACACTACCCATCTTCCCTCAGATAAGCTGCAGCTCCTCAGAGTGGCATTCCATACTGCCACAGTTTAGAACTATTTATCTCCAATGACTCTTTCTCAAGGCTCATTTATACTTTTAAGAAGAATTGAGGGCACCCAGAGAATTCTATTTATGCGTGTTGCATTTATAGAAAATAAGACAATTAGAAATGAAAATTAAGCATTCTGTTTTAATTCAGGTAAAACTAATAATAATACACCTATTACATATGCACATAGTTAAATTTTTTTTGGTAAAAATAAACTGCATTTTCAAAATGAAACAACAGTATCAAAAGAAATAGTGTGAAGAATGATATGGTTTCCCATCTTGGCGAGCTCTGTAACATCTGGCTTTGTAGATGACAGCACATTATCATATGTGCTTACTGACTCAATCAAGTGTCAGATGTTGACTTGTTTAACATCTATACAGAAATTTCAGTTTCACACAAACATGTACTTGGAAAATGCAGAGATTTTTTTAAATAGAATTTCTGGTGTTTGTGAATTTTCCATTTAGATGTAAACTACCAACGAGTGTTAGCTTCTTAAAGTTTGGTTGCAATGTGAAATCTGAAACCATTTACGTGACAATTTTATACCATATTCCTTTTAAATCATTGTGGTTTGTTTTTCAGTTCAAAAGCACCACTTACTACCATGATTCTGTGACATATGCTGGTCTTTTGAAAAAATGCTGGTTTAATATTGGTTGTCTGAGGTTCCCAGACCTTCCAAATGTAGACACTTCATATTATATATCTTAAAACTGCATTTGTCAACATAGTATTACCACTGAGTCCATCCAAACATCTTTAAGTACTGGGAAGCTGTGCAAACATACATTTTCTTTAACAAACAAACAAAAAAACTTTTATTGGTGCATTATAGTCTCACATCATAATGCAGATCACAGAGATAGTGGCATACATGCACACAACACTTGGAATTTTTCTTGTATCAGAGGTAATCAATATTGTCACTTGAATTCCTCAAAAGTATCAGGATAACTTCACTTATTACTGAGAAAAAATTCACCAAAGATCTCAATCTGAAAATGTAGTTTGTCAGCGCTTCTAAAAGGAGATGATATTCCATGAAAAGGCATTCAGGTTAGCCCACACTGGAATGGTCACAGAGCTCCTTCTAGGAGATACCCACTGTGTGCTTTCCATAAGATGCCCACTGTGTGCTTCCCATAAGATGTCCACTGTGTGATTCCCATAATGCACAGGTGCAGTGCTTCTCACTTCATCTAGCAGAATATAAGAAGACATGCACTCAGGGTTGACATTTGATGCAATTTATGGTGTTTAATACTTTTCCAAAGCTATTACCAAGGGAGTCTAGACTCTTTCCCCTCTGAATGTGAGCTGGTGAAGAGTACAGCTACTGTGTAATTTGTTTAATTAATGCAATTTTTATATTTGTATAATTAATAAGGTATTAATTCCTTGATTCACAAAGTCCCAGCAGTTTACCCATTATTGCCTTTGTGGCAATAGTGCAAACGCCAACGAAGTTTAAACGGGCAAATAATGTCTTAGTGTTACTATGAAAAGACTTTTACCTTGCACTCTCCCTGGAAGAATCCTAGAGACCCAGAGAGACTCATAGCCTCACTTCCTGCCTTGAGCTTCAATTTGGTTCCTTTCCAATAATTTTAACTATTTTATCCACAGCCTTGTGAAGAACCATTTTTTTGGGAGACCCTCCTCTCCCTCACCCCCACTAAAGGTCATGGTTTTATTTGACCAAATACCTCACCAATCCATTCTACTCTGACTGGGTTAATTTCATGTCTCCGATGACAGGGTTCACACTGTTGGCCTTCTCAACTCCTTTCACACCAAGATGCTCAGAAAGTTCCAACATAAGAAAAATGAAGAAAAATGCAGCCAGGCATATAAAGAAAATTCTTAGAAGTGATAAATAAAAGAATTTTAAAAGTAGCCAAAGAAATATATTTGTTATAGAGAAATAAATGAAAGGTGATGGGAAATTTTCCATTTGAAATAATACAAGACAGAACAGAATGGATAAACATTGTACTGAAAAAGAAAGAAAATCAATCAAACTGTCAATTGAAAATCTTTACTTAGCGGAAACATCTTTCAAAAATGAAGATATGTTTTACTTATGTGGAAGAAAACCTCCTAATAAAAAATAACAGAAGAAAAAAGGAAATGAATGAATGGAAATCTACACCACCAAATAAATATGTATACCTTACCAACTTTTAAAAAAGAACGACAAATTCTACTTTGAAATATACTGTATGCATGTGTGTGTGAGATGGGAGGGTGCTAGAGATTGAACCCAGGAGAGTTCTACCACTGAGCTACATTCCCAGCCCTCTTTATCTTGAAACAAGGTCTTGCTAAGTTACTGCAAGCTGGCCTTGAACCTGTGATCCTCCTCTCTCTTCCTCCAGGCACCAGGATTACAGGCTTATATCATCACCATTCCCCGCTCTGATCTACAATCTTAACATGAAGGGATAAGCCAAAGACTGGAAAAATAATCACAGATAAAGAACTCTTACCTACAATATATGAAAGAGTCCCCAAACTCAATATATGTATATATATATATATACATACATATATATATATATATATATCCACATATTAAATGTATATATAACCAAATAAAATATAGGAGTGGAAAGCAGATGCATAAAAATTATTCTGTATCATTGATCTTTAAAAATTAAAATTAAACTGTTGACTTTGTCATAGCAATCATTTATTGGAATATTATGATTACTAGACTTGAAATAATTAGGAAAAGTCCCACATGCTTTGGCAAGGATGTGGACAAAGTAGACTTGGAACATTACCTGGAGAAATTTAAAAATAATCCAACAAATGTGTAACACAGTTTTGCAGTCTTAAGTTTTGAACTTCCCCCTTCCATATGATACAGCCATTCTGCACCTACCTGGTTACCCAAGAGATATTAAAGTGTATGTCCATACAAATCTAATACATGAATGTCCAAAGAAGCACTATTTGTAATGGCTAAAAATGAGAAATAACATAAATGGACATCAAAAGGTGAATTGGTAGACATGTTTTTGTAGATTTCCTTAGTGGAATAATACTCAACAATAAAAATGAATTAGTAGCTACTTGAACCAACATGAAAAATTCCCAAGTAACTAGGCAAGAGTAAAAGAAGCCAGAAAAAAAACCCCACAAACTTTATTAATATTTATGTAAAGTTCTATGCAAGGCAAAATCATCTATAGAGGCAGAATGCAAGTCACTGGTTGCTGATGGGATGGTGGGAGGGGAGCAGCGGGCAGGGATTGGACGGGGCACTGAAAGTGGGAGGCAATGTATTTTTCATTATCTTGATTTTGGTCAAGGCTTCATGTGCGCATACAGGAGTCAAAACTTGTCAGATTGCACAGTGTAAATGTGTTCAGCATGTTGTATAGACACTGGGTCAATAAAGTTGTTTTAAAAAGTGTACAGAACATGTTGGGAAACACTGAGAGTGATCACTGAACATGGAAAGATTTCTTCAGTATATCACGGAAAGCGTAACCCTTAAAGAAATCAAAGATCCTTTGCAAAAACGGTTGCCTAAAACATCGAAACACGCAAACACCAACAACACACTGGGAGGAGACACAATGCCTGTTATCCACACAAGAGATCAGAATGAGCAGTAACACGATAGCCCAGGGGAAGTCAGAGAAATTATGTCGATTACTTCACAGAGTCAGAAAAGCTGGTGACAGACATGCTAACCTCATTCTCAGCCAGAAAAGATGCAAATGTTTGCCACAGTATTCTGCCATTGGATAGATGCTAGGTTAAAAATAGTCAGCTGTCTGGTAATTCCAAATGTTGGAGAGGGTAGGGCTCTTCAATAATGTTGTTTGGTAAGTTTCTCCAAAAAATTTTGGGAAGCCTTGGGACACAACACATTGTGAAGTCTAGTGTTTACCTGCAGTCAGACCCAGTAGTTGTGTTCTCAGGTACTTACTCCACTGGGAGGTTTGCATACGTGCACCTAGAGACATAGTTATAAACTTTTTCGTTGTAGTATTTTGAAGAATAGTTAAGTTTGGATCCCATTTATCTATTAGTGGAAGAATGGAAATGTAAGTTGTAGTACACATGCAACAAACACAACCAAAAATAATGTATTGTACTTACAACCAGTAACATTGTTGGTGATTAAGAACAAAGTACTTAGTCCCAATAGCAAAGTCTACATGACTTTGCACAGTAAGATGTCATTTTAATGTAAAAAAAAGAATTAAATTAAGCCATAATGATATATTTATATGATTTAAAACATACTCTTAAAAGCACATCAAGAGTAGACACAATGTTTAGGGAAATTTTTTCTTGGTGAAGGAGGCAAGGGAGTGGCTAGAGGGAGACAGGAGCCCTGCGTCTTCTCTGGGGAAGAGGGACTGTCGGATGCTTCATGTTACCGGGAGGGTTCCTAGGGCTCACTTCATTCTTATGCTTCCAGGTCTCAAATCTGTGACAGAGTTTCCTCCTATACATCAAGAAGAGATACTGCCTAGGATTTAGACAGTAAGTAATTGAAACACCAGGCTCTATGGGAAAAAGTTTTCTGTACTTATGGATTTGGGGAGGAGACGAGAAGTTAGACTGGCTCCAGGGAGGGATGATCAGTGTTCCATTTTCATCTCTGGGTTCTCACAGTTCTCTTTGGCTCCATCAGCCCACCCCCATGAAAGCTCTGAACAGACAGCTCTGGCAGCAAAGGGCATCCCAGCCACATTGGACATCCTGAATGACCTGACCTAGAATCCCCTAGTGCCCTAAGACTCCTAGAACAATGGGCAGGACGTGTCACAATTTGCTCATGGCTAACTGTTTTGCAGTTAACAGACATGATACAAACTCAGCAAAGTGAAAGGGGCATGAGGCCAAATCAGAAGGAACCCCAGGTTGACTTTCCAAGTGCTCTGAATCAATGGAGTCACACAGAATGGTCATGAAAGTTCTGACCACACAGGGGGAGTGAGATCTTCCAAGGCAGCTCCTTAGAGACTCATTCCTAGGTCATAATTGAAGGCTGGTCACAGGGGGACCTGCTTAGCACACACCCGCTTTCAAGACTCCCAGAAGGAAAGCAGGTGCCTCACATAGATATTTCTACAGGTTATGCACAGCGAGCCGCTGACCTTGCAAGGAGTTTCACATCAGTGTGAGCAACAGGTACCAGCCAAGATCTCAGATGTGAGGCAAAGCTTATCCTCCTTTCTAGACTAGCCTGCCACACAGACCTGAAGCTAAGTCTAAACATGAAGAAATCAGTTTAAGTTGTAGAGTAGAGGACACCAGACTGACACTGAGAGATCCCCTGGGAGCTTCTTGTATTAGACAGGAAAGCACAGGCTCTGTGCAGAGCAGGGAAGATGGGCTCTTCTCCCATGGAGATTGTAGTTGGCTCAGGAGGCTAGTCATAGAAAAGATAGCAAGTGACAAAGGTTAAACACAGCTCAGGGGAAGAAGACATGCCCCCGCCAAGGGGGAGAGATGAAATGTTGACATGCTGACTGTGTCCTTGCTGGGCTGGTCTCTCTGCCTGGAGAAGGCCATCAGACTGCTTCCTCTACAGAGTGGAGCACACTTCCAAGTTTCCTACATAAAGCAAAGCAAAACAGAAAGCATCTTTACTACACCTGAGACAACTCACGATGGAATTATTACACGTCTATCAGTTGCCGAGTGTTCAGGTTTAAGTACATTGATGTGATAGGAAAAAAGTAGACCCTTACTAAGAATTCAGAAAAGATAAAAAATTATTAATGCTTTGAAATGTCATACACCTCAACACTGAATTATATGGAATTATTTTATATTTTCTACTGGGAATCAGACCCAGAGCCATTCTACCTCTGACCTACACCAGCCCATTTTTATTTTATTTTACTTTTTTATGGAGCAGGATCTCACTAAGTTGTAGAGGACCTCACTAAGTTCCTGAGATTGGCCTCTAGCCTGCAATCTTCCTGTCTCAGCTTCCCTGGTGGAATAATGCATTATTAACTTCTAATACAATGTGATGCTTGTCGATTGCAAGGGTAGAATTCATTTAGTTATGTTGTTTAAAGTAGACAGCACAGAAGAACTCCTGCACATAAGAAAAGACTAAAAATGTTATAAGCAGAAAAAGCATAATAGGATTTATTTCTTTTAATAATAAAATAATATCGATTATAAAAGATAAAAGCATCAAAAAGAGAATACAAAATCACTTATAATCTAACTGTACCAAGAAAACTACTCTTTATGTTTTGTTATTCCTTGTTTAAACGTCTTTGTGATTTATGTGTTTTTTAGGTATGCCATTCTCTCTCTCTCTCTCTCTCTCTCTCTCTCTCTCTCTCTCTCTCTCTCTCTCTCTCTCTCTCTCTCTCTGTCTCTCTGTCTCTCTGTCTCTCTCTCTCTGTCTCTCTCTCTCTCTCTCTCTCTCTCTATATATATATATATATATATATATATATACATATATGTCATAGATGTTGATTGATAGATTAGAAGTCATAGAAAACATAATCATAATGATTTTTAGAGAAAATTATTATTAAAGAAAGAAGCTAGCTGAGAGGGCTGGGGAGGTATCTCTCCTAGCTCTCCTTCCACTAGTGCCTTTCTTATATTGAGGGTTTTAACCAACACATTGTAAGAAATGATTAATCACATGAAAAAGCAAAGCTGTCATAAGATAAGTCAGGGAAAAACATCAAGGAAGTCATGGATAAATCAGGGAAGGAAAGGGTAAATTCTGGGAAGTAAGGAAATTGCCAGAGTATTCGCTTATCATCAGGATTCCTGCTTATCAGCCTCATTTGGTCCTTGAGTGGGCAGTTTGTGCCCCTTCCAAGCCATATCTAGGTTACCTTAAAACTGATGACTAAGGAGGAACTGGATCCAAGATGGCGGCTGAGTGAAACAACTTTCCCCAGACGCTGTGATTTCGAACTCAATTTGCCATAAAAAGAGCTTTTTAACAGAAGGGGGGAAAAAAGTGAAATTTGAACCACAACTAAGGAAAACCCAGAAAGCGAACGAGCGAGAGCAAGGGAGTCTACCGTGCTGCGGATTCACGCTTGGCATCGCAGCGGATCTGTGCCAGGTGCCGTGCTGAGAAGCCAGGCTGTGGAGACAGGACTTGGAGCTGTGAGGACCAGCCAGACGCCGAGAGCTGCAAACTCCATGGCGGACACAGCTACCAGACCAGGCGTGGAGCAAGCACCTCTGGGACCTCACACCCTATCCAGGTGGGGATCCCTGCACCAGTCACAGCGACCAAAATGTGTGGGACAATCAGTGTAAGCTCCAATGGGTATGCCCCTGCGCATCGCTCCAGAGACGGAACAGTGACCGAAAGCACAGCAGAGCTCGAAACAAGATGGTCGCAAATGCAGCTTCCTGATGAAGGGAAAGAGAAACAGAGCAGCTGAATCGTGAGCAGGGCAATGGGAGCTGCTGAACAGAGCCCAGAAGGAACAGAGGAGCCAGTGTGTGCCACGAAATGGCGGCCGCCATACTGCCGCCACCTCCTCCCAGTCAACTTCCTGCCAACTATCCAGACTGTCAGTGACCTCTTGCGCCCCCAGCAACCAGAGGTGGAGCGGGCTGAACAACAGGGATCCATAAGTTGGATTGTGCCCTTGGTAAGCGGGGAACACTATATAAAGGATAGACTCAGACACCCGCCCTTCTAGCTCTTAGACAGGAACAGAAGTGCGGAAGAACCCAGTGCACATAGGATATTTGGAAAGGCCCAGCATTTAGACTGCACTCCCGCCATCAGCAAAGGCGAGAGAGGACACAGGCCTAGTGGAGAGCCCAAAGACATAAGCTAGAAGCGGGAGAAACACCAAAGAAATCCTCTGCCTGCTCTGACAGATAAAAATGTCAGAGACACACTCGAAAATTTAAGCTTGGTACTTACGAACTAGCAGAGTGTTTGTTTTAGTGTCTGGTTGCTATTTTTAAATTTTGTTTGTTTTTTTGTTAAGATTTATCTGTTTTTAGTCTGTTTTCGTTTTGTATCACCTTGATTTATTTGTGTTTGTTTGGATGATAACTTGCTTTGTTATTTCTTGCTTAGGTTGTTGAATCCCCTCCTTATCCTTTCTACAAGCCTCCCCCACTCTCTCCCCTCTATATTCCTCTCCTCAACACTTTACCTCCTCTCTTTTCTTTTCCTCTTTTTCCTGTCTCATACCAAGACCATCTCATACTTCCACACTCAAAACTCCATATTGACTACCAGAATCTCCCGACATATCTACCATTTCTAATCTTTACAATATATCACAACACACTCAACCTCTTATTCCGCTGGAACATACCCTCTTCTTTACCCTATTCCTGCATTCATCACTGCGACCTCTCACCCAACCTTTACCACTGAACACAACCTGTCCCTGTATATACCATCAGACACCTCTAAACCCCCACTGCAGAGATTGGATGAGAAAACTTGCAAGAGCAGCAAAGATATAAATCGAAGAACAGGGGAACCATGGGAAGGAAAAATAACAAACAATGAGCTACCATAACCCCTCAATAACAGATATCACCAACCCAGAATGGCAGAGATTACCAGAAGAACAATTCAGATCTTTAATACTAGAAACAATACAGGATTTTCAGAAAGAATGTAGGCAGAGCTTTAAAGAAATAAAGGAACAAATAAAGGAACAAATAAACAAAGAATTCAATGAACTGAAAAGAAACCAAAGAAGCCGGGCATGGTGGCGCACGCTTGTAATCCCAGCATTCGGGGGGCTGAGACCAGAGGATCCGGGTTCGAGGCCAGCCTCAGCTACCTAGTGAGGGACCTGGTTTCAAAATAAAGAATAAAAAATAGGGCTGGGGGTATAGCTCGGAGGTAGAATGTCCCTGAGATCAATCCCTAGTACCAAAAAAAAAAAAATAAAATAAAAAAAAGAAACCAAAGAGAAGCATCGAAGGAAGTGAAAGAAAATGAAGGCATCAATACAAACTATAAACAGCAGATTAGATCACATGGAAAATAGAATATCACTCTTAGAAGATGATCATTCTAAAAACGAATCTATAGTGCATAATTTAGAAAAAAAAATATGACAGTATGAAGCGGACATCGAAGAGATCCGGGCCTATTTTAAAAGAGCTAACCTAAGAATAATAGGCATAGAAGAGGGATTAGAAGTTGAAACTTATGGACTAAACAATCTCTTCAAAGAAATAAAGCAGAGAATTTTCCAAACATAGAAAGAAAAGTCGACACACAGGTTCAGGAAACATACAGAACTCCCTCAAGACAAGACCAAAGAAGAGGCTCACCACACCACATAATAATCAAGCTGACCAATGTAGAGGTTAAGGAGAGAATCTTAAAGGCAACGAAAGTAAAAGAACAAGTGACATTTAGAGGCAAACCAATTAGAATCACTCCAGACCTCCCAAATCAAGTCATGAAAGCCAGGAGAGGCTGGGGTAACATATTCCAAACTCTGCAAGAAAATAACTTGCAGCCAAGATTCTCATACCCAACAAAACTCTCCCTTAAAATTGACGGGGATATAAAAACCTTCCATGACAAACAGAAACTGAAAGAATTTATGTCTTCCAAACCAGCACTAGAGAAACTACTTAAAGAGATTAACTACAAAGAAGAACTAACACAAATTCTTTCAGTTTTTGTTTGTCATGGAAGGTTTTTATATCCCCATCAAACAAAAACAAAAAATTGATGACTAAGAAGGCTCCCAACACACACATACACACATATATGTACATACACACACATATATATGTACATACACACATATATGTACACACATACACACACATATATGGTTGGTAAAATTATATGTGTATATATATGTAATGTGGTTATAAAATTGAAAGCCTTTCAATTCTTTTAACTTAAAAAAATATTGCATATAGATCTGTGGCAAAACCATTTCATTTACAAGGAAGAAGAGTGAAGCCCAAGTCTAAATTTTAACCTGTCCCTTGCTTATATCTTTACTCAGTAATTAAAGGGTTTTGCAGTAAGCCAATCATGACAGAGTTGTATTTTAAACTTTGCCAAACTTTACTGCAAAATTCCTGTCTGTCTTAGAGAATAGCCAGTTGCACACAGCTGCGAACACGAACTCTCACCAACCAGGGCAAGGGACAGGATCCTGTCAGGGATCAAAGTCAACTGCACCTGCCCTCCGGTGTGCTTGTTTGCCAGACATTTTGGGCTATACACTCTTCTGCAGCCTTGAGAAGTTACTTTCACTTCCACACGTTTTTATTTGTGGCTTCCCTAAGATTCCATTTCTTTTATTTTTTTTTAAATTTATTGGTGCATTGTAATCGTACATCTTGAGGAAGTATAGGTTGATAGAGGCACACATACACATGTCGGTCACTTAGCCCTTCCCCAATTCCCACCCCGTTCCCTCCCACAGCTTAGCGACTGACTGATACGTTTGTGAATGTACATCATCCTGCGTGTTAGGGTGCTTCCCTCTCCACCTGCCTCCCATCTCCCTAAGTTAGGTGGCCTTCTTTACTCAGCTAAAGTTTTTCCTTATTTGTCTAGAGACCCTATGTCCCACTTTCTCCTTAGCTTCCACATATTAGGGAGAACATGTGACTTTTCACTTTTTGTGACTGGATAATATCACTTAGTGTAATGTTCTCCGGTTCCATTTATTCCCCTGCAAATGGCATAACTTTGCTATTCTTTATGGCTGTGTAAAATTCCATTTCTAGCACTATAAACTTACTTCCTGAGAATATCGGACTTGCTTCTCCTCCGCATGATAGGGCATTACACAGACTGAATGGGTTCCATGCTTCAGTTGCCAGGGAAGGGCTCCAGATTCCTCCTTCCTGGGGCTGACTGGGTGTCCATCGTCAAGGTCCTCTGTCCAAGAGACTAGACATCGGATTGATGCTGTGATTTTGTTGCTACTATGTTTTTTTTTTTAGTCTAAAATCCTGTATCCTCTTTCCATATCATTTTTATTTTTGTTCTTGTTTTTCTGTTGTTGGTGTGGTCGTTAGATTCAATTCCACATAGAGTTGTATGCCCTATAATTATTTTTTAAAGAAACTTTGGCAGGTTTGGAGAATAAAAAGATGCAGAAAATGTATCTGCTAACCCCAAGGAGTCCATGATGTGGGAGGGGAAGCATGCTTGTAAGTGATTACAGCAGACCATGGCAGACAGGAGAGAAGTGGGGTGAAAAGAGTGATCAGTGTCTTGTCTCAGGGGATGGAAGCTTTTCAAGACTGTTGACACCTGGAGTGGTGACACCTAGCCAGGTTCTCAGGGAAGTCAGAGCACCATAGGGATCAAACCCTAGGAAGCACTCTGAACCCACATCCACATGAAACTGTTTGCGTTGTACCTTAAAAAAGAACCTTATATTTCTGTCCCAGAAATACTGGTTCTGACGCGAAGGGTTTGTGCTCCCAGCATTGTTGACAGTGAGCTAAGCAAGTATGAAAGTTAGGGAGTGTTAGCATCTGAATCGGGTATATATAGAATGACATTTTTTAGAAATCAAGAATCATATGGTACATTATGAAGGGACATAATGTGTGTGTGTTGTGGACATAACTCGTGTCGATCATATTTTTTGACATTTTCTATGTAAAAGTTTGGACCTAGAATATGGTTCGACACGTGTAGAAAAGCCCCATAGAAGCCTCTGGTTTGAGGATGCCCAGCCAGGCTGCCCTCATGGAGGCTAGGGGATGCTCTTGCAAATAGAGGAAATATACAATGACAAGGACATGTGAGGCAGATGATTTGTCAGGAAACCATGGGGATTTTGGTACTATTGGAGAATTCACGCAAGAAGGACTGGCTGGGACACACAAATTATCTCTCTCCTGACTTGGGGTCTGGTTAGTACTGGAGATCGGCCTCTTTTGCTGTAAATCTGCAAACACTGCTTTTGATGTGGTCTCCTGGACTGTTTGTCTACAGCTTCTCCTGGGCAAGTTTCTTTTCTCCTGCAGGTTGCACATGTTCCTGCCACAAGCCAACTATTGCTTTGAAGTTTGACATCCTCTCCAAGCCCAGAACAGGGTCCCATTGTCAGGGTGCTGCTGTGCCACGTGTATATCAGCGCTGCCCACCTGGTGTGCCCCAACTCATGACATTGTTCCCCAAGCCCTGCACACCATCCTTACCCAGATCAGCAGCAATAGAGTGCTCAATGCTTCATTTCCACAGACCCCGTATTTCAGCAGAAAAAGACATTCTGAATTAGGGCCGTCAGAAAAAAAGTTTCCCTACAAAATTAAATTATTTTCTAACAATCTGACAGTTTTCAATGCCTTAAATAATCCTCTAGCCAAGAAACCTTTCTTATTCAAAAAGACATCAGCCTAACTCCAGCTCCTTTGATGTCTTAGCCTTTTAGAACATATTTCAGAAAAAAAAATTATGGTTTTCTTTGATGCCAAACATATTTAAATGTTATTACCTCAAAAATAGATGGTCCTCTCTCATTATTAAAAAACAGTAGTTAGCCAGGCGTGGTGGCGCACGCCTGTAATCCCAGCATTCGGAAGGCTGAGACCGGAGGATCCAGGTTCGCGGCCAGCCTCAGCTACCTAGTGAGGCACTCCGCAACTTAGTGAGACTCGGTTTCAAAATAAAGAATAAAAAAAAAAATAGGGCTGGGGGTATAGCTCGGAGGTAGAATGCCCCTGAGTTCAATCCCTAGTACCGCAAAAAACAAACAAACAAAAACAGTAGTTTACAATAAAGTGTATACTACTACCTATGTTGAGTGCATTGAGGTTTTGTGTAGTACAATAACATCTATATTATTGTGTCTAAATACTAATGATGCTCCTGAAGTCTCAATGAAATGGCTATGTCCACGAAAGCTCTATATTGAAATCCTAACCCCCAACATGATAATAATAGAAGGAATGCCCCTGAGAGGTACTTAAATGATGAGGGTTCAGGGCTCATGGGTTGGGTTACTGCCCTTATAAAAGGATCGCAAAGAACTCTCTGGACCCCTTTTTGCCACTGGAAGATAACGGAGAAATTGGCTTTCTCTAAACCAGGAAGTGAACACTCACCAGATAGCACATTTGCTGGCACCTTGACATTAGATTTTGCAGTCTTCTGAGTTTGAGAAATACAAATTCGCTGTTTAAGCTATGGGATACTACTACAGAAGGCCACATGGAGGCAGGAGTCAAGTGATTACATTGGCTAATATGCTTGCAAAATATTTTATTCATGTTATGCCTGGTTTCTGCTGATTGCACAACAAAAAAACCTACACATTTAAAAGCTGCCAGAATTTAGCAGTAAAATAGAAGACAACCGTTCTGTAGCATGCACACAACTATCTATTATCAATCCGCTTATTACCACAGCAAAATACTATCTCAATCTGTCTTGATATCAGATTGAAGGCTCAAGGGAGATTTAGCAATAGAAGGCGTGAGTGGCTAAATCTGTATACGATGATTGCTTGTTGTCAGTATTTTGCTGAGCCAAATGTTTAATTTTGGCAGAATAGTTGAGACTCTTATTTCCCACACTTGGTTTTTAAAACAATGTACAATTTATCATTAAACCAACGAGGCCACTCTTTAGAGACTCCTAGGTCCACCATCAGAGGTATTGCTGAGGTGTTATTCTGGGACAGAGACTGACCAGCACACACCACAGTGCCCGTGTCCCCCTCCTGGGACAAAGTTCAGGGAAACTCAGAGTGAGTGCACTCCTCACCCGCCCAAGGGCTCTCTTTGATCCCTTCCTTTCCTCTTCCTTCTCTCTGTTTAATCACACACATCTCCTCTCTCTATCCGGCCTCACTTAGTAATTTTCAGTGGCCAGTCTCATCGAAACAGCTGAAGAGGTCAAGGATGGCAACCGGAGGCATTTCGGAAACAAAGAGCTCCTTCTAGCAGTCCGTGCAGTTGTAACCCTTACAAATGTCAAAGGACACAGGGCTAAGTCACTTCCTCTCACAACGGCAGGAAGCAATCTACATTTATAAAAACAGCCGCTTTGTGGCTCACCAGCACACTTCAAGAACACTGCTTGTTCTTGGGGCGCACACATGAAGTCCGAGGGATGGGTTTTTGTGTGTAAAGCTTTGCTGATATATTTGTGTCCTAATGATTACATAGGATTCAATATATTGACTAGTTTAAATTTCCACAGTTTCAAGTGATTTGTAGAATGTATTAGAATAAATATTGTTTCGAGTTTGATTTAAATGTTTATAAGTAGCACTTTATCTATGTCTTCATGGCACCAATCATTGATTCAAAAGTCCTGGAAAAGAAAAAAAAAAATGAGTGCTTTTCATTTCCTTAATGTACAGAGAAATTGGTTAGAAAATTAGTTAGAAGTACAACTAAGTACTTTAATGATCAATAACAATTTGGAAGAAGCCAGATAAATGTAATTAGTGTAATTAATATAATCTAGCTCTTACACATTTATGAAAGTCAAATCACTCATGGTTAGATGTGCAGACACCAAAGTTTCTGCCTCTTGTTTCCTTGGGGGAGGGAAGGAGGCTTGATTCGGAACCCCAGACCCACAGCCCCAAGGTCAGGGAAGGAGCAGGACCTCTGCTCTGGTGTGACACCTTCTTTTCTTCTATGTCTGTGTTTTTAGAAAATAAAACAAGCATGCACTTTTATATATCACATGTAAAAATGTCAGAATACTGTGATTTGGACCCATTTGGAGTGAAGAGCAAATACATGTTAGATTTTTGCTATCATGATAAAAGAGAGGCAACGGAGTTAGCGATTGCTTAAAAAATGTCAAACAATTGAAACAAGGACTGGGTTAGTGCACTGAAATGTGGAGAGTGCTTTGCAAGTGCCCAGGTCTCCTGGTGACTGCTGACATCGTATTATACTCACCATATTTTTTTACCTGTTTGTAAAAATCAATAACATTCTCAAAGTCAAGAATCTGTTCAACCTTTCCATCCATATCTTACCTGTCTGTTCTGCAGCTGGGACTTTGATGGAGCCCAGTCTGACCTGACCTGTTTCCCATGGCTCCCATTACCACCCTTGTGCTCTCCGAACATCACAGGTGTCTTCCTTCAACACCCGTGCTCCCTTTCTTTTCTCCTTCTGCGACTTGCAACAAATTCCACGGGGCTGGGAAGCAGTAATTCTGCTCCTACAGGCATACCCTACACACTTTCTTTTTTTTTTTTGCGGTACTGGGGATTGAACTCAGGGGCGTTCTACCTCCGAGCTATACCCCCAGCCCTATTTTTTATTCTTTATTTTGAAACTGGGTCTCGCTAAGTTGCGGAGTACCTCACTAGGTAGCTGAGGCTGGCCGCGAACCCGGATCCTCCAGTCTCAGCCTCCCGAATGCTGGGATTACAAGCATGCGCCACCACGCCCGGCTACCCTACACACTTTCAAGGTCTAGCTCATGTGCTTCCTTCAGCAGGAAATGTGTGCTGTCACTTCCAAACAAAATCCCTTCCTCTCTCTCCTCTCCAGGCCATTTTCGTGGGATGCTGAGATACTGAGATATGCTCACCCAGGTTCAGGCACCTGTTCTACAAGAGTCCACCTGGGCCTCCCAAGCAGCATGGTTCATCCTTCCCTGCCTGCGGGGACTAGTCGGTCCTGGCCATTACTTTTTCTCTGTCTCCTTTACTATTTGATCCCCTATGCCTGATAAATTAGATACTCCATAACCATTTGTTGAGTAAACAGAGAAGTGGACGACACTGGGGAATGGGATCCTTGACACGTGAATCAGCTCTGCACACTGGTACCCACAAAGTAGTGCAGACCGATGATAACCAAGGTGCTCCAGGTGGGGAGGAGAACTTGGCTTGCTTTCAAGGTCTGCCCAGATATCTGGGGACGGAGTGTGAGCCCGCTGTTCTCTCTCCCAGGGTTTTGGGAGACCCCATCTTCTTTAACCTTCTTCTGAATTGTTGAAATAGCCCCCATCAGCAGACATTTTTGTGAAACTTTAGGTTTCAGATTTCTTAGTATCTTGAGAAACAACAACAACAACTGTATCCCTCTCTGGGCCTTAGTTTCTGCACCTAGAAAGGGTAGTTGTAGCTAACTATTTAATACTCGAATTTCTTTATAGTTCTAAATATCCTTGGGGGTTAAGTGATCACAGCCTCAGGTTTATAGATGCTGCATTAGGTGTAAGTGTAGACAATCAGATAACTTAGCATATGTAGAAATGTGCGTGTAAGCATTACTATATTACTTGTATGAACATGATTACCCAATGAGCTACATTTATAGACACTAAAAAACGTTTGCATGTATACAATTGTACTAGACATGGAAACTCCTAAGTAGGCAATGCAGTTACATCCTTGAAAATAAAATGGACAGAGCTGCTGTTAGATGGTTGGTCAGAGTAAAGGCAACTCCATTTTGTGAAGGCATTCTGCTTACTAAAAAAGTCCCCATATCTTGTTTAATGAGACTCCCTCATATCTTTCTGGGCACAAACTTCAAGGAACTTGTAAGTAACTACTTTCTCACCTTAAGGACTCTCTGGTTTCCTACCCTAAGAACTACCTGCCAGTATTTAAACTTCCCTAAAAAATAACCCATATAAACCCTCAGCCTATGAGAAGACAGAGGCTCCATTCTTTACTGTAAACCCAGCTCTCCAGGTTTTATTTCAATAGATCTTGTTCTGCCATCGAGGAGGCCCAGTTCTGCCCTCTGTCTCGAAACACAGAAAAGCTCGGTGGCTAAATTTCTCATTAGAAATAAAGATTGTCTGGCTATGGCTCCTAGACCTTCTAAAGAAATGGAAAGGGGGATGATGCTTGGATCATCATTAATATTCACATTAATGTATTGAGGATCCAGAAGATAGGCATGGAGAGAAACTTAGGACCTTAAAAATTACTTTTGACACCATACATAATTGGCAGAAATATTACTTACAGGAAAACAGGGAATTCCTTCTCTTATGAAAGATAATTCTGAGGTGTCACAAATAATGAAATACTTTTGGAAAACATAATGGAGTTAAGAAAAGTAAAAAGAAAAATAAAAAGTATTATTAAAGGTCTTTATAACCTACTTCAAAAAAGAGAACAAAATGACTCAACCTAACCTAGTTTCTTCTTTCTACAAGGCAATGTTGTAACAGATAGGCACAAATGGAATTTTTAAATGCAAACTCAGAGCCCCCAGATACGCCATTCCTTATTTCATTCCATTGACAGTCAATTAAATTAGACTGATGGGTTTACAGAGTAAACGATTCCCTTGAAGGATATCCAGCATGCAAACATGTTCTATTTGAAGTATTAATTGTAACAAACTAACTCATGACAGCAGAGATATTTGCAAATCTGACAAACAATGGTTTCAATTTCTGATTTTAGAGGGAGGATTTCCAGAGACAATTCCTGAGCCAGCATACTGAGGCTTCTTAATTGTCATTTGTGGGTACCAGAAGAAAAATCTGAAGAGATATGCACAGGTGAGGGTGTTAGAGTGGTTTGATAAATTGAATAATTTAGTAAGGCATTTGAAGAAAAAAAATTGTCTGTCTATGAGTAAGCATGTAAGCATTGTTAAGGTGAAGAAAGAAATCAGGTTGGAATTGTACCTATTGGGCAAGATAACTAATATGAACCAAAAAAAAAAAAAAAAAAAAAAGTGAGCCTACTCCAAAAGCTCAAACTCATGATTTTCCTAGCTGAGCTGGAGGTTTCATTTAGACTTCCAGTTCTTTAGACTGAAACAGAATTCAAAACACAGAAAGAGGAGAATAAGAGGTTCTCTTATTAAGAATAAGAGCAACATGTACAGGGTTTAATTAAAGCTACTTTAGAAAGCAGCGATCTAATACAGACCCTGTCTGATTTTTCAACATCTTTAACCTACCAAATGTCTCCCTAGTATATTATTAAATTACATAATCAGTGCTTGTTCTTTTTGTAAGACCATGAGTTCATTTTCTTCAAAGAGAGCATGTCCTGATTATATATATGCATATGCGTGCCTGCATATGCATATCTTTAGATGAAGAAAGAGCTTTGCTTGGTCATTGGAAGCGTCTAAGCTCTAAGCCACCATGAACTCTCTGACTCAACTTTCTATTTTCTATTTATTCATGCACTGGTGCCTGGAAGGAGCAGGACTTTGCTTGCCATTGAAGACTGACATATAGATACTGCGTAGTCCTTTCCCCATGGAGCTCAGAGGAGGGTGAGGAGACATGTAGACATGTGATCAACACATCCCAGTTGTCATAGTAGTAACACTTGATTTGTTCAATCCCCAGTACCAAAAAAAAAAAAGGAGTAAATTATACATTATCAATAGCCAAATAAGTCATACCCAGATATCCTATTAGAGATGTACCTTACAATGCACCAATTAAAAATAAATAAATAAATTAAATTAAATTAAAATTAAAAAGAGATGTACATGGAGCCCAGTTTGACTCATGGTAGGTTTCTCAAGACATGAATTATAAATGAGAAGCCATATGTCCTTTCTTTGACCAGAAATAAACTTATGTCTTAATGTGGGTCATACATTTTGACTTCTTGATATGAAACAATTTATAAAACAGTTACATATCACTTAGAAACCCTTGGAACATTTGGCTGGGAATCAGGGTTCAGATGAAAGGGGAGAAAAGAGACAAATGTTTAATGATGTGCACCCTTTGATTAAAAAGCCTGGCGACGCTAGCACTTGGCTTCCAGCTTCAGGACACAGTCATTCCACGTGAATTAATTTTCTCTAATGTACTGACTTTATTTTTGAAAGCACTAGAAATAAGTTTCAATGAGCAATGAATCTGTGATCAATTATTGACAAAGTTTGCCCGAGTCCCCTGGCAGTTGAGAGCTGCCAAGAAACAGATGTGGCTAAGGAGTCATGAAGAAGAGTCACATGCAGGCATACACACACACACACACACACACACACACACACACACACCTCCACTTGGCACAATAGCTTTTACTAGATGAATGAAACTATTTGTAAGAGTTGACTTGCCTAACTGATAAGTTTTTGTGTTTTCAAGGTTAACAGGCTAAGCTGGAAATCTGATTCTGATATTGAAGAATATAATCATTAGAAAGAAAATATTTTGACTGCACGGGGCCCATTTCTCATTTGAAAATATAGAACTGAAAAAATAATTTATTTCCACTAACGGGGAACTCCATTTTCTAGTCAGGTATAAATTAAATGTTATTCTCAAGAGATTCATGCAGGATCCTTGATTAAATATTTCAGTACAGTAACTTTTATCAGTGACAGGGCTATGTCTTTCCTCTTGCATGTATATGTGCTTAGGAATTATTTTGCTGTGAAAGCAACAGATTAACCTTGCTGGGAACCAGCACAATAATGATATAACACAATGGAGATACAAATTGTAAGATGTTAGATCAGAGCCAGAATAAGGAAGCAACAGCCAAGGCAAAAAATGCAGAAAAACCATCCCTTTTGGTTCAGTCATTTAACTTTTTATACTGCATCCATCTAGTGCAACTTTAATGCAAAAATGAGTGGTAGGAAGTATTGGAATTTGTCAGTTTCTCTTTTGAACATTTATAGGAATTTTGATTTGCATTGCAGAGCATAAATTAGCAGGGGACAAATGAGTGTTTTATTAAATTCCCTTTCCTCCTATGAGATAAATGTCCTCCAATGGCGCCGGCACATGGCAGTGTGGATTCTGATGGGTGCAGTCTGCATGAATATGCTCCTTGTCCGTCTCCACCACAGAAGCTCCCTCACAGTGGCCCACAGGCAACAATTCCTGAGGAAGACCTACAGCAATACCCAGGGACATGTTGACAGCCTCCACTAGAGGCTGAGGGCAGGCATGAAACCAGCCTCTACTGGGTAAAGGCTAAGATGGTAGGGAACATCCTAAAATTCACAGAAGGGTCCCTTACCACAGAGAATGATCCCTCCAAATGTGATTGCGGTAAGTAGATTGCGTCTTCTAAGGCAAATGACTACAGAGAGTTAATACTTTAGACCTGTCTGCAGTACAGTTTAAACCTAGAATGCAGGCACATGATAACAGGGATAGAAATATGCTCTAGCTTAATAGGGCCAGATTAAATAAAAACTTCCATCTGGCTTCCATGCTGGGGCCTGCAGAAGCCTTAAAGAATATATTTATTATGGCTCGTGCGGGCTCTAGCAGTGGAGAGCTCCAACTGAATATTTATTGAATTTGGCACAAGCTCTAGTTTTTGTTGGATGTTTGCGTATAATTTTATTAATTCAACTTTTACCATATTCCAATATTTTTGGTTAACATGGGACTTTAAAATTAGTGGGCCATCTGCTTTAGATGTTGCAGGAGATTTGCTGCCAAAGATTTGGAAAGATGCAAAGCATGAGATGCGCATATTGTCTCCGTAAAATAAATAAAATAATTAAAATATTGCATTTGCTATTGTCCAAATGAATTTTCAAAACTCTCAGTTTCAATTTTTGCTAACGAGCCTCCTGAGCATTTAAATAAATCAACACAAAAAGTTGAATGCAATTGTCTGCAGAGAGATGCCTGCATGCGTACGTATATTAATTTTTCCACGTTGAGTACTTTGAATTTAACGTATATTTTAATAATGTGGGCATAATTTGTTTTAATTTGTTGAGACAAATATTAATATGCAAATAACATACCTGTGTTCGCTACAATTTACCTGTATGCATGTCAGAAACATCTACTTAGTTTGTTAAATGTGATGACTTGTTAAATGGACCTGGGCATTCTCTGAGATGTGAACATAAGGCATTTTCACGGACTGTCTTAGGCTAAAATGTCCCCAAATGACTTCACTACATCAGTGCTGGGAAGAGCTCTCCCCATATAAAACCTATCTATAGTTTTAATGGGAGGCACTATTCTGATTCTATTTTTCTTTAATAAATGCCATGTGTAATTGGAGTTGAGATTATCTGAGTCATGAGCTTTGCTTTTTGACAATGTTTGCATCTCTAGGTGAGTACTTTTAAGCACTAATGCCTGCTTAAGTTTCAAGTCGTCATGTCTAGTGGCGTAGCAATAAACTATGGATGAATTTGCTAATCATTTGTCTTTGTTCTTTTGAGGATCTGCTATGTGAACCTGAAAACATCTCCACTGCATCTGTTTCCTTGAGGAAAATGTTCTAGTGACTTCAGATCACACATAGAATTAAAATAAAGATGTATCTATGTTTATAGCTGCAGAATTCACAATTGCCAAACTATGGAACCAGCCAAGATGTCCATCAACAGATGAATGGATTATAAAACTATGGCATATGTACACAATGGACTTTTATTCAGCCATAAAGAAGAACAAAATCATATTTGTAGGACAATGGAGGGACCTGGAAAACATTATGTTAAGTGAGATAGTTACCAAAAGTAAAAAACTGAATGCTCTCCCTAATGTAGGAAGCTAGGGAGAAAGTGGGTCATAGGAGGGATTCTAGACGAAGAAGAAAAACCTTAGATGAGCAAAGAAAGTGACCTATCTGAAGGTGTTGGGGGGAGAGAGTAAACACCACAATGCACATGATGTACATTCACAAACGTATCAAAATCAATCACTAAACTGAACATGCTGGGGGTGGTGAGGGAATGGGCTGGGAATTGGGGAAGAGTTAACTGAGACCCATGTGCATGTATGCCTCTACCAGCTTATACCTAACAAAGATGTGTGATTACAATGCACGAATAAAATAACAAATAAAAAATAGTAATTCCGGACAATAGCTGAAGACCTAACATTATCTATGTATGCCAACTTTCCATTTCTGATCCATCCCAGAATGTGTGCTCAGGGGCTTCACATTGGCTACTTCTTATGCCTGGATCCCCCCCTGTCAGATGTGCCTATGATTCACCTTCTCGGTTCATTTTCTTTTTTCGGTACTGGGGATGGAACCTGGGGGCATTCAACCTCCGAGCTATACCCCCAGCCCTATTTTTTATTCTTTATTTTGAAACAGGGTCTCACTAAGTTTCGGAGGGCTTCACTAAGCAGCCGAGGCTGGCCGAGAACCCGGATCCTCCAGTCTCAGCCTCCCAAATGCTGGGATTCCAAGCATACACCACCACGCCCGGCTCTTGGTTGATTTTCTGACCAAGTGGTATGTCCACAGCGATTTCCCTGAATACCTTCTGAAATCGAGCCCTTCCTCCCCACTCCACTGGTCTTACTCTTTGATGTCCTTTGTCGCACATGTGCCTGCTTTTTTTTTTCTTTTTATCTGCTTCCTTCATTGTACACCTGTAAAATCTCTCAGGGCACATATCGTGTCCTATTAGTGACTGCATTCCCAGAGACTAGCGTGTATCTGTGTTATAATCAGGTATAGAATGTCCTCAAAGGTAGTCATGTATTGATGTTCAGAGCTGATATAACTAAGTCAGGAGGGCTGCGGTCTCCTCAGTAGATACAACCATTGCAATGGATTTATCTGGGTGGTATCCCAGGCTGTGGGGTGTGGCTGGAGGGGTGGGTCCCTGGAAGTGTGGCCTGGGAGATTGCATAGCTCTTCCTCACCCTGTTCCTGTTTTTCTTTTGGCTTCTACTGAATTGTAGGTGGGTCCCAGGTGATTTTGATGATCTTTGTTACAACCTGGCATAACCTGGGCATGGGGATAGCACACACCTGTGATCTTAATACTTGAGAGGCTGAGACAGGGGGCTCACAGGTTCAAGAACACACTCAATAATTTAATGAGACTCTCAGCAACCTAGAGAAACCCTGTTTCAAAACAAACAAACAAAAAAAAAAAAGGAGAAAGGGCAAGGGGTATATCTCAGAGGTTCAATTCTCAGTATAAAAAACAAACAATCAACAAACAAAAATAAAACAAAACAACAAGAATATTGGGTAAAGATTATTAAAATCTTAGGAGTTTCACTGGTAGAAGTCCATCAAGTGTGGGATTATTTTATTACTCTTGAGTAAAATGTTTTGCATATTGCTTTCCAAATAATTTTTGGGTGATCAATTTCACAGATGCAAGACATTCTCGACATTCTCTCTGAATAATGTCATTTATTAGCTTTGTTCCTTTTTTTTTTTTTTTTTTTTTGCGGTACTGGGGATTGAACTCAGGGGCATTCTACCTCCGAGCTATACCCCCAGCCCTATTTTTTTTTTATTCTTTACTTTGAAACAGAGTCTCACTAAGTTGCGGAGTGCTTCACTAGGTAGCTGAGGCTGACAGCGAACCTGGATCCTCCGGTCTCAGCTTCCAGAATGCTGGGATTACAAGCGTGCGCCACCACGCCCGGTAGCTTTGTTCTTATAAAAGACTGTTATGTCATGAATATCTACTACTGTGTGTGTGTTTCTTCTATGATAAATACTACCAGTACTGCCTGCATTCCAAAAACACAAGCAACAGTTTGTAGTAAACGAGCATTTCAGAAACATCAAAGGTTAATTCTATTTCTGCAAACAGGATCAATCAGCTGAAGTTCATCCTGATGGTAGAATAGCATGGTGCGAATTTAAAGAGATTAATACTTAAAACATGCTGGAATATTTTGACTAATCTAGAAAGGCTCACTTAATTTCTTATTAAATGATCTTATTTATTTATTTATTTATTTATTTATTTATTTATTTATTTATTTATTTATTTATTTATTTATTTATTTATTTATTTTGCGGTACTGGGGATTGAACTCAGGGGCATTCTACCTCCGAGCTACACCCCCAGCCCTATTTTGTTTTTATTCTTTACTTTGAAACCGAGTCTCACTAAGTTGCAGAGGGCCTCACTAGGTAGCTGAGGCTGGCCGCGAACCCGGATCCTCCGGTCTCAGCCTCCCGTATGCTGGGATTAAAGCGTGCGCCACCACGCCCGGCTTAAATGTTCTTTTAAATACACGTTTTTATGCTAAACTTTTAATTGCTGCCATCTGCAAATGAGTGCATTATTACTTTCTGAGTTTAGAGGAATACTATTTCCTCTGCAGCAGGTGGTAAGCTCAGTTAGGTACAGAGATTGCCAGGGCTTTAGTTCCAATCCGCTCCAGGATCACAGTTTTCCTCTCCTCCTCACTCTAATCAGTGGTATTCAAAATGTAATTTAATTTCTCAACAAAATAAGACACGGCCTGAAAAAACAAACAAACAAACAAACAAACAGAACCACCGCCAAAATTGGAAGAACAGCATGAGATGCATGTCATGCGATTCTCACTCATATAAATGGATACTGGGTCACAGGTTATCCACATTAATAGTGGTAATCAATGAAATCAGTGTGCTTTACTGTTATTGAAACTATTTTTATGCATATCATTGGATTCAGTCTTCTTTATTTTTTGGCTCCACATGAAATAATTTGATAAGTATTTACCCTATCTTCACAGAATATATATATATATATATATATATATATATATATATATATATATATTCAATGAAAGTCATTTACCTAAGTGTGTGTTGAATGGATAAAGAAAATGGGATGGATACACACACACTCCCATGTGCATGTATGTGCATGGGTGTATGGGGGTGCACACACACACACTGAAATACTTCAAAAAGAAGAAAATCATCATTTTAAGTGACCTGGATGAACATGGAAAACATCATGCTCATTGAATTAAATCAGATGTGAAAGATGAATACTACACACTCATGTATATGTAGAATCAAAGGAGTCAAAGTTACAAAGGCAGAGAGGGGATAGGTGTTGGAAAACCAGGAATGCCGGTCGAAGTGCAGAAACTTTAACATTTGCAAGATGAATATGCTCCATGGATCCAATGTACAGTAATGAGACTACATCAAACAATACTGTATTTTGTACTCAAATTGCTGAGAATGTAGATCTTGAGCGTTCCCATGATGAAAAGGGAAAATGCAGAAAATAATAACAATGCAAGGTGGTGGACATATCAGTTGGTTTGAAGGTAATGGTCATTTCACAATGTATGTGTAAAACAAAACATCAAGGTATATAACTTAAGTATATTTTATTTGTCAATTAACCTCAATAAAGCTAGATTAGCATTTTGGTAGACTGTGCTAAAAATATCTTGGGACTCAGATACATAAGACATGATTCCAATGTTTGTCGCCTTCTTAGTTCTGTATTTGTTTGCAATGTATCACCAAGAGGTCTCTTTTTAATTTTATGTGAGCCTAAAATCTTGATCTTGAAGGCATAGAAATGTCATCAGTCAGATGTTTAAGTGTCAGTGACATGCAGAAGGGTAGGCAGCTCATGCTGCTGACCCAAGTCTGAGCAGGCATTTGGACTATGTTCTCCATCAATCAAATCACTGGTTACTGCTGCAGTGACATTAAATGACACCAGGACATTGCTGTGTTATTTCTGGCATTCAGGTGACTTTCCTGTAAATGCAAGATAAGCAACTGCTGTGATTTCCCTGTCTCCACTCCATTTGCTAATAAAATTGTTCTTATTTACTGTGGCTAAAATTCCTGCTCTCCCCACCCCTCAATCCCGGTCAGGCCATATAGTACAATGATTGGTTGAAGTTTTGTAATCAGACAAAACTGGTCCTATTCTTGACTCTCATTACTAACCAGAGACAAAACATACCTCTTTGTACTAGTTACCTCAGTTAAAAATGGGAAAAATAGCATTTTTCTTGGTTGGGAAAACAGCAAACTTATCCATAAACTGTCAATAAATGGCAGGTGTTATTACACATAAGACTTGGAAATTCTCTATACCCCTTTACATGAATTTCTGCATCTTTCTCTTGATAGTAAAGGTTATACTTTCAATAAGCTGTATTCTTCTTCCATTTGTTAGAGGCATTGGGTGGAAAGAGGTCATCTTCAGATGGTAGGGTAAACATAGACTATGATTTGGTCTGAGAGTGCTGTGTTGAGGGGAAGTTACTAGAGAGTCATAGGACCATCTGACAGAACCATGCTTCTGTGGCTGCTAGCTCACGAGTTCCAGCCCCATGGACTGTACTGGCATGGGGGCTAAGAACTTTCTCTTGCAGGTGAGGGGAAGAGTAATAAGAGGTAGCATGCTGGGGATTCCAGGACTCCTCTGATCTGATTCTCTGATCCTTCTGGGCCCATGGGTAGATTCGACCGCATTGCTATCTTGCGGGTAGGTTTTAAAACAATACTGTGAGTGGACAGGGTGTGTGCTGGTTACAGTCTGAAGCAATTGCAATGTTTGCCAAGGCCATAGCAAATACAGAGTCCTCAAGTCTCACATGGTGTAGCTGTCAGCTCGTGTTTCTGTCTGAGCCTGGGTTCCTGGGGAACTTGGTGGTCCAGAGGCCCTGCCACACCACAGAAGACAAGCATTGTGAGGGGAGAGTAAGCCTTTGTGCTAAAAAAACTACTGTAAGGGAGCAGCAAACTTCAGCATAATGTAAATTAGCCTGAGTGAAACATTTCAGTGATGTGGGACACGGGAAGGATAGCAGCTAGACTCAATAAACTGACCTTGCTGAAAAGTTTGAAGAAGAATGATGAGCTATTGCTTTATGACAGACACAAGACACAAAGGTTCCGAGGATGATAGGTAAATACCACTTAAAAATATAAAATAAGTTGAACCAACAGAAAAGGAAGTGCACTGAGCGAGTGCTTCCTGGGACGATGTGTGATGCAGGAGAGAGCACATTAGGGTCAGGGGTACGGGATTGGATCCTTGATGACCACTCAAATGCAAGAGCATGGTGAGCTCCTTGACTTTCTCAGCTTCAGATTCCCCTCTAAATGAGAACGGTGCTTAAAAAACTGGGGTCACGGTGAAGATTAAAATGATACATGTACACAAGTACCCAGCAGATAACCCATGCCATGACAAGCATTGAAAAGTTATTCGTTTATGTCTCTGTCACTTTCCTACAAGAGGAAAGTCAAGCAATCTATGAAGAATTATTTCTTGATTTTCTTAAAACTTGGAAATTCAAGAGAATACTTTCATAGACATCAGCATAGGTACAATAATTTTGGCATCTACAACTACGTGCTTACTTCCACCTGCAAAAATTTGTGACCAAGAAGCTTATGTATTTCCAGAAACTTCCACCTAAGACACTCTTACAGCTGTAGGTTTTGCTGTGAATTTGTATTTGGCAGGTGGCCTTGGATATTTTGGCTCTATTTCCCCTCAGGGTAAAATGTGTTGCTGTTTTTACATTTCTTGTCATTTAAAAAAATTAGACACACACATGAGCCTTCTCATGGTGGGTTGCCTCTTCTTTCCATCACAGAATTCTAGTAAATAGCTCATTCTTTACTTCAGGCAAGAGAGACAGCAAGAAAACGAAGCTGGGAACATCATATGGCCAACAATGGGAGGGAAACATATTCCCATCGGATTCAGGGAAATCTTCCTCCCTAGAGCCTATGGATTTGTGTATCTCACTTCTTTTCAGATTTGTGGGTTCTGATGCTAGGTGGGCTGACAGAAAAGAGAGAAAGATTGTTTAGAGTTTTCCGCATATGAGGACAGTTGTCTAATCTCTACAGAAGGTGAATCTATTTTTAATCCCTTCTTCTGGGAAATGTGGAATTCTCATTCACAGAACGATGACAGAAACCAGAATGATTTTCCAGACAAACAATTGCTCTTCAATGAGTTTAGAACATGAGAAATTGCCCTACCTAGTTCTGAGGATGGTGTTTCATGATCACTGGAGAGGGAAGGTTTTGAGGGGCTTCTTGTCAAGAAGGAGGCAGATGACCTTTAGGACAAGGCTCAGAACCATCTCTGAAGAATCTGCCCTTCAAGGCCAGGTGAACCTAGGCTGAGTTCTGCACCGTGCTGTTTCCTAGATATGTGAAGTATTTCAGACAACCTGGACAAGTGAGACCACCAGAGAAAGGAGAGACCTTTGGTAGCAGAAGAAAATCCACCAAATGAACCCCAGAGAGTCCACTTCAGGAGGAACAGGAAGGAAGAAAGGCCACACTTTTTGGCTAGATGACTAAAGAGTTTAGTGTTAGTGTGAGGTGATGCATTCAGAGACATCTGTAGAGCATTCAGGATCCAAGGGGGCAAGACCAGGGCAAGAGCCTGAGTCCTATTAGATGAAAGATTTTAGTGAGGACCATAACTGCTACTAATTTAAATCAGAAACATCTTTTTGTCTCTTTCAACACTAATAAAATAAAATGATATTAATAATACTCAGAATTATAAGAAATTGATTCAAGGGATAGAAAGTGTTTTCTTAATTATGTGTGCAACATTTAAATTTTAAAGAGTAGTAAGGATGGTGATAGCATTAACTTATGTGGGCTATGTCTCTGAGGCACATCAAGGAAAAGTGGTGTACCATGTAAGTGGATTCGAATGATATGGCACATAATTAATTCTAAGAAAACTTGCCTAAAACTTCCTCCAGTGGCATTGTCTACTAAGATCAAGAACAGCCTTCCAATCAAATTATAGCACTCAAAATAATCTTTATTATTTACAAAAATAATAACTATAAAAATTCTAATGATTAAATCTCAGCCGACGAGATGTGGCACATTCATACATTTATTAAAATCATACTTCTATACAAATTTTACATAGCCACAAATCATGAAACCATATAAAATCCATTCCTGAATAAAGGATGAATGATGAAGATAGTAAATGCCAGGAAACAGAGAAGAGCTCTAAACGCTGGCAAGCAATTTGACTTGAGGAGTAAGAATAGCTCAGTATTTGTGGATTGAATGAGCAGAAGAGAGGTGAATTTGGAAGAGAGGGAATGACAGAACTCTCGTAGGACAGGACGTGTTAAGACTCACATCGGAGGTTTTACTCAAGCTGGAGCTTGAAATAAGGAGCACAGCAGAATTTTCCCATGTAGTTGGGAGGTGGAGAGGGACAGGCTAGCCAGACTTCCACATGCTGACAGCAGCACTGAGCAGGGTACCGTGGAACAAAGGCAGCCAGCACATGGGTGGGACACACTTGTGTGCTGGATGCATATAGAATGTCTGAGACTTTCTTTTTTTTTTGAGTAGCTGTAGTTAACGACTCCTCTGATTTAATATGAGCTGTTAAAAAGAATCACTGCATTTCAACCAAATTATCATACCACTAAAAATGTTACCCAGCCTGTCAGGGCTCCGCCTGCAACTTGAACCCTCTCATGATTTAACTTTCATGCAATCTTCAATCTTTTTTTTTTTAAATCAAAAAAATGAAGATAAATAACTCAAATGCAAACAGAACATTCTTTCAGCTCTCCTCAGGGAGCTGCTTGAAGGGTTCAGGGCCGCCGTGCCCCTCGACTCAGTACAAAGAGCTTAGCATGAGAATATTGGCTCAAAACACCAAGCATTTTGCACTAGCAGATGGAGTGTGTGGCCATTTTTGAAGAACAAATGTATGAATTTAATTAGAAAGGGATTTGACAGCTCCTTTTCTTTAGTTGCATAATTTTGGAGACAATTGGGATAAAGTGCATGTTTTCTTCTTACAAAGATATACTATTGCAACATTTTTTCCTTTCTTCTTTTTTTTTTCTTCTGATTCTATATGCCTCCCCCAGTTTAGGAGCTCATAAATGATATTTATGCAAGTTTCCGGATTTGCGGTAAAGACTGGTTATTCCTGTGATTCTTCTAACAGGAGACCCACTTGGCATTCATGCACCTAATTTATGGCCGGCTGAGTGCTAACAGCAGACTGCCTTTGAGACCACGTGCCTCACACCACCATAAGCATTTATCAAGGATGTTGTGAAGCAAAGAAAATGCTGTCTTTTCAAAGGGCAGGTTGCAACACATTACATTATTTTTACAGGAAATATTTTAGAGACATAATCCTTGGCCTTGCAATATATTAAAGGAAGAAGTAAGGACAAAGAAATGCCCTTAATCTCAGTCCAATTCTTGATGTCAAACAGAAATGGTTCTGCAAAGGGCCACTGTGACTAAAATGTTTGCTGAAGCTGAGCTTCACAGCAGCCCTCTCTAATGCGCAGTATTCACATTGGGAGGAAAAAAAGAGATGCAAGGCACAGGTCGACCCTGAGGACCAGTGATTTGGGCTCTCAGCTCTTTCTTTTATCTGTAAAATGGAGACAACACCAACCCTCTCCACCATGCTGAGATTTGCTGAGGTTGATTAGGTGCCGTAGCAACTGTGGGAAAGCTGGGTTCTGAGCAGAAGGCTCATCACACCTGCTGTGGCCCCAAATTCCATGGAGCTGACTCCCCACCCTGGGCACCATGCTACTCAGTTTGAGGGTATTATCCAGCAACTGTAGGCTGCTCCCAGAGGCTAGCTCCATGCAGGGATCAAAGAACTCATGTGCTGAGGCATTTCTATCCCCAGGGCTGAAGCTCCTTCAAAGACCCCAGAGCCACCTGTTCTTAAGAACACCAGCACCTGCATTGCATCTAGCATGCTCTGCTGTTCTCTGTCTGACCCTGTGTTCTTACTTCATCTGCCTGTTGGACCTGGTCCATCCTGGGACTAAAAGGAATAGTAAAGGCAACACAGAGGGTGGATAGTGAGCAAGGTGCTCTTGGGATGGAGTTTCTATCTTCTCCCATGTCCACAAAAAATACAAAGGGACACAGTGAGACACAGCATACTCTGATTGACCCTAAAACAGAGATGGGGGTGGTCATCTTATTAATACAGTGAACAAATCTGTCTCAAGTAACTATTCTACTCTAGACCCTTGCTCCAAATACAACAGACAGTAGACCATGTAGACTCCTTGCTCTTTTGAGACAGTTTAAGAGTGAATACCTATTAAAAAAAATAAAGGAAGGAAGAAAATACATGACTAGGATATTAAGGAAGAAAACAGTGTTTTAGGGAAGAAGAAACCAGGGGTGAAGAGTGAATGGTCAGAGAGACATTATGCAATAGTAACTTCTTCTTACAGCAACATGGGCAGAGGTTTATTTATGAAAGTAGGAACTGTGCATTCAAGGGAGAATGCTGACCATTTCAAGAGGGAGAGAGCAACCCTTTGGGAGTGCAGGGTCCTTTCTGTATAGAAGACTTTTATGAGGGGTAGGCAGGAGGAGGTATGTGAGGATGACCTTAGTCCCATAGTCACAAGGTGATTTAGAGTGTTTCTGGTCCTGACCTGGATTGTCTCATCATGTGCGCCTTCTAAACTATTCAAGGACAACCAACAATACTGAGATTTCCCTCTTGAGTAGTGCCCAAGGAGATTCTTCTCTGGAGTGATCTGTTGTCTGATAAATATACACCTCCCTAAAGATCATCAGTAGTGCTCAGGGTCTCCTGTAAATTCCTCGAGGACTTTTGTGTTTCACAGCCCTAGTTACAGGCTTCCATATTAAAGTTACATTTTCCTTGTTCTTCCTTATCTTGCCTACCTAATTATTTCTTTTATCCTACATCATTTCTACTTGTTCCATCCCTTAATCTTAAGGATTGCTGAGGGGAGAAGTCCATCTTCTATAGTTACTTCAGGTTGTCAAGGGGTTCTCTCTCCCTGCCTAGCTAAGATCCAAAGCCTCATCCTAACTTACTTAAAAGGAGACAGAAACTGGCCTCAATTATTGAGTTATAAACAACAGTCATGTCAGAAGCTAAGCCCCAGGAACATGAGGTGGTTTTTTCCCTATGTGCCTAAAGTTTCTGTTGTACCCATTCTGCCAAGCCTGCCATCCGAGTGTTGAGCTGACATCCACAAATCTACTTCTTTGGTCAATTTGGCATTTTCTAGTGACAACTGCACTCTGGGCTCTTTCCTCCAGACCTGTGAGAGAATAAATGTTTTTGTTTTTTCTGAGTCACCCTGTTTGGGTTACTTGTTATGGCAGCTACAGGAAGTTAATACACCATTATACCATCTTGCAGCAGTTGGTGAGGCTGAAATGCCTGCTAGAGAGTTGGCAGTGAGGAGTCAGCCACTGGTGGCAGGTGGAGTACAGACATCTCTAGCACAGTTTGAAGTACATGTTAGGATTTTCATTGGGGATGAACCAGGTTGACACGTCAGTGGAAAGAAATGCACTAGTAGGCTGAAAGCATCAGATGTTTGAGAAATTTGGGGCAGACAGTTATTATCAGGCCCATGGACATGACTGGCTGTAGAAAGGGGAAAGTTATTACTTTGGGAAAACAACAAAAAAATGAGAATATGTAATGAGGAATGAGAATATGTGAAAGACAGAAGCCAAGTTCCTAGAACATGACTTTCAACTCCTGCAACTGAATGGAATTTAAATATATGATTTGACAAAACATTAAATTGATATTTATAAAAATTGTGAACCCTAGCTTTCCCTGAACATCCTGACCTCAGAAGAGCCCTGTAGCTTGTGCCAGAGGTGAATACTCCTTGCTTTCCTGAAGATCATATAGTGGCCTCTGATCTACAAGACAAAATGTATCCCTGGCAAAATCCTGTTCAACATCCATGTCTAACAGCAGACAGATAACCAGAGAAGGGCTGAGGGTGAAGAGAACAAGTGGTCTATTTTAGAACAAAGGCAAGGGCATCTGATGGCGGCTTCCCCTGGTTCTTACTCATACTCATCTCCCTGCAGCCATACGCCAGCTTCTCAGAGCTATGGAGGTTCTTGACTAAAATGAAACTGTAGTGGTGACACCGGTGCAGTGCATCATGGCAGCACTGCTGGAGGACTGCGTGATTTAAACATTCAGGAGTCTCAAATTATGATCCTTATGCCAATGGTTCCCCAGGAGTCAGGATATATGGGTTTAGGAAATATGGTGACCTGCTAGAGGAATTTGTGATTTCCTTTTCTGAAGGCTATAGATTCTACTTCCCAAAGAGTAAAACATTTATTAGGAAACACTGTCCTCTTGAATTGGTCCTCTTGAATTAGTATCTATAGCTTCTACTCAAGCAGTAAATGTTCCTCATAGCATGGAATCAGCAAATTACAAAAAGGATCACGTGAAGACAAAAAATTTTAAAACATTTTCCTTACTTCCCCAATTTGAAAATTAGTATATTTTATTTGTAATGTTTGATCAATTTATGTGGAAATCTTCTGTGTGAACTTGTCTCAGCATTAAAATCAAGACTAGGATTCTAGCCTATGAAAGGGATATTCTGCTTAAACATGTATATAAATTTAAGGATTGTTATTTAATTTTAGAAGTGAGGTATTTGCAACCCAGGATAGACTACATAATCTGAAAAAGGTCCTTTCATTTAGTAATTGTTAATAAGAGCATGGTGCATGGTAGACTGGAGGGTGTGGCTAGAAATTTACGTGATACAATATAACATAAAAAATCATAAACTCGTGATGGCTTCATTATTTAGTTGTAATTTCAAAGCCAGATACAAACTGAAATTGTAGAAATTTTTTAACTCTGGCATCTATGATGAGGTAAATTTGTTTATATTAAAATGAATAAGAATGTGAAATGTTCTTTGATGACAAGTGTGAATATATTTTTAAATACTATTAACTGGCAGGGCATCATGTTTAAAATTATCTTTAGCAGGTGTTCTCATGAAGCAAAAACTGTGTCAATACAAAAATATATAACAGGAAATGATTACATTAAAACAATTTATAACAATGCTGGGATAGAAAAAGAAAAATGAACTCTGGATAAACATAATTGTATTCTTTTGGTACCATGATGTTCTGTAGTACATACCAAAGAATAATATATTTGAGGAAATATTTTCCCTCAAATTCCAAGAAAATTGATTAAAGCTTAAAAATAGCAAACTTTTCATAAAAATTATGGAAAAGAAAAAAGGTATTAAAATAATGCGAAAAGATACAATTTATCTATTAGGTGGTAAAGTTACTATTAACACGGTAATACACAGCCTTTTTGGGTATTCTCTTTAAAGATGAATAACGTAAATACTCTTGCAAACTTCGTGTTTTTCATTTAGTACATGACAGAAAGATGTGTATCTTAAGGACTCATTGATTGGTATTCTGACTTTAAGCTATAACCTCATATCACATTAGAGACAGACACTGTGAAAAGCTTATTTTATCCCTTAATCTATTTTCTGTGTCTATGACAAAATACCTGAGGCTTCATACTTATAAGGAAAAGAGGCTTGTTTGGTTCGTGATTCTAAGGGCCTGGAAAATGCAAAGAGCATGTTTTTGGAGTCTAGCAACGGCCTCTCTGAGACAATATGGGGAGAAGTGGATGAGGAAATTGCTGTGTGAAGAAAGGGACAAGCACAAATGGTGCCCTCCCTTTGTAACAATCTATTCTCAATACAACTGTTGCTCCTTGAGGGTGGTACCTCCATGACCTATTGCCTTCCAAGAATCCTCAAACCTTAACGAACCACTTCTCGATATCATTATGTTGGTGACCAAGCTTCAAGCACATGAACCTCAGATTCCTTTGCAGGAGACAAGGGAGAGAGGGAGCAGGCTATCTTATGGGGAAACAGCAGAATGACAAAGGGCAGACGTGAGCATGTTGGCACAAGTTATCACAGTGGAGCCTGACTCCTCCCCCGTTCTCTGGGAAAGGCCTGAGAGTATCTCTGGATCCTGATTTCTCTATTAACAAAAAGTGGTCCCTAAGATAAATGATTTCCAATGTCTTTTCCCTCTTTGCCATTCCATATTCACTAATCTACAGTTGCATTACCTTAGAGCAACCATAACGGAAAAGGATTTCAGACATGAAAAATAACTGCCCATTAGGTTGTTAATGCCAATGCTAACCCCAACATATTTGGGCCTCTGGCTCCTGCTACAGTGTACCTAAGTACAGTAATCAAGAGTACAGTATTCCTTTGATTTTCAGAATTGCTTTGAAATTTATTTTAAAGGCAAATATGTCACCCAGTGCTGAACTGAAAAGCACTGCTGTTCTTGAATGTCCACTAGAATTCTTTTCAGCTTGAGCTGCTTTATTTTATCTCCAGGACAATAGGGTTTGCTGTTCATCATTTGGGAGAAAGTAAGATAATTACACTGAGAGTTATGGACTCCATATCTTAATGCACTACCCCCCCTCCCCCACCCCCGTTAACACCATACAACTAGACAAATAAATGGAAAAGCTATTTTCAAATGTTCCATGGTTGGATATGTGTGGAGTATAAACTGAGGTATGATATTAGGAAGCATTGAATAGCATTATAAAAGATTTTATGTTGGCATGGAAGAAGACTTCAAGAAAAGACAGAGCAAGAATAATCAAGGTTTAAAAATTATCGAGAGCTTTTATTTTATAAAAATGATACTAATTATAAATACTTGATGAGGTTACAGCTGATATTTATACAGTATTATATGGCTATACACTTTTTGATTTTTTAAACTATCAAGTTTTACTAAGGTAATTGCAAGTTATTTTAAACATACGCCACTTGTTATATAAAAGTTTGTTAGACTAGCACAGCTACAAGTAAAAAGCAATCCATAATTATTCAAGCTACTATATGAAATGTCACAATGATGTAAAAGACTGTTGATGAAACTGGCTTTGTGACTGTGGGTCTATTTCTCTAATTTGCTGTTTTCTAGGGAACAATTCCTATCAGGGGCTTATAACTTCCATTAACCAACAAATGGTCTAATTTTCCAATGCATGATATTCTCAGATGATTGCTTCACAGTGTCACAAATGTCCTGATTTTGAATTTCACATTAATTCCCATCTGTTCAGTCTCAGCTCCCTTCTCTTGTGCAATAATCAAAGAGATCGAGCTGCCTGTATCTGGTGATCAGCTGCATTGATACTCTAGTGATCATCATAAGGGTGAAAATCGATTTTGAAAAAACCATTCTAAAGGAAATAATAATATAACATGCAAGTTTCACTTCATTTTAAAAGCACTTAGCTATCTCTAAGAGTGTCTGTGTGGATTAACATTTTACCACCTCTCAGGGGAATAATTTCATTTACCACTGGGAAGAGTGTGTGAAGATGCACCATTTACCAGAAATAGCATCCCATCTATATAAATGATATAGATATAGACATACAGATATAGATACTTTAGCATTTGAGTAATTTTAAAAAGATTAAGTCAAACAATATTTATATAGTACACTGCCATTTAAGGCATGCTTTCTCATTTAATATAATTTGAGCCCCTGCTTCAGAAATCCATCAGCATTCTTGCAGCCATAATCTAGAAGAAAGAAGATTTATTTTCTTTTGGTTTGGGTTTCAGTCCATGTGAGGCTGGGGACCGCAGATTTCAGGGCATGGTGGTGAAAGGCAGAGAGAGGGAGAGCACGTGGGCTGTGTTCTTCACATCAAGGAGACTGGACCCAAGAAATTGAGCAGGGCAAGGAGGAACCATTTATATAATCCCCAAGGCCCCACCCCCAGGGATCATCTTCTCCAGCCACTTTCTACAGGCCTACCAGGTACCACCTAGGTAAATTCATTACAATGGATTTATCTGCTTCTGGGATTAAAACCCTCATGATTCAATTATATCCACTCCAAACATTAATAAACGAGCTCTTTCGAGGGCATGTTGGGTCTAACTATACACACTGCTAAGTAGACATTATATACAAGACAGCAAAGAAAGGGAGAAGTTTGCATAGATAATAAATATCAGAGCAACGAATAAGCTACTGAAATGAATAATAATAATAATAATAATAATAATAATAATAATAATAATATCCCTACAATTAATAACAACGGAGAGTCCAAGAGTTATCTCGCCTGTCAAAGATCCCATAGGCTATTGGTATAAAGGGGCTCCTCAAATCTGGCCTAACCCCTGCCAGAGTATGTACTCTCTGCTGCTAGCTATGGATGTGACCATGGTAGATGGCAAGAAAGTGATTGGAGATGAAGTCAAGACAAGAAACTCAGCATATGTCATTTAATTGTATGATATATTTAATTTGCAACAGAGGAAGGAAGCAAAAGATAAAAATGTGGATGACAAGGATGGAACATCGCTCATCATGGGACAAAATACATCAGGACATGATGTCACATGGGCTCTACAAGCACCATGAAAGGAATGCAGGGCCCGTGCAGAGGTAATGCGTCAGTCACGTGTACTTACACATACTCAACACACTACACACACACACACACACACACACACACACACACACACACACACAAGCAAGAGATGCTACAGGAAGACTCTCTACAAGGAAGATGAATTTTGAATAATTTTGAAAGACGAGGAGGGTTTTTCTCTGGTAAATATGCAGGTGACTGCTCCCAGGCAGAGGGATAGTTTCTGGAGGAAAGAGGGAGGCCACAGGCCACAGATGGGGCAGCCCATGAGACAGTTGCTGAGATCCAGAAGAGGAGAAGCAGACACAAGAAGAGACAGCAGAGGCTGGGTTGTGCAGTCAACACTGAAAGGCCCCCGCCTCCTTCACTGTCCTCCTGTCTTCTCCGCCTTTCTTCCTAGGTCTCACCACATGTGCAATTACACAGTGTATCTACCTTTCTAATCCTTTGAAATCTAAATTCCATGAGGCAGGGGTTTTTCCTTTGTTCATCCACAGATCCCTAGTTGCTGAGGCAATGGCCAGGTATATAGGATGTGCTCCCATAATTGTGCTAAAAATCAAGGATGAAAGCACAGCTAAATTACAATATATTTAATTCAAATTCTGGCTAGAACATGAAAGCGCTTACATCCACTTGAACTTTGGCTTTCTCACTTTAAAAATCGAAATGCTAGTAGTAATTGAAGTCCTAATCATAATTATCTCAAAAAGGTTACCAGAGAAGTAAATTTGATGCCAACATTAGCCACACCAGTGCCAGGAACTCTTCGTGCAGCATGATCATGGTACTGGTGGTGATGGTGCACCTGCTGACGTTACTAAGTCAGACGGATCTGGGCTGAGTGGCAAGGAACATGGTGCTAGTAGATTTCTTATAGGGATTACATTTGACTCTTTAGTTTGTCACAGTGCACCATCTCAGGTTCCCATGGGTGCACCAAAGACCAACACCAAACATTCCTGGACCACATCTCTTTTCTTTTTTTTTTTTTTTTTTTTTTTTTGCAGTACTGGGGATTGAACCCAGGGGCATTCTACCTCCGAGCTAGACCCCCAGCCCTATTTTGTATTCTTTATTTTGAAACAGTCTCACTAAGTTGCGGAGTGCCTCACTAGGTAGCTGAGGCTGGCCTCGAACCCGGATCCTCCGGGCTCAGCCTCCCGAATGCTGGGATTACAAGCGTGCACCACCACACCCGGCTCACATCTCTTTTCAATTACTCCCTCCTAACGGGTTTAACTTTGTGAAGTTTCTGCCTCATATAGATATTGCTGATAGGAAAATACTGCCCAAGATTCTATGCGCACATCTTAGTGCATGTGCATTTTTCACTTATGTCATTTAGGTAACACATTTCTCAATTATTCTATTAAGTGGTGAGGCATTTATGCCAGTCCCTCTATCAGTAGCATTTTCTGATGTATGCGCAATGATTGGACATCTTTGTTTTGCAATGTCTTTTGAGTAACAACTAAAATCATTGCTATTGCTCACTGTATCCTAAAGTGGATCCAATCAATTCATGGAGCAATTTATTCTTCTTTTCTTCTCCATCCTCGTTGAGGTCACCTATCATATGGGTTCTCTCTGAAACCCTAAAACAAGAATTCGAAGCAAAATAAAAATAGGAAAGAATTGCTCCCATAATAACAAGTTTACCAAAAATAATCAGTGCTATAAGATTCACCTGGGGAGTGGGGTGATGAGCAGAGCTATGTAGCACTACTTGGTTTGAAGGACCTGCTTCTGGGAGAAGCAATTTTCTCTTCCCCTCCCATGCTGAACAGGTACATGCTGCCCATCTCCAAGGTCTCCCCCATCTCACCCCTCAGCAATCCTTCCTGGGTTCTCTCTGCCAGGACCTGGTAAATCCACTTTTCCCAGTGTGATTTTAAGCAGTGAGATGTGTGTAGCATGCCATGAGATGTCTTCTGGGCCACTGAGAGCTTCACAATGTAGGAAACATAGCTGAGTGGGGTGGAGCATGCCTGCAATCTGAGACAGGAAGATTACAGGTTCGGGACCAGGCTCAACCATGTAGTGATGCTTAGCAACCTTGAGAGATCCTGTTTCAAAACAACAACAAAAAATACATATAAATTAAAAATAAATAAATAGATAGATAGATAAATAAATGGAAAGAGCTGGAGGTGTAGATCAGAGGTAAAATGCTCCTGGGTTCACTCCCCAGTATCACCGGAAAAAAAGAGAAGAAAGGAAGGAAGGATGTATGGATGAACTAATGAAAGGAAGGAAGGAAGGAAGGAAGGAAGGAAGGAAGGAAGGAAGGAAGGAAGGAGGGAAGGAAGGAAGGAAGGAAGGGAAAGACAGACAAACAGGAAACATGACCAAAGGGCTTCTTAGAGCATCTTATGAAGCCAATACGTGGAATCTAGAAGGTTCCGGAGACTGAATGGGCAGGTGCCATTTTTCTCCATTCCATCACTTTAAGGTCCAACTGATTTATACAGTCATCTGACTGAGAGAAGAACAGTCCGTATTCTAATTCTAAGGAAACATTGAGCAGGGCTGGCACACAGTGTCCCTATAAGAGACAGGACCTTCTGCTTCTGGTGGACAGCTGCATCTTGCAGCATTTAGAGACAAAGCTCTTTGTCTGACTGTCAGCCTGTCTAAGGTGCAGCACCACTCTGAGTATGTTCTCTTCCTCTTCCCCCTGTAGGATATCTCCTTCCCTCCCTCTTCATCTTCTCTCATTACCTCCCTCCCTGGGAACCATGGATGCACAGTCTCCTGCCAGGGTGGAAATGACACAGCAGCGGCCGCTAGATGATGCCCCCCCAAACGTCCCTGGAGTCAGGCGGCCGCCTCTTAATTGGCCACCATGGCTGGCGATGCACTCATATTCTCTGCCAAAATTAGAAGCATTTAATGCAGACAAAGCTCCTCTGATCTCGCTTCCTGACACCTTGCCCGTTCCCCATTGTTCGGAGGGACACACACAGGGCAGACCTGAAGCCTCTTCCCTGCAGTTACTCAAAGGTCAGAAAACTGTATGAGAATCAGAGAAAAGAAAATGTCAGCCTGGGAATTGCTGAATGCATGTCTGTGCAGAAGGCCAAATCTTTTAAAAGATAAATATCATAGACGGAGAGAGTGCTAAGGGACCTTTGTGTGTTCACAGTTTATCCTGAGATTTATGGCATCGAAGCTGCTTAGCATGGCTCTCCAGGCCTCATTCAGTATCTCCACGGCCCCCCTTCACTCAGTCTCCAGCTCAGTCTTGCTCCTCTCCAGTCCCTTCTCCACATTTCTGGGGGTTGGTACTTTTATTAAACCCAGATTAAATTAAATACTCACTACTAAATCAACAAACTGTGGCCAGAAAGTTGGGGATCATTTCCTTAAAAAAATAATGGTTGCCCAATATGCATAATTAGAGAAAGACTGGAGGGTATTTGTTTGAATCATATAGGACTAGAAGAAAATAAGAAATTGGTCAAAGACTAGCTACGACCATCTCTAGCAATGACAACAAGGAAGGGAAGCACAAAGTTCCATTCTATGATGGAAATTTGAGAAAATGTAAGCCTAAAGAACTTTGAATACTCACCAGAATGCTGCTCAGAACATATTTCTCTTTGGGAACACCTCTGTCTCTTTGGGAACATCTCTGTCTCTCTTGGAACGCCTCTGTCTCTTTGGCACCTGAACCCATGTGTCTAATAAAGTAATTTGTTCTTAATCTTGCCCTGGGCTCCAGGAGCCAGGGGTGCAGAGGCCAGGGATGAATGTGTTATAGCAGGTTAGTGCTGTCTTTCGAGTCATGCAGAACTCCAAGTGTGACTCTTGACCCCATTAGTTCTAACCTTCTTGGTCCTGAGTATGGCCGTTTAGAATGTACTTAGCTTCTTGAGAGCCAAGTTTACTCCCTACGAAGTGGGCCTCAGAGCAAGGTCTACACCGTGGGAAGAATGAGCTGGTGGTCACAGGGAACACACGGGACAGACCAACCTGTCTTCAGCTCTGGATTCCTAGAGAAGCCAGCATTATGACATGCAGGCTGAGGACCACCACAGTGGTTGACTCCCTGATTTCAGACCTGCCATGACATCCAGAGGATTCCTTCCGTCAGATCTATATTTCTTACTTGGCCAGAATGAGCCCCGGTGGCAAGCCAGATGCTCTTAGTGCCAGTCATGGGCTAGAGAAGAGAGTGAAATCTTTCTGTCAAATTGGCAGTGTTACAGAACCTCAGTCCACCAGAGGTTCAATTATTAAGTGTATTCTATGGGTGTAGGAGATGCAGATTCTGCAGCCTAACCACAGGGTAGCCCATGATACAGAATTTTAGTAGAAGCTCCTTAAAGTTCATCTCCATGTGATAGAAGACCACCAGATACATGTGTTGATATGTTTCTCCTAAAAACTAAACAAAAAAAAAAACCTCAAAAATTATTCTTGTTATCTCTGTGTTAAAATTAATGAAAGCTTTGAAGTGAGAAAACCATCAAGAGATTACAGATTTTAGAACAATGACAGCTTCCCAAACATGGTCAATATTGGCGTAAGGTTGGCTATAGAAAGATTAAAATGAATCGAATCCTGACATGTAGTTATGAGAGGCTTTGGTAACAGTCCGTGTACTGAATTTATTACATGGCCATCTATTATTTTAGTAGTATTTTGGTTTTGAAACTCAAGAAGCATGCAATGGAACCATACTATGCAATATCTTTAGATTTAGAGCAATTGTGAGCATTTCAAGTCTTACTTTCAAAAGAAAATTTTTATGCTGTGTGCAAATTATTTGTCATATCTAACTTTTTTTTTTTTTCTGTACCGAGGATTGAACTCAAAGGCATTCTACCTTCAAAGCTATACCCACAGCTCTTTTGTTTGTTTGTTTGTTTTTCAGTTTTGAAACAGAGTCTCCCTAGGATGCTGAGAATCTCATTAAGTTACTGAGACTAGTCTTGAACCTGTGATTCTCCTATCTCAGCCTCCCAAGTACTGGGATTACAGATGTGCACCACCACACCTGGCCCACATATGACTTCTTAAAATAGTGATTCCTCAATGGTTAGTTAATATTGGGGACTCAGGGGGAACTTATACCATGATGCTCTTAAAATGTTATATTGCCTGGTGGATATTGATTGGGCCGTACTGGGGCAGATGCCACCAGCACTACAGGAAGAGAGTACTGGGTGCTCAGAAGAGCAGTCCTCTCACCCATGCCTTTCCACAGTGCAACACTGCAGCTGGTTTAATTGCTTTGGACCTTTGTGCTAGCTCTGAACATATTTTTAATGATCCATGGACCATGAAGTTCAGAAATTTTTCTTCATGTTCTTTTTCAACAAACTGATCCCTAATTTCCTAGGATTGAGACAAAACTGTCTCTTTAATAAGGAGATTGCTTCATTTCCTAGAGAAACACATATGAAAAAAAATGTGAAGGAAATCAAGTTAGCTAAGTGAAAATGTAATTTCCACTGTTGAAGATATAGGAAAGAGTGAATTACCTATATTTAAAGGATATAGTTTATACGATCCTCCAATATACTAAGAAAATGGAAAAATGTACTTGGGTTCTGATTTTAGTTTTGCTCACCTCGATTCAGTCCATAAATGTTCACAAGCCCTCTCTTAACCAAATCCCAGAAGGTGGAGAAGTTAAAGCATCTTTTCATAGGAAACAAATACCATAAATGTCAGGACCATGTTGTATTGTTTTGAGGCAAAATACTGAGGCAGAAATTTGAGAGCATTTCCCCAGAGGCAGGTGCAGAGGTACAACAAAGAAAAGCCTAATAAATTCTCCAATCCACAGCAAATGCTCCTTTCCCTAAAAAAATCACATTTGTAGAGTCTCTGTGAATATAGACAGTAGAGATAATTTCACACAGTACTGCCTAGAGTAAGAACATCACAATTGGGTATCAGTGAGGGAAATAATAAAAAGGGGAGAGCAGTTCTTTTCCACTCCACCCTGGACAGGTCTCTGACAAAACTGACCAAGACTGCTGAATGCCGAGTGCCTTGGAACAGAAGACCCTGTGACCAACAAACCCAAGGCTTTTCACAAAGTTCACAAGCCTCAATTTCAGCCTAAGTTGAAAAAAAAATCTCTGAACAATGCCTTTTAATTACCTGACACTGCCTTTATTGTGGAAGAAAAAAATGAGAAAACAACTTTATCGAAATGTGTTATAATTTTCCTCTCTCACTATTTTTTAATCAAATTATAATTTTGTTCAAAGAGATAAGAATCACTGTTTTAGGGAAAGCAAGCAATCTCTTCCAGCCAAAGCTCCTAGATCTACAAAAAACATGCGGATAATAGTCATCTTGTGTATTATAGACTGCCAAATTCTCTAGGGTTGAAAAGTTAGAGGTGAGTAGCTTCATGGAGAATTCTCTTCTGTTTTGAAGTTTACTCTACCCCTAAAAGGAATACAAGAAATTACTATAAGCAATGGATGACTAAACCAGAAACACACACACACACACACACACACACACACACACACTCTCTCTCTCTCTCTCTCTCTCTCTCAATTGGCCAGGAGCTCACTAACGTGTAACCACCTATCCAGTATGAGTATACACTGGCACCAGAGGCAATGACCTGTATATGGCCTGCCTTTACTTTCTATTTTGGGAAAGAACAGGGGAACAGGCACAATCCTTGTGTTCTTACATGTTTAGAAAACTTGGTGGTTTCTTAGAAGTGCTCAGGAATGCATTAGGCCAGTTTTTGCTATTTCCTTGTAACACAGGGTTTTCTGACGATTAGCCCTTTGTTCAGCTATGGTCTTAATGGGTGCAATCTATACTGAGGATGGGTCTCAGGTTTTGCCTCCTATATGTAGAAATTTTTATTTGTTTTTTTATTATTTATTCATTCTTAAATGTCTTTGCCCCTGAGGATCTCATTAAAGTGAGAAATGGGCATACCATAGTCACGGGCTGGCTATGCAGATCTTCTGTATCCTAGATACAACTTAAATTTTTCAATGTGTTTCTGTAATCCTTTGCAGATCCTACAGGCACAGTGCAATAATAAAACAAAAAAAAAATGTTTGCCTTGAGGAACACTGAAAAGGTTGATTGTTTCTATGCATTTCTTCCTTTTTATTTTATTTTATTATTATTATTATTTTTTTACCTTGGACACTGAGATTAAGTTCAAGAAGGTAGAATCTCTGCATAATACTAAAAGGAATGCAGCTAATGGAAGGATAATGCTGGAGTTTCACAAAGCAAAGATGCACCATGATTTTCAAAAGGTATGCCATTTAGAAGCTCCATTAAGTAGATGAGCTACGTTACCAATTGAGAAAGTCCAGAAAGGTCTAATCTGGTGCAGGCACTAGCTGCAGGCTGTCTTAATGTTCAGAAGCATCAAGAAGGTCTGCACAAGGAAATGGTGATATTTTACCATGGCAGGAGCTAGTCCCAGTCAAACCCTATCTACTGTAGTGGGTACTGGGGTCATCTTGAGGCCATGTAGGTAGGTAGAATGAAGGGGGTCTTCAGATGTTCCTGTTTCTCTAGGACACAGGCTTTCTGCCTGGGTGAAGAATTACCTGGCACAAGAAGGAAGGTAGCCTTGGAGTGTCCTGCCCTGTTAGAGATGAGTTTCCATTTAGGGCTCTCTGACTGCATCCCACCAGGCATTTCCTTTACCCCATCCACAAAGTGTAGAGATAATTTAAAATTTAATGTTAAACATAAAAATAGTAATAGTCAAGAACTTCATCTAACTGGGTCTGGTAATTGTGTGTGAATGATATGTGAGTTTTCAATCTTCTCTTAGGGTTAAGGTGCTGCTCTGTGACCAGCAAGAGGTGTAGGACTGTTCACCTGGCTTTTGTGCTGTAGGGAGGACCTGTCCTGTCCTGTCGCCCTGGGCAACAGTGAAATAAAGGGTAGAAGATATGTCAAGGCCACATGCTGTGAGCATTTCACATCCTGCACTGTATTTGATGATGAGGATTGCATTGGGGAAAATCTTGTTCCCGGTTAAGCTCATCTATGAGTGGATCTCAGACAAGAGCAGACCACTGGGACTCACTGGAATTGAACCACTAGTGAACGATTTGACAGAAAGTGCTGATTGAATCCTTTTGTTTGACACATGTTGAGACTCATGCAGCTTGTCTTTTTCCCTATTTTTAAGAGAGAATCCTATTTAGATGTCGGCGTTGGTTTTGAAGACTACACCCTTTGAGGTGAGCACTCTTTATGTCTTACCTTGGCAGCCAGCACTTTTTGTACAGCCAGGTGGTCTGTTAGTAGCATGTGTCAGTATAGAAACAGCACTCCACTGTCTCTTCCATGTCCAAGAGCTAATTATGCTGCACCTGCAGAGTCAGGTGTTGCCTTTCATTCTTAGAGAAGGAAGGTAAAGGGGGAAACTTGGTCATTAAGAGGGTACTCAACTCTGCTGTGAACTTGCAGTGTGATTTTGAACAAGTCTTTGGGTATTAATTCACTTTACACTTAAAAGCCGTGAATTTGACCTGAAAGGGGTCATCAAAGTGATTCCTACTGGTAATAAGACAATAAGCTTAAACCAGAACTGTCCTGGGCATGCTGACAGAAGACTACCATTTCATCAATAAATTAGCAATGGTTCAAAGAGAGCGCTCACCTTTCACACTCAGAAAAACAGCCATCTTCTTCACACATTGTGAGCCCATGAATGGTTTGATTTTGAACCAAAGTTCTCACAGGAAGATGAATAAGCCTGGAAAACATAAATCCAGTGACTTAGAGGAGAAAATGGTCCTCATGGTGGTAAGCATTGTGCATCTCTCCTCAGCACTGTGGATATGGAAAGGGCAGAAGCTGAAGTAAATCTGGGAGCTACTTTGTGGCACCTTTAAAAACTTTGTCTGTGAGACAGGGACCCGATCTGACACATCTGAATCACAGGCAGAAGAGAATTTATTCCTTTCTCTGTGCCCATCCCCCATCCTGAGAAAGAGCGGGAGGGAGGGAGAAAGAGAGAGAGAGAGAGAGAGAGAGAGAGAGAGAGAGAGAGAGAGAGAGAGAATATGAATATGGAGACAGAGAAGGAAGGAAGGAAAGAAGAAGCTCCCCCACAGACCTGTAGATGCTGGATTGAATTCTCGCACACCTGCAAATTGTTTTGAAACAACCTCAGCTTTTTCACCCCTTTCTTCCTTTCCTCCTTCTCCTTCTCTTCTTTTCTTTCTCCCCCCCCCATCTCCCTTCCTCCTTCCCTCTCCTGTATTTGGTTTTTCCTTTCTGCCATCTCATGTTTTTTTTCTCTCCTATGTATACCCTGGGCAAAGTGCATGGCAAAACTCCAGAGATGTCAGCTCCCTGAGAGCAGGAGACTTTTCTCTCTTGTTCAGTTGGGGTCTCTAAAGCACCCTCTGGCACATAGTAGATTCTTCAAAGTATTTTTGTTGAGTAAAGGATTCGTTCCACTGAAAAAGTGAGTATTGCACAAAGGCTGACTGCTCAGAAATGACAAAGGATGAGAATAAGTCTCCTGCACAGGTGTACATTTCTTTCTCCATCTGCGTGTCCACCTGCTGCCCAGTCATGTTTCCCCAATTTTGCTTCTCTTTGCCCCCTCACTCTCTTCCCACTTTAGATCTGGCATCTTCCTATTACATGTAGGTTGCTTGGCCCTTTTGCTTCGTAGGAGCCCCAGAAATCAGATGAGAGATATTTGCCTACATACCTTTACATTGGGAATGTAGGGATAGCAGCTTTGGGATAGGCCAACGAAAGACATGGGAGGCTTTAAGGAACAGGCCCACAGGTTCTCATACTGGAACTCAGTAGAACCTTTAAATGAATGGTTTATGCTTGGGACTATGACCTCCATAACTCAGCACTTTTACTTGTGTCTCCACTCTGTCAATGGCAGCCAGTGGTGATAATGACAGTAGTTTACAGTTACTAAGTTCTCACTATACACCAAAGGGCCTTGATGAACACTTTACATGAAGCAGATCATTGACCATCTACAGTTTTCCTTGGGGATACACCCATCATTCACTACCTGTTGGGGATAAGGAAGGAGACACAGGCTAGCTCAATGTCTAAGCACAATGAAACAAAGAATTGCTTTCTATAGGGAACCATTATGTAACCTAATGGAGTCAATAAGGGACTTTGTAGGAGTAAACATGAGATGATGAGTGACCAGTGCTTACACAGGATACAGTCCTTGTTGCCTTTCTATGTCAAGGTAAATTGTTCTTTTTAGAATTAACTCTTTGATTTTTTTTTAACCTAGTATTTTCATTATTCATGGTCTTCCTTAAGTCATCGAATCATAGCCTGGGAGAGTGTCCATTAAAATTGTCTTGTCCATATTCCTAGACCAGGCAGCGCTGAACCTATACTGTCAAAGAACAGATGAGTTTAGTATTTTCTAAAGAGGATGCTCAGCAGGCACATCAGGACAGGTTAGTGCTCCAACCACTTCTCCAAGGCACTTGTGCATCTATGTTGTCTCATACACTGTGAAACTAAAGAGGCGATGAGGGGGGCGCTGATAGGGCTTGTTCAAGGTAAACCAGAAAGTCAGTGTAGAACTGAACCCAAAGAACAAACATGGTTGATCAATATTGAGGAAAAATCCTTCATTTCCAGTCAATTCGACTACAGAATTTTTAAACTGTGTAATCTTAGTTGACGGCATTAAAAAATAATAGAGAAGTTTTTAAGTTCATTTGAATTTAGTGCTGTGAATCTTGTACATAATTAGTATTTCTCATCTTTTTTTTTCTTTTTCCTCATTAGCAGATGCTTTATTCATTTGGTCTTAATATCAAGGTTAAACAGAACTCGACTAAACATTTAAACCTCCATGTACTCAAGGTTAAATGTAACATATGCTCTATGCTTGAGCCCTAATTAGACATCTAACCACTCATCTCCTATAACTCCAAAATACACGATGAGTGGAACAAATTGGAAATTTAACAATTTTTGAATGAATCAAAATCCAATTATATAATCATCTGATTTTTATGCTATCTCTGCAGAATGAAGCACAATGTAGAAAAATGAGCTGTAATTGTTTTGGGAAATGTTCCAGGGAAACCAGAAAGACATTATTTGCAATAAATTATTAGGACTTCCTTTTCCTTGTTGTTTCTTTATATATTGTAATTACAATATCGATTACTTCTGAAGGATTAGTCCTGGACTAAGTGAAGACAACCTGTTTTGCCTGGTTAAATCAGCAAACACTACACATTATTGATTCCTAACACTTTGTGCCAATTAGTAACTAGATAATAACCAATCTCATGGTATGAGTTTATCTGGGGATATATTGGACGTATGAGAATTATTTTGTGCTCGTGTAAAACGTGTCTTTCTACACACAGCTGGGAAGATTCATCAGATTAACAGTGAGTTAAGGTCACTATATGTGTATTGGATCCATAAATAAATGGTTTTAGGATTCATACCCACACTTTGACCAAATGCCGTTAAGCATTGAGGACAACTCTAATAACTGATTAGTATTACTTTCTGGGATTTCCTCAAGGGGAACCTCACATCAAAAGCATCATTTGCATGCCCTTCTTGGAAGAAAATATGCATTCAATTTACAGGTCTTGGTCAGATAGTGGATCTGCATAAGGATCAACCATTATGGCCCAAACTGGATTTGACATTTTCAGGCCAGCACAGTACTCAGAAATTCTTACCCATCTGCTTTTTTTTTTTTCTTAGATTTTTACTTATTGTTTTGCTGGATTATAGCATAACTCTTAATTCCATAGCTGTTAATAATCTCCCGAAGTGAACGGGATCTTCTCAGGTCAAGCAGATGCATCTCATTTTTAATCTAGAGATGACCTCTTAGGTAGACAGAGCTTCCCAAGCCTGGCGTGGTGGTGCACACTTGTAATTCCAGTACTTGGAAGGTTGAGACAGGAGGATCACAAGTTTGCAGCCAGCCTCAGCTACTTAGTAAAGCCCTCTGCATCTTAATGAGACCCTATTTCAAATTAAGGAATAAAAATAGGGCTGGGAGTATATCTTGGAGGTAGAATGAATGCCCCTGGATTCAATCTCCAGTACCAAAAAAAAAAAAAAAAGAAAAAAAAAAAGAAGTGCTTCCAAATACCCAGGTGTCTCCTTTTACCGGGAAACACCAGAGGTGGATACAATTCTTCTTCAAAAAGTTCTATTATAGCCTCTTTTTTTCCTGTCTAGCCATTTTCTCAGAGTTCTAATATATACTTACATATATTTATTTTATTCTTTCAGAGCACCTTTTGGATACATATAATATGCAACCTGGTTAGAACCAACGAATCCCCTGTGATATAGGGTTGGAGGACATGTGGTTTTGTAGACAATGATGCTGATTCTTTGGATAGAAATGCTGTAGAGACAATCTATCCCACATTGCTGGTTCTGTTCCAGATCCTCCCCAAGTACATACAATTTACATTTAAATGATCTCTTTTTACCAGTGAAAGTTTGAATAGAGAAAAAAAAAAACTAGCTCAAATACCTTGTAGAGCCTTTACAGAAAAGAAGTCTGGAAGGTCTCCAAAAGTTGTGTGTGTGAGTGTGTGTGTGTGTGTGTGTGTGTGTTTGCATGCATGCACACATGCACAGGGTACTAGGAATAGAACCCAGGGCCCCACACATAATACACAGGAGATCTACCACTGAACTACATTTCCACAAAGACCAACCTATGACTTATTTTAAGATCAATATAAATGACTGTACTTTGTGCATGTGCACACACACGCATGTAACACTTGTGGACTTTATCGGTGGTTTGTAGAAACTGATGTAACAGCCTGGAGGGGTGACCCACACCTGTAGTCCCAGTACTTGGAAAGCTCTCTGAGACAGGAGGGTCACAAGTTCAAGGCTAGCTCCACCAACTTAGACTCTCAGCAACTTAGTGAGACCCTGTTTCCAAATTTAAAAATATAATAATAATAATAACAATTATGGTAATATTCACACAATGAAACTTGACTCTGCCATAAAAAAAAAGAACACAATTATGTCATTTGCAGGAAAACAGATGAAACTCGAGAATTTTATGCTGGATGTGACTAGCCAGTCACAGAAAGGGAAGAGCCATCTGTTTTCACGGATACGTGGAAGCTAGAGAGAAACTGCGATACAGAGAGGAATTCAGAAAAATGAGGGGAGACACCAGCAGAATAGTGAAAAGGGATTTGGGGAGGGAAGTAGGGAGGTGAAAGGAGAGGTCCGATGATGGAAACAATTAAAATAATTCTTGTTCATGCATGAAGTTATCTGTATCAATGAAGGAGGGGAGGGTCAGGCAGAGACCTGGCAGGAGACGCACATGCGATGCTGTGTGTGTGTATGTTTCTGTCACTCTGAAACTCACTGTGATGTGTAATTACAATGCACCGATTAAAATAAAAGGACTAGGGACATAGTTCAGAGGTAGAATGCCTTGGGTTTAATCCTCAGCTAAAAAAAGAATCTATATAACAATTTTGAAGAGAAAATATCAATAAACAGCAAGAATGGCTTACATGTCTACATTTGAAAAATTTCAAATCTAATGATATCATAGAAACATAAATATATCCAATGGATATACTGTCCAAGTAGTATGAAGGATAATAAAATTTGGAACTTACACATACCTAATAAAAACTAGAAGATAATGTTCCAAGAGCAGATAGGCCACCATAAGTTCAGTTATGTAAAATATATATGCATGTGTATATATACACATCAATCATACAATATAACACAGAATGAAAAATCTTATCTTCAACTGGTAAGATGATACAAAGCATTTTCAAAGTTTATTTTTTTTTAGTTATATATGCTAACTTTAAGACAATGTCAAAACACTGGTATTTCATAATTAAATATTATTATAACACAAATAACATTAAAACACTTTTAAAAATCCTCAACTGTTATCAGCTTTAAATTACAACCTAGCATTAGTGTTACTCAAAAGCTTCTGAAAATTTATTCATATAAAATAGATTAACTGCCAAGCATGGTTGCACACACCTATAATCTCAGGACTTGAAAGGCTGAGACAAGGGATCACAGGTTTCCGGACACTCTCAGTAAGTAGTGAGACTCTCAGCAACCTAGTGAGATTCTGTTTCAAAATAAGAAATAAAATAGGGTTGGGGTATGGCTTGGAAGTAGAATTCCTTTGGGTTCAATCCCCAGTGCCACAAGAAAAAAATAAATGAATAAAATACCATTTTTAGATCAAAGTAAAACAAAAACAAAACAGTAAAAGGTCGGTGACCTGGGTATGAAGATGTAATTTGGGCAGATTATGAGTGCAGTGGGTGCCCGGCGTGGTGATGCATGCCTGTAATACCAGTATTTGGGAGGCTGAGACAGGAGTATTGCAGGTTTGAGGCCAGCCTCAGCAATTTAGCAAGACCCTGTTTGCTTCAAAATAGAACATGAAAGGGCTGTGGGTGTAGCTCTGAGGTGGAGTGTCCCTGTGTCCACACACCAGAAGAGAGGGCAGTGGTTCTCCTGTTCATCAACCTCCGAACCTACCATGTTTCTCGCTCTGGGTTCTACACTGCTACCCGAACCCTGTGCACCTGGGTGTCTCTTGAAGTCACCTTGGTGACTCAGGCTCTGGGAGCTATTTGTCATCTGGTAAGTGCAGGAGGTGGGGGGCGTCCCTATCTCCCAAGCTTATCAAAGGGAGACCCTGTTCAGAGGGAGGCCATTCGAACAGTGTGTGAGGGCACTGGTGAGCATTGCCTTTTAATCAGAATCCAAAACTGTGGGTCAGTGGTGTGAGGAAGATGAAAGAGAATGAGTTCAGGAAAGAGAACCCCTATATTAAAATTCAGAGATGTGGTCCCATTTGTGTGACGGGGGAAGCAGTGCCTTCTGAAGGCTATCCCACAACAGAATTGCTTCCCTCCACCCAGGGGAGGTGTGCTCGGGTGTCAGAGGCCAGACAGGCCATGGCCTGCTTGGGGTGTGAGATGAAATTCACAAAATGCTCAGGCATATCCCACAGGAAGGAGGTGGCACCCTCGCCTTCTGCTGAGAAAGGTGGGTCTCGACTTGTCCCACACCGGGACCCAATCAAGCCCTTGGTGATTTCCATCAGCTGTCAGGGGCAGGCAGATACTTCTGCAGGACTGGGCAGGAAATTAGGCTATTAAATTACAGCCTTTCTGCAGAGGACTGGCTTCTTCCTCCCCCTTCCCTCAGACATTCTATCAAAGCCAGTCATTGTAGCCATTTATCTTGCCAAACTTAAAATACCTTCTGCAGAACTCACTCCCCTCCCCCAACACCCAGCACTTGAGGTCTTTGTACTCTCTGTCTTGCTTCCCTGATCTTGTATGGATCTAAGATTAATTTGCACTGGCTACGAGTTCAACAACAAAATCAATTTCAATTGGGTCAGGCGGGGTCACTCTGGGCTCGGCAGTGTGAGGAAAGAAATAGATTATTATCATTCTGGGAGCACAGTGGGAAGGTTCAGTGTGAGGGGAGAGAAGAGGTGCATTCCCATAAAAGCAATAAATAATTCTTTCCAAACTGTCAGAAACAAATAGGAATTGGCCCGTTTTTCCACCAGCTTCTAAAAGCTACACATAAGTGGGAAGATTATGTCCTTGAAGGGAGGCAGGGAAAATTAGCAGATGCAACTTGACATGTGTTTGGTAGAAATGCATAAGCAGCAAGGCATCTGTCAGTGAGCTGACTCTGGACCGGCTTCTGTTCTACGCACACATTGGGGCTGTAAGAACAGTGGCCAGTGTTGTAGACAAATCAACGGAAACAGGGATGCCCAGTGTGCCTCCCACTCAGCCAAAAAATCATTGCATTTACTTCCCTCTGTCATTGACACATGTTTTCATAGGGAAGAGATCCAGTGAGTAAATTACCTGGTCATTGAGGGAGGAGGAGGAGGAGGAGGAGGAGGAGGAAAAATAAGATTTTCTTCATTTCCTCTTTAAAACTTGCAAGACCTATCATGGTTCTTAGTTTAATTGGTGTAAAAAATGTATCAGGGCCATCTTCATTAGAATTCATTATTGGTTGCAACACAGGTAGAAACACATTGTCCTGACTACTGGAAGAGATGGAAAAATGAATCCAACCCAGGTCTTGTTCTTTACGAGCTGAGGCAAAAGGACTGCACAACTGAGAAATTTCATGTTAATAGAGTAAAATTATTTTTAATTGAAAAATAATAATGAATTTGCTATGCACAAATGATTGCCAGAGGTAGTTGTTTGAATGATTTCATTCAACGGTCAGCAAACACTGGAGGATTGTGATATGGCTCTGACTCTAATTGCACAGATAAAAATCTATTACAGATAATTTAAGCCAAAAGGGATGTAGTATCCCTGTTGGTAATCAGAAGAACTAAATAGAAGCCATTCTAGACTGAAGTTTCTACATTGATTATCATGATCAGCTGCAGACCCGAGCCATCTCAGGGGCTGCTGGCCAAGGTAACATAGTCTATCACAGCTGAGTGGAGAGTCCAGGACGCACCTAGCAGCTACACAAGTACATTAGATTCAAGGGAGTCACACACCACTTCTACCAGGGTTTGCAGACAGGAACTACTGAGTAACTCAGATTGACTGAACTGGAAGTACACCAATAATTTTAGCTTCCACTGGGGCTAAAGAAGGACGGTGTTTAAACTTCTGAACCTCCACACATCGAAAATGGACTGCACCAAACAATCGCCATCTCTGCCACAGTGGTTATCACCTCGTTGTTCATAGGAAGGAAGGAATTTAGGGAAGATTTATATATATTAAATGCATTTTAGAACATTATAGGTAGTAGTGCTAGGAGTCAAACACAACTCCCAAACCTATAACCATTCCATGTCACTACACAGTCCAATAGCTGAGCAAAATATTATATTCTATGCTGTGAAATGCTAAAAATGTACACAAGAGAGATGTAGTATTTTTTAGCTAAGGGAGAGGAAGATTCTAGCTCTGATGGACAGAGAGGGAAGTCCTAATGCTGAGCATCAGAAGGCTTTCTGAAGGGTGCCCCCTTTTGATGTCAACTTTGAGAGATATGTGGCTTTTACAGGGTGACAGCTAGAGGGAGAATGCCCTTCCAAGGGGAAAGAAAAAGAACTGAGCAAAGACACAAAGGCAAATGATTGTGATGAAATGCAGATTTTGCTAATATAAAGGTAAACGAGGAGAAATGGAAGGATCTGAGCCTGAGAGTGGCTTTTGTGGTTTTTAAGATGGAAAGTGAGTGGTCAGTGGTATATCCAGAACATCCAATCTCTTCATCGGTGCCCCTTTGAATACGAATTTTCCTTAAGAAAGCACTTGCAATACAGTCTAATTAGCTGCTGACCCAGTTAGCATGAGTGCATTTCCTCTCGTTTTACTTGCATATGGTGAGCATGTGACAGAAAGTTAGGATCGGCCTTCATATAGAGCTTTGTCCAACTTAAAACTAGCGTTCTTTTACTCTACATAAACCACTCCCATTCTATAGACATTTGTGATTACACAAAGTGGTAGGGAAGGAAGGCTTTGAGATTGAAAAAAGGAAGGAAAAGATGAATGAAAAGATGTGAGACGCATACAAATAAATGCAATTGCAAATGTCTTCATGCAAATGACGAGTGCCTAGAGAATCTTAGTCCTGCGTTTGGAGAACTAAAAAAGGTAAGGTGCGGAAACAGTCTGTAATATATACAGCCTTTCTGAAGATACATATACTGACCAAATGGAACAAAACACGAGTAGAGGTTATGTGACGGGTAGAGAAGTGAGGAGATGCAGGAACAAAGAAAGAAGCCAACTGGCAAGAAGCCAGCTCAGAGGGGAGGGCCCTAAGAAAATACAGGAAGGACAGCAAAGGAGGAAGAGGATCCACTGCAGAGAGAGGTGCCGACATTGCGATTGACTGGCGGGCTCTGAAAACGATTCAGGGCAGGGCTGAATTTAGGCTCATCCTTGCATTGGAAACACACACGCACACAGTACGCACGCCGTACGCACGCACGTAAGCATCACGTAAGCATCACGTAACCACGCACGTAGGCATCACGTAAGCCGGCAATTACGCAGGCACTTATGCACGCACCTCGGATGTAAGCACACGTAAGCACGCACGTAAGAATCACGTAAGCAGGCACTTACGCACGCACCTCACAGGTAAGCATCATGTAAGCAGGCAATTACGCAGGCACTTAAGCACGCACCTCGCATATAAGTATCACGTAAGCACGCACGTAAGCATCACGTAGCAGGCGATTACGCACGCACCTCGCACGTAAGCATTACGTAAGCACGCACGTAAGCATCGCGTAAGCAGGCAATTACGCAGGCACTTAACCACGCACCTCGCACGTAAGCATTACGTAAGCATGCACGTAAGCAGGCACTTACGCACGCACCTCGAACGTAAGCATCACGTAAACATCACGTAAGCAGGCACGTACGCAGGCACCTCCACGTAAGCATCGCGCAAGCACGCACGTAGGCATCACGTAAGCAGGCATTTACGCAGGCACCTCCACGTAAGCATCGCGCAAGCACGCACGTAGGCATCACGTAAGCAGGCACGTACGCAGGCACCTCGCACGTAAGCATCGCGTAAGCACGCACGTAAGCAGGCACCTCCACGTAAGCATTGCGCAAGCACGCACGTAGGCATCACGTAAGCAGGCATTTACGCAGGCACCTCCACGTAAGCATCACGTAAGCACGCACGTAAGCAGGCACTTACGCACCCACCTCGCACATAAGCATCACGTAAGCAGGCACACACCACCCACGCACGTGCGCACATGCAAACGTAAGCAGGCACGCACACGCACACACTCACCAAAAGAAAAAGTTTCAGTGTTTTTCCTCTAGAGAAGAATGAAAACTTTTCAGGAAATAGAAACCGTGACCTTCAGTTCTGCTGCAGATCGCTTGCCTTTCCAGTGCCTAATGCGGCCAAGTGGAAACCTTCGCTACTTGCCTTGATCCACCAGAGGAGGAAGGACGCCGAGCCTTCTCTGGACTCCTTCCTGCTCTGCTGGAGCCTAACAGATGTGCACGCGCTCGCCTGTCATCCCACACGTGGGGGGCTGCGGGAGGATCCGGGTTCGCGGCCAGCCTCGGCTACCTAGCGAGGCCCTCTGCAACTTAGCGGGACCTTGCTTAAATTAAGGAATAAAAAATAGGGCTGGGGGTATAGCTTGGAGGTAGAATGCCCCTGGGTTCCATCCCCAGTACCGCAAAAAAAAAAAAAAAAAAAAAAAAAAGGTCCATGTTAGGTGGAAAAAGCACCCCCATTACATGAAGCTTTGCTATGACATGAAATGTGGAATTTTTTAAAAATACATGCTTTCACAGGGACACACACACACACACAGGCTTATGTATGTACACATATACACATGCATGTATATTCACTCAAGTACATGTGTGCATGTGCATACACATATATAAATACATGTGTGTACATGTTTATAGGTAAGCACATGAACATATCTGTATATATGTGTGATTCAATATATAAATGCCTGGACCCACCTACTGTGTTCAAATGCACACACATATGCACCTACACCCACACCCAGATGCATATGCGACTTGTGTACACAATCACATATAGATGTAAACACATACTCATTGTGTACATACATGTACACACATATAAATTCCAATACACACACACATTTTAACCAAATGTGTCAGAATTTTCCCACGTCTCATGCACAGTGTGTTTAGAATGGTGTCTGGTGGGAGCAAGAGAACACAGGAAACCACAGTTCATGCTGCTGAAAGACACGGGAGTGGGCAGTGCCGCAAGGAAGGGCCATTTGAGTTACAATGAATCATACCAGTGCCTGGCCAGGTTTTCTGCTATTGAGATTTTATTCTAAGGAAAAATAAGCACTTACATAAAGATTTAAGTACAAGAATATTTGTCGAAATGCTGTTCATAATAGGAAATTTGAAGCAAAATAATTATTTCATGGTAGAAATTTGGTGAAATCAATGTTGGTACTTATTTTAAATCAGATACTAAATAGCAAAGTCAGATTGTTTTAGAACTATAAAAGTAGTCATAGATAATGATAAAATACAATAAAAGGAGCCTGTTAAACAGATTATACATTATAAACTCATTTGTATGACCAAAGAATAAAAATTCAGAATTGTAGAGGTCATAATATCTGCAGTTATTTTTGAGGTGGAATAGAGGTCATTTTCATTTACATTTCTCTAATGTGTATTTTTAAAATAAACAAACATAATTGATATATGATTTTATAATATATACAAGTGTACTGTATCTTACATATTAAGTACGCTGCTATTTAGTTCTATGGGGATTTCTTCTTATTTTCCTTAATATACAAACTCCTTCAGAACTTGGTCATAATTTAAAAACAAATCTTTACTATACTTTCCCTCAATATTTTGACAATATATTTTAGCAGCCAAATGCTTTTCTGAGACAAATCTGGTAAAACAATAGGAAATCGAGATGCAGCATATGATATTTTAGAAAGTTCAGCAGTTAATTTTTTAAAGTACTTTACAAAAATTAAAGGATGATTGCCAAATATTTTCCATAGAGGGAGGTACTATTTTCTGTTTCCAGTAACAAAACTGTTCCATTACTAACAGAAATTCCTATTGAGGGCCCTTTCATATGCAAGAAAATTCTAATATGTTTGCATATATGTGTGCATAAATATACACACTTTCTTTTACATACTTTGTCAACCTATCGACCTTGCTTAGCAGTCCTCTATTTCACTAAGATGATGACAGAGAAACAAAAATGTCCTTAGAAGGAAGACATGCACACAAATACTATTTCTTCAAGAACTTAAGCATGAACTTTTAAGTAAAAGGAAATATGAAACCTGTCCAAATGCGATTTAATTGAGAAAGTAGCACATGGGGAAGAATCCAAGAACTCTGGACTTGAGTCTCATTACCACTATTAGAAAATTGTTGCATTTTCTACCTAATTCTTAAACTCTCTGAGCTTTAGTAAACCAACTACCAAATAAACTTCAAAGTTATTTTTGTTTTTATTATAAGTGTGTCATAGGAATCAACATAATTTGACAAGTGTACATTTTTATTTAAATACTAAATATTTAATAAATAATAGTTGAATTAACAAGAAATAATTTAAACATAAAATCAAAGATGATTCTATTATTATTCTGTCAGTAATTCTATGTCTCCTTATCCTGAAAGGTAAGCTACTTCAAAATGCAGCTCTGCCTCTCTAATGCACTGATCAAAGCCTTAATATAAAATAAACAAGAGTGACATACGCTCCTTATCTCCACTCCTAATGCAAGTGTGGTAAACAACCAAAACATGTTTTTAGTCTGACACTCAAAGCAAAATTAAAATAATTATAATAAATTCTAAACATAAAAAAATCACATGAAAACAAATAATTCTATAAGCACATACCAGGTGCTATTGTAAAGATTTTCCACATACTCTTTTATGTAACCCAGGTAGCAACCCTCTGGTAGATACTGTTGTTATCCTCATTTCACATATGATTACACTGAGACAAATTAAATTTGTTTGTAGTTTCGTGTCTCAAAATGACCTGCCACTCCCTCCACCAGCCACACTGTTAGTCATTATATTATGCTATTCCTGAGATCTTAGATTATTCTGAATGTAGCCAAGGGGAAAGGAAGGAGTTTTTCTTCCTGTGTGGCTTCCATTTGATCCTGTGACCTTGTTCTGATCTTAGCGAGTACAGCAATGCCTTGATAACAGTGGGAAGGATTTCTTACAAACTGCTATTTCTTTGCAGATTATCTGGAGGCAGGTGGACAGGCCCCCCTGTCTTAGCTTTGTTGCTGGGTAATGGGCTTTTTGGAGCCTCTGTTTCTTCGTATTAAAATCCGGGTAGAAAAAAATTTATTTCACGAAGTTACTTACTGTGAAGATGCCATAAAATGACTGCAAATAGTTCCATCAAAGAAGCTTTACAGGGAAGGAAATCCATGAATCTTCTATGCCCGGAGGGGGTCAGAACTGTGTCCACTTTGCAGAATGGTACCCATTGGGATGGCTGATGGCCTCCATTTCCCAGGAATGCTCAGACTCTCTTAACTTACACTTCATCCCGATGGCATCCACCATTAATAAATTCTGCCCTACTTGCTTTGTGTGCAGTTTATACCAAGGGCCATGGCGGCACGACCTTGGGACTGGAGGTCACATATGGTACAGCTCAACCATCAAGGTCATCCAGCTCTGGGGCAGCTCTGCTGCTCTTCTTTTCTTAGATTTATTTTGTATTCCTCCTTCTCTATATAAAGAAGGCTTAGCTAATGTTATCATCATGATCTTGTGTAAGGATCAGCCTCATTGCTTTACTTGCAGACTGAGAACCTGGACTTCTATGTATTCCAAGAGGCCCTTCTCTCTCCTGTGTCCTGCCTTTCCCATCAGTACCCAGGACAGAGACCTTGGATGGCTATTTTTGCCCTTGTCAACATTGATGAATGCTTGAGTATAATAGGTACAACTATACACTTTTATTCCCTGAATTTACTTCTCTTAATTCATCCTTTCATAGATTTGAAAAATCATAATTTTGTGAGATACCTTATCTACAATCTTTTAAAAGATCATAACACTTCTAAGGAATTAGTCATTAATTGCAGGAAATAATAAAACCTATGTTTACATATATGTGTCATTCAGTTGAAAATAATTGGTAGGACATATTTAAAGGAAAACTCTCATCAACTGATAAAGTACTCAACGAAATAGTGAATACTCTGAACACATACACAGCATTCTACAATTGGACTTGCGGGGCATAATGTCAATACATTGGTCAAAAATATAATTTTATTTTTAATATGTGATTTTAACTTTCATTTTTTTCATTTCTCAAAGTCCTTTAGGGCATCTGCCATAAGGTTATACGGTGTCTTTAATTCAGGATTTGAAACTCGAAGCCAAACAAAAGCTAACAAGCACTTAGATTCACGATACTCTATTTTTCAGGTCCTCAGGATTCCAAACATGTGCAGGAACGTATAAGGAGTGTTTATTGTCTTCCAGCGGGATGTAGGTCTCTTCCACACTGGATGTGAGCTCTAGACCCGAGCCTGAGCTGCCTGCCAATGACAACATAACACAAGGTTCGCTGGCATCCTAAACAGAGCCAAATTAGCCACATTATTATGCTGCTAGCAATACTACAACTTCCTAGAAAATTAAGTGTGTTTTGTTATTGCAGAAACACGCTGGCAATTAGTAGATGCACTTGATTTAAAATTTTAATATGCTTATTCGGTGTAAATATTGTATGGTATCATCCTGTGTAGTTTTTGCTGTCATTTCCTTGTAGCAGAACATCATCTATGGGCAGGAAAAGCTAATGGCCATAACATATGCAATGGGAGTTATGGAGTTAGAAACAAGAGTTTGTTTTGTTTTGTATTAGAAGAGGCAATTCCCTAAATAAAATATGCCTACTTACAAGAGAAATATCTTTGCCCTTTTAAAAAGTCAGTAAATAGTTGGCTGGAAACAGAAGCATCCATCAAGAAGCATAGGAGAGAAAGAGAAAGGGCTTGAGAGGAGCCACCAGTGCCCCTTCACACTACCAACCATCTGAAGGCATCATTTGGAAGCCATGCAGAAGGAATTAGGGTTGCTGTATTCTTCAGAAGTTGAGTCTAATGATTGCTAGATTCAATTCTTTGTCCAATGGATGTCAGGCCAGTCTGTGAAGTAATAAAATATGCATCCTCCTCACTCAGGACCAGAAAAGTCTGATTTGTTTGTAGCCCATGAAAGCCAGGGGGAAAAAAAAAGCAAAATCACCATCATGAAACTCCCAGACAGTCCTTTCTGCTTGTCTCCAATCCCTGCTGCAAGCGACACATTAAGACCAATACCCAAGGAAGACTGAGTCCCAGGCTGGACCCTTCGGGGACATGAGCAGGCCAGGAGCAATGCCTCCTGTGGCGGGCAGAGACCAGTTGCAGACCCTAGTCTCAGAACAGGGCTGTGGTTGCTGTTGGCAGCCAGATGCATGTGGGGCTGGACAGCCTGGGAGCTGATCTCAGAGGACAGGATGCCACCTGATAGGTCTGGGTGCAGCCACCATTGGCAGGCTTAGCCCCCAGTCCCATAGGAGAGCTCAAGTGAGGTGGCAATGCTCTGGACTGCCTTGCCTCTGGAGTCCCAGAGGGTCAGATGATGGGAATGCAGAGTGCAGTCCTGAGGAATGGTCCTAAAACACACTACAAATCAGAATCAGGTAGCTCCTCTGCAATGTCCTTTAGTGCACCTATGTCTGCCCAGATACTTTGCTGGGTGTGCTGGGTGGATGTCAGAAGCCAGAAATTCCTGAGGACCCTTTGGCACCATGGAACCATACCCACTATGAAATATTAGTGAGTATTAAAATGTGAAGGCCAGATTGATACCTTCTCAAATAGGTATTCTATTTCCCAGCTTTGAAGCCTAGTGTGTGAACAGACTGACTGGAGTCACTGGGAGGTGATTTGGAGATGTTTTGATCATATTTGTTTTCTAGCCAGAAATATTAACATCTTAGGCTCTTCAACAATTAAAACAATAAATTTCAAGATAATGTCATTTCCGGTTATTGACAAAGTCCATGCTGCTTGTTTAGTATGTAAATGGAGAAACGAGATGCTTGGTTGTTGGTTGGCATTTCCAGAGTGTGAAAATTTTGAAAAAACTGTATCTTTCTTATATAGCTACAAAAACCAAACCCTTTGATTTGGAAGACAATTTTTTATTTGCCTTTGGCATTTGGTATAATATTTTCAGATAACTGTAGTATATAATTTTTAAAAATTAAAAATGCAAAATTATATCAAACTTATATTTGGCTCACACCCAAAGAATGTAAATATTTGTGATATGCCCTTTCAAACTTATTGATGACTATGTTCTTGGTCAACAAATCATATAGATGATACAGTATGATTTCTGTAGAGCTATATATGCTACCTGTGCATACTACACATATGTATAATTGTGCTTGCTTATGGAAGTAAGATAGTTTAAATCGTACTTGCATATATATGTATATTAGTATATGCAATTATATAATTTATTATATTAATGCTCCCTGATTCTGTAGTTTAATCTCTTGAATAAGTTACAAAGCTGTGCAGTGTAACCTCGAAGTCCATGAAGGTCAGCAAAGCTTTCTCTCAGTTGATTGTATCATATATAAACCAGTCCCACAGGAGCGTTGTTTTCGAGTATTTTACTATTCTAATAGCATTCAAAGAGTGTACTTGTTCACAATGGCTGTGCTTATCTCTTAGTATTTCCATTTTCAAACCTAGACACGGGGCTCCAGGTTAATTGGAGAGTCGCGGTGAAGGACGTCAGGCATTTTTCACAAGCAGCTCTCAGAAACAATGCAGTGGCTCTGTGATTTCTCCTCCTGGACAGCATTGTATGACTCCCTATTCTACTCTACTCCGGCAAAGTCTGGAGGTCTTTGAAAAAAGTCAACGTGATATGAGAAAAAAAAATGCCTTTCATGCTGGAACTTACTCTCCTTGGGCTCTTTGAGAAATGGAATGGACATTGATTTTTTCACACTGATTATTTTGTATGCTGTCTCTTTATCTCTGTACCATGTCCTTTATTGCATTACAAACTTGTTTCTCAAAAGAACCCAAAATGTTCTCTTTGTACATAATTTATCTTTCAACTCTGCTATGATGTTTTCCTATATAAAAAGGTAGTCATGACATTTTCATCCCTGGAAATTGTTCAATACTACTGTTCAATTACTGTTCAATTATTCTCTCCTTGTGTTTAATATTTTAAAAAGGAAATCTGATTAGTTTGGGCATTAGAAAATTATGAGAATTAACATAATCATTTTAAAGTTGCTGGCAATTTCTCCAGTATCACTCATCATTTTGTAATATGTAATCTCTACTACCAATCTGTATGACAGTAATATTTTCATAGGATATTTTTGAAAGTCACTTTCATTATTTGTCCATTGATAGGTAAATACCACATTATTTTCACCATTTCAGACTTAAAATGTGCCTTCATGTCTCCTATTCCGATCTCTATTTTTTAACCTACACTTTCCTATAGTTCCATTCTGATGCACTCGATGACATTAAAAAAATAGGGGAATTGGTTTCGATTTCACTAACCCAATCATTCTTTTTGGAAAAATTAAAAATTTTATAAGACTCAGCTTTTGCGTCAATGAACAACCAGGGAAACTATTCCATTTTTTGACTTCCAGACAGGAAGCAGTAACATTTTTTTAGTGTTAGTACTGGGGATTGAACTCAGGGTGTTGGGGCAGGCATGCAGAGTCCACAGAACTGTTGGCTTCTTCTGTGGCATGTGATTATTTGGGCTCTCTGCAGGTTGAGCATCTTCCCCGGTTCCTCTGAGGTCTGAGGGTCTGGTGACAGTCCTGTGCACAGTCTCTGGGGAGCAGTTGGCTCTTCCCAGCATCTCCCGTCTGGTGAGGACATGTCCCACTCATTGCCCAGCAGGCTTAGGAGGCGGATTGGTTTTGAACATGCATAAGTTACATTTCGTAGTTCACCTGTGCTGAGCCAACCCTGGCTGTGACCTGAGAGGGGCTGGCACCAAGCTTCTGCCATTTCCTGCTCTTGGGAGACAAATGCCTCCTTAATCCCTGGAAATGTCCTGAACTAAGTTGGGGGGATGGTGACAACAGCAAAAGCAAGTGCAACTGTGTTTCCCTGAGCGATGGCTTGGGTTTGGAATGCCCCCCAAAAGAAACCTGTGCCGAAATCATGTCTGCAATGCAACACTCTTCAGATGTGAAAAGTTGAATCGGAGCTATAATCTCATCAGGGGATAAATCCACTGAGGATTAATAATTAATAGATTTACTGGGTAGTGCCTCAGGCAGGTGGGGTTGACTAGAGTAGGTAGGTCACGAGGGGTGTGGTCTTGAGGATTATATCTCCTGGTCACTCTGCTCCTTGACAATGAGATGAGCCGCCATCCTCCGTCAAAGTCTACACCACCTGCCATGATGTTTGCCTTGGAGTGGGCTGATTATGAACTTTTCTTCTAAAACTGTGAGCTCAAATCAACCTTTCCTCCTCTGTTTCGTTCACGTCAGTCAGGTGTTTTGGTCACAGCAACTGAGAAGCAGATTAGAACACCCTGTAAAAAACAGAGACACACTTTGTAAGCTGCTAGAGAAGCACCCCACACTGAGCCCTGGCTGTAGCACACAGATTGCAATCCTAGCCCAAGCGCACATTTCCAGTAATATTTTATTGCCTCTGAAAGTCAGTCAGCTTCTTTCCTTTTATTTTAAGGGGCCGATCTCAAAGCTTTAAGCATTACCAAGATGTATAATTGGAAGAGTAACTCTTTTGCTACCTATGAACTACCTTCATTCAGCACGTGGCTTAAATATTCAGCTTGACGTGAAGACGTCTTTATCTGCTGTACAGGTTCACAGCTTTCATAAACCAAAGCGCATGTGCGTGGCTGTGCTAATCCACAGAGAAGAGAGGTTTTTTTTCAGAGCCAAGTTCAATGAGAGGCCAAGCTCAAATATATGTGAGGAAGGGAGAGAAAGAGGAGAGGGAGAAACCTTGCTGTTCCATGGGAGAGAAATAAAAATAGCTGTGAATGTCATCATTTTCAAATTGGTCCTGGAAAGGAGTCGATGTGATTTCGATACCAAACAGGGTGCTGGTGGCAGTTGCAATGGAGCCAGAGCCTCTGTGTTTTGAATAGCCCTGTTCCCCACACTGTCTTGGCAGGTGGCTGGCAGCCAGGGATACCAAGGGCTTACCGCCTTTTCCCCAGCCCTTCAGATCACCCAGGTTTTTGAGGAAGACAGCACCAGACCCAAATGAAACTGTTACATTTCAGGGTTCAGGGCCAGGAGGGGGAGAGGAGCATTCCTCACACCCAGGCAGTCTTAAATACTGTTTTTCCTGTCTCCAACAAGGACCCGGACTTGTTGCTTAGGTTGATAACAATGGAACATCTGCCTTTTTTTGGTTTCTTTTCAGTAATTTGAGATTCTCAGCACAGCCCCCTCCTTCAGTAATGACAGCTGATATTTAGAGCTCGCACTGCCTGTCTCGTAACCAACATGGCATTTAAAAGAAAGAAAGACTTAAACCTAAGAAGAGGGAGTTTCTCTCCCAAGTCCCTGTCTTTGTTTATGATCCCTTAATCTGAAGGACACAGTGTCTCCTCCCCTAGCCGCATGCTACTTGGAGTGAACTGGTTAGAACTCACAGGACATCAGAATTTAGAGGGACATTCATGACAGATTAATACATACATTTTTTTTTTCAATTGGAAAAGTTACATGCAATATGATGAGACAAAATGGTTATAAATATTTTTGAGGATTGACATTTGATACAAATACATTCCCTTCCTTCTAGAAGCATGCGCTGGGCTTCAAGGTGAGCTTGCCCTTCTGGAAGGTGCAATGTGAGAAACTGAGGCATTGAGCTCAGGATTCACACCACTGTCCCTGGCTTAGTCAGCAGCCAGGATCACAGGTGGGGCATGGCTTCCAGCGTGGATGTATTCAGAGTTTGGTGAGGACTTGTTGGGAGCTGTGGTCCCTGGTGTCTGAATCCAGGTAATCGTGGAAATACAGCTGTTTGTACGGATGCTGTAGAACAGATGCAAGGGACCCAAGGAGGCATTGCTGTGAGTGACGGATGGAGAATCCGTGGGAGTGAGAGGCACCTTGAATAAACGTCATGGGAGAGAGGATGGCAGTTGTAGGAAGATCTGTGCCTCCTTTTACAGTAGCAGACACAGGACTTCTCTCCTGGGCCACCAGCTCTCTCACATTTTCAGGAAGGTGGCCATCAATGGTGCCACCACATGGGTTGTCCGTGACAGAACATTGTAGCTAGTTGTGCACAGTTCTGGTTTCCACTGGCTTGCTCCTTGTGGAGTCCAGAGGAAGTACAGGCCAGTGGTAAGGACCCTGCTCATCCCTCACAGCCACAGATGTGCACTTCGTTATATCAGCATGACTGCGACAAAATGCAACAAGTGCCTTTTTGCCAAGAACCCTATATAAGGAACATGTCTGTAGAATAAAGCTGCTATTGATGTTCTCCTAATGACGCATATTATTAAATATGCTCACTGCTACCCAGGGTGGAATGGGTACTCTTCTTCACGTAGAGTGCTTTGTACACATTCCAGACCACCGCTAGCAGATATAGTAAGCCTTAGCTGAGATGGATGCAGAGGTACAGGCTCTACAGTCTCATAGGAGAACCCACTTACAATCTGGTGGAACTCACGGCTCTTTCTGGAGATGGGTATTGACTATTCTCACCTGTGTGGCTGAGAGGACTAGTAGTCACCTGTTTCACTCTGTATTACCCTGGTATTTGGCCCCAGTGCAGTGCTCTCTGGGTCAAGTGACACACTACCATTCTGTAAGAGGTAGAGTGTTGGGCCTAGAGGAAGTACAGGCTGGTTAGTAATGACATGACCCACCTCATTCTGTGCAGTCTCAGGTGTGCACTTATATAAGCGTGACTGGGCAAAACACAATACATCTGCATATACCATACTGGGGTGAACATGTATCATTTTGCCTAGTACCCTATAGAAGGAACAGGTCATAGAATAAAACTGCTATTACTCTCCTAATGGTTCCGCCATGATCTTTTTCCTATCTGGGGAGATCACTGTCAAAACCTCTCCTACCACCACAGCTGGCCTCTGACATTGCTTTGGCAATTTGGGGTCTTCTGTTTCTCTGTATGAAGATTATGATTGGCTTTTCTATGTCTAAGAAGAATGACAATAGTATTTTGATAGAGATTGCACAGATTCTATAGATCACTTTTGGTAGAATTGGCCATTTTGATTATGTTTATTCTGCCTATCCAAGAGCAAGGGAGATCTTTTGATCTTCCAAGATCTTCTTGAATTTCTTTCTTTGGTGTTTTATACTTTTCACTATAGAGGTCTTTTGCTTCTTTGGTTAGGTTTATTCCTAGGTATTTTGTTGGTTTTGAGGTTATTGTGACTGGAATTGTCTTCTGTATTTCTTTCTCCATGGATTCATGGTTGGCATACAGATGGAAGGTATCAGAAACCTTTTCAAAGAAATAATCTCAGAGAATTTTCCAAAAATAGAAAAAGATTTGGATATCCACATGCAGGAGACATACAGAACACCATTAAGGCAAGATCAAAGAAGGACCTCCCCATGCCACGTAATAATCAAAATGACTAACCTAGATGCCAAGGAAATAATTTTAAAAGCAGTGAGAACAATATAATGGGTGACATTCAGGGACAAAACAATAAAAATCACTCAGTAAAAGACTTCACAACCCAAGTCCTAAATGCCAGGAGGGATTGTTATGAAGTACTTCAGACCTTGGAAGAAAACAATTTCCAACTAAGACTGACATGGTCAGGCATATGTTCATTGCTTTTGGAGCCTGTACCTAAATAGGCTGAGCTATTTTCCCCACACACCAGGAAATTATGCCTCATGGTGATTCCTAGGAACCTTACAAGGGGTCCTCAAACTGTTGACTGTAGTTCCTTCTCATCTGCCTCTAGGGGCTGTCTACTAAATCTCATTTCTGCTGTGTCAGATAGCAGACACCTCCCCCCACCTCTGCAGGAGTGATTTACAAAGGCTCAGCCCCTGCAAGTCTATTTTCTTGCTACCCAAGTCCCTGTGTCCGGGCATGGTCATTTCCCACTGAAAGGGCTGGTTAATTTACAATCCCATTAGAACTTTCATGCTTTGTTCATTTTTTTGTTGTTGTTGCTGTTTTTTTCTCCTGTCAAGATACTGTCTCCATGTCATGGCAATTTGGTTTTGAGTGTCAGTGTGACTGAGATGTTCTACTTCCCTCAGTCACCTTCTTCCTGGAAGTCCTTCTATATAATGTTTATTTTATTTTATTTATTTATTTTTTTGCGGTGCTGGGGATTGAACTCAGGGGCATTCTACCTCCGAACTACACCCCCAGCCCTATTTTTTATTCTTTATTTTGAAACCGAGTCTCTCTAAGTTGCGGAGTGCCTCACTAGGTAGCTGAGGCTGGCCGCGAACCCGGATCCTCAGGTCTCAGCCTCCCGAATGCTGGGATTACAAGTGTGCGCCACCACGCCCGGCTTAATGTTTAAATCAAGTACATAAATCTGTCTTCTTGAACATTTATATTTTTATGAAGAATGCATCAAAATTTTTTGTGGCTTTTTGAAACATACAGTATTGTTATTATCTATAGGCACCCTTTTGTATGGTAGCAGACCAGAACTTCTTACTCTTACTATTTCTAAACCTTTGCTTCAGTGTTCAACATGGAGTTTTGCATTTGATATACTCAGAAACTTGCTAAAACATGTCACAGCATCCACACAAGTCTGAATAATATACACAAACTATGTCTCTTTAGATGAGTTACTGGCTTGGGTATTCACAATAAATTTTATTTTTGTTATTTGTTGAATTTCTGTCCTCTAGTAAGACTTGAGATAGATCTCAAGAATGCTTTATGTTGACTTTACAATCTCACTTATTAAATTTGCCCCTTCATTAAGTTGGAAGTTTAGATGCTATCAAAGTATTAGAATATAGTTTTCCTGGATGTCATCCAGCAAATCTTCATTTTGATTTGAGGGTGGTTACAACAACTGCTTCAATCAAGCTTTTTCTTTCTCTTGAAGGTCATAAATTTCTCCCTTGCAAGGGTAGCCAACACTACTACCATCCACTAACAGAATTTAAGCACTTCCCAAATAGTCATTTTGTTAAGAAGCAAGAAGCAAATGATTTGCCATAAACCACAATATTACCCATGCAGGCCAGAAAGAGTAAGGGAAGATGGTTTACCAGGGAGATTATCTCTGGAGTTTGATGGCTTGCTCCAACACCTGCATCCACCCTTGAGCACGCCCACGACACACTCCAATACACCTTTCCCTCTCCCAGGGAGCTTCATTTTGGGAGCAGACACTCTGCATCCTGTACTTATTGGTACATTCTGTTTTCAACTCATCCTCCTATATCCCTGCACAAAAGGTCTTTTAGGGTAGATCCCTGCTGCCAGACCACTCAGTATCTTTTTAAAGGTGTACTCTAATGAGTGTTCAACCACAGTGTTCTGCACCAAACTTGGCAAGGGAGCTGATGCGGCCCTGCTGGCTGGGCTCCAGAGAATTAGGACTGAACTCAGTCAATGCCATCTAACAATGGCGTGTTTTTCCTGCCGCCTTGACAGCTGTTGAAAGATTATCTATTATTATCCTACTTTAAAAAAAGATTGCAGCATAATGAATCACTAACGCGCAGTATGGTAGCAATGTGAGAACGACTGTGGAAGGAACTGTGTACAGCAACATCTGGATTACAGGTGTGGGTGTGGATGGTTGCATCGTTTGCTAATTAATATCTAGATTTTGGCGCTCCAAAAGTGAAATTCTGGCCCCAAAAGTTCCAGAATGGTGAGAAAGGGAATCACATCTTCTACTTTGAGACTAGCATCACTTAACCATTTAGCTTGCAGGAAAAAGAAAACACATCTGAATGTCCAAGTGACACTTCTAAGAGACTTTCAGTGAAGGTGATTTTTTTAATTGATATTATGTTGTCCGTTGTAGACATTGTTTTCTAAAAGGTCCTCAGAATTTTATTCAAAGACCTGAACAAGAAGGTTATGAAAGTCTGAAGCTAAGAATCCTCTTCTTGGAAAATTCGTGTGGAGCAGGCATGCATTTGCATGGAATTTCAGGTTGTTCAGAAACTGACTTTCCTATTATACAAATTCTTCCTTTAAAATATTAAAAAAAATGGCCAGCAAGCTTTACAAATGTCTCTCTGAACATTATGACAGGCAAAAATTCCATCCCTTATACCATGGGGCTCCTTCCAGAGCCTTTGGTTCCTTTTGGATTTGAATGATAGGGAAAGTGAGGTCCCATGGAAGATGGATAAAATACTGTTGGTCCCCAAAGGGCTGCACCTGCCCCCAAAAAGCCGAAGTAAGTATCCTCCTTGTCACTCTTGACTTTCCTAGATGACCAATAAAATATACAAGAAGCTCTGAAAATACAGCCACACTACTTCCCTGGTGACAACATCATGTGCAGCCATTCTTTCAAAGAAAATTATCTAGACAATAATAAAAGTTGCAGTCACATCTCAAGTGGAGAGAGAGATGAGCCCCTGGACATAAACTATTATTTTTTACAATTTAAAATTAAAAGACAGAGCCGGGCGTGGTGTTGCACGCTTGTAATCCCAGCATGCCGGAGGCTGACACCGGAGGATCCGGGTTCGCGGCCAGCCTCAGCTACCTAGTGAGGCACTCTGCAACTTAGTGAGACTCGGTTTCAAAATAAAGAATAAAAAATAGGGCTGGGGGTGTAGCTCGGAGGTAGAATGCCCCTGAGTTCAATCCCCAGTACCGCAAAAAAAAAAAAAAAAAAAAAAAAAAAATTAAAAGACAGAATACTTTACACCTACAGCTGCATGTTTTAATTTTTTTTTTCAGTTCACAATTTGAAGATTTCTAGAAGTAACTCTCATCTCATTCTCCTTTCATGTTTAAATTCACTCAGCACTTTCATTCGTTTGTTTGAGTTTTGTGCTATCTTCATGAGCAAATGAGTACATGTGTGTTGACTTGGAATAAATTATCTGCTCTTTGTTCTTTGGATAAGAGACTGAAGGTTCTGCAGAAAACATATACATGGTCATCACATAAATCAATTATATTGGCTTCTGTCATGGGAACCATTGTCTCTTCTATTCCTTTTTTTTTTTTCTCAATCCATTCTTTTGAAAAGCCTTATTATTTTCCTAATGTCTAGTTCCAGTCATGGTTCCCACTAACTCTGCTCAAAATTCTATACTAATTTCATGTTATCTAACAAGCATTGCATGTTTTCTATCTCAGTGCTTTGGTTGATATGTGAGTCCCTTCTCAACATAATCTCACTTCATATTAATCTTGCATTAGCCTGTCACAAAAGGTGAAGGGTCATCTGGCTTCTCATATGCAAAAGCTACAGAGTAACTGGGATACAAGGGGGACTTTAGATTATGGAGAAGAAACCCCAGTGGAATGATAGAGTAGTTCTAGAGTAGGGAAGTGTTGGGGCAGAGGGAGACTCGGTGGAGGAAATACTGCCACTGAAGTTATGCACATATATGAAATTACCAATGCAAATCTCTATATCAGGTACTGGGAAAAGGAGGGAGCTTGGAGGAAGCTCACCATGTGCTGTGTGCATGCACCTGCCTATCAGTTTGAACGGTGTAATGATGTGAGATTACAAGGAACCAATACACGTATTTAAAACAAAATTTCAAACAAACTATACCATGCCTCAGATAAATTAATCTCCATCATATTTTCTCTTTCTGGAGAAAGCCTCTGTAACAGGTAGTGATGGGAAACTTAGATATTAATATGTAGAAGAAGGAAACTAGGTACTATCTATCATGCTGTACAAAAGTAGACTTAAAATGGATTCAACACCTAATTATAGAACCCAAAAATTTGCCACTGTCAGATGAAAAATATGGAAAATGTTTAGCATATAGGCATATACAAAGACTTGCTGAATAAGACCTCTATAGCCGGGCGTGGTGGCGCACCCTTGTAATCCCAGCATTCGGGAGGCTGAGACCGGAGGATCCGGGTTCGCGGCCAGCCTCAGCTACCTAGTGAGGCGCTCCGCAACTTAGTGAGACTCGGTTTCAAAATAAAGAATAAAAAATAGGGCTGGGGGTGTAGCTCGGAGGTAGAACGCCCCTGAGTTCAATCCCCAGTACCGCAAAAAAAAAAAAAAAAAAAAAAAAAAAAAAAAAAAAAAAAAAAAAAAAAAAAAAAAAAAAAAAAAAAAAAAAAAAAAAAAAAAAAAAAAAAAAAAAAAAAAAAAAAAAAAA
>PVLC010000462.1:0-101854 GCA_004027655.1 Graphiurus murinus | reverse complement strand
CAATAAAAGGGATGGCATAGAATTAAAGAGTTTCTGCACTGCAAAGGAAACATATGCAGAGTGAAGAGACAGAATGGGAGCTATTTACCAACTACTCTTCAGACAAAGGACTAACATGCAGAATATATAAAGCACTCTTAAAACTCAACATTACAAAAAAATAACCCAATAAGTAAATGGGTCAATGAACTGAATGAGCACTTCTCAAAAGAAATACCAATAATCAACAATTATATGAAAACATGTTCAACTTCTTTAGCCATCCAGGAAATGCAAATAAAAATTGCACTGAGATTCCATCTCATTACAGTTAGATTGTCAATCATCAAGAATACAAATAATAATATCTGCTATTGAATAATGCAGCAAGAAATGAACTGTTATACACTGTTGTTAGAAATGTAAATTAGTACAACTACTATGGAAATCAGAATGGGGCTTCCTCAGAAAGCTACCATAAGATCCAGCTATATCACTCCCTGGTAATTTATCCAGAAGAATTAAAGTCAGCATACTTTAGAGATACATGCATACTCATGATTATAGCAGCATAATTCGCAATGGCCAATTTATGGAATCAGCTGAGGTGTTCATCCATAGATGAATAAATTAAAAATGTGGCGCATATATATACAATGGAGCTTTATTCAGCCATAAAGAACAGAATAATGTAATTTGCAGGAAAATGGATGGAACTGAAGACAATAATTTTGAGTGGAAACAAGTTAGACTCAGAGTAAAAAGCATCATGTATTTTCTCTCATTTGTAGAAACTAGAAAGAAAACAAGCAGAAAGGGAAGTCCATGAAATTAGAAGGGAGACAAGTAGGGAAGTGAAAGGGATGACAGAAAATGTAGGAGGCGGCATTGGAAAGTGAAATTGATATAACTTTGTATTTATGTATGCATGGCTATGCCACAATGAAACCCATCATTCTTTATAATTAATATGCAACCATAAAAATCCAAGTTAAAAAAAAAAAAAGAAAGAAATGTCCTAATGGCCAATGGGATGAGCAGCCACACTACTTCCAGAGTATCCAAAAGCCCTGGCAGCAGCTCCTTCCCAGACCAGGAAGGGTGAGAAGAAGTCCACACTGTGCTGCTATGCAGTTCCGAAAAGTTGAACAATTGGAGACTCGTATGAAATCAAATCATGGAAGCATCGCATTAGCGCAACTTTCCGCTGTAGTTTGGTTATGCAGTGTTGCATCCACAATTCCAGAAATGCTATTTTTACCTCCTCTTGCACTAGATAATCAATCTTCCAGGAGAAAATGTGAATGGTGGGGAAGGAGGAACTTTGAATTTAAAACCTCCTTCAAAGAGACAGGAAAATAATGGCACCCTTAGTTGTTTGAAGTCTACTTCTTTAGCCATTGGAAATCAATACTTTGCCTTCTCTTTTTCCCCTTTATCTCATTTTTCTCTTTTCTTTACTCATTCCCCCTTTAATTATTTTCCTTACACTTTCATTGTGCCTATATAGTCTTATCATTCAACACAAAACTTTCTGTTGTGCACCATATAGCACTCTTTTTCTTAAATAACATAAGAATTGGAATGTGTTGATTACTAAATGGTGCCAAGAAATGTACATGCATTATTTATAACCTTCACAAAGATCTTGAATTATAGGATTTATTATCCCCATTTTACATCTATAAAGAAATGGAAATATCTGCTTTTTTATTATGCTCATTAAATTGGCAAATTTTAATTATGAATGTATTTTTGGGGACTCAATCATACATTTGGGTTTGGAGAACCAAGAATGTCTTATGATGTAGTTATGGATTTGCACCTCCTATGTTGCAGCATTTAAAACTGCTCTTCTCATATGGGGAAAACAGGTAAAACCTCAAGTTGTAAAAACTCACACTTAGAACAGTTAATGTGATCTCAATAACATAATTTCTTTCTTTTTTTTTGTGGTATTGTGGATTGAACCCAGGGGCATTCTACCTCCAAGCTATACCCCCAGTCCTATTTTTATTCCTTATTTTGAAACAGGGTCTCACTAAGTTGCAGAGGGCCTAAATAGCTGAGGCTGGTCTCGAATCCAGATCCTCTGGTCTCAGCTTCCCAAGTACTAGGATTACAGCATGCACCACCACACCCCACTTAATTGATAACATAATTTCAATATGTTTATAATTTTTTTTAGATTCAAAAGCAAGTTATACACAAGTCCCCCCACCCTTTGGTTATATAAATAGCCCACATTAGTAGGATTAAATTGTTTAAAATATCGTGCACATACTAATATAAAATTTTCAGAGTTTGGAAGATAGAATATGTAAGGAAGGTTAAGAGAATCTTGACTCCTCATCCTACAATAAAAAAATGTAGTTAAGATTATTATAAGCAAAACATTGTGCATATTCTCATTCTCTAAGTAACTTGTCATGTGAAGAAATTGTAGTTCCAAGAAATTAAGAAGCCACTAGGTCAGAAGCACAAAGCTCTTCTTGCACGGTCTTAGGAATGTTAACAGGTGCCTGTGCATGCGCACACCTTTCAGTAGATTTCTGGGAGGCTTTTCCAGGTGGTTCCTGGAGGGAGCTGCAGGGCTAAAGGGCCGTTGGGGAGCTGCTCCTCCCTGTGTGCTCACAGTCTCAGCCAGCCTGTGCCGCCTTTCAGGAATGTGAGCCACAGATGGACAGTTCTTCTGTGCTTCTTGGTTCCCAGGCTACATAGGCAGCTGCGCTCCCCACCTACCATTCCCTCCAGCCCTCGAGACCCAGCTCAAAGCTCCCAAGTTTCAATTGAACAGCCCTTGCCTGGTGTCTCCCCTAGGGGAGCTGACTCCCGCAACTGCTCCACCATCTTTCCACCTTCCCCACACCTGGTGATCCCTTATTTGTGTTAGGTTCTCTCCATTTAAAATAAACAAGAGAAGAAAAGAAAAAAAATGCCTTCTGTGTCCTCACTAGAAGCTCACTAACATATACAGACACAAAATATTCTATCTCCCTTGTTTTGGGAGAGGAAAGGTCAAAAGCAAAGTGTCTCGGTGCACATTCCGGAGGGCAACTTCCGGCCCTTGAACTTCCAAGGCTCATCAGCTGAGGCTTGGGTTGCTCATTGTAAACCCAAACAAATCAGACAACAAAAGGTCATCCTGCCCAACTACAAGGGTCTGCGAGGATTTACCTATTTTAAATGACCTAATAGAAGCAAAGTGCCAGCACACAGAACCCAGCGGGAGGCACCAGGGCAGGATGCTGGAATGGGTACAGGAACTGCAGTCCCCTGCACTTCAGTCCCCACCTCCCCTTGGTGACAACCACTCTCATGTTCTCACAAGAATCTGTGTGGCCAGGAACAGGGACTGGGGCCCAGGTATCTGTGACTGGATCAGGTAAGAAGAGGAGGGCAGCGCACCCCATGATGACAAATAAGCACCCTGCTTCTGAGTTGAGCTGTTTGGAAAAGCGTTTTCATAACTCTGACAATGGTGAAGTGCGATTCTCTGATGAAGAGCTTATAATATATCATTTCTCTGCCAGACTTAGGATGTATTTTATAATGTGTGTGGCTGGTGATTTGCTACCCATGGAAGTATCTTTTTTACAACAGAGCTATTGCTCCACCAATACTGGAGGAAACAATGATTATGATAAGACGAAAGACCACAATCCTCTGAAAAGTGTAAAAAAGTGCTAGGAGGAATGGTCTTTTTACTACAATTATTATTCCATGTCGGCTAGCCCAGATACTACCCAGAGTGCCCGCCGCATGTCAGGATGTTCAGGGCATCTGGAGATGGCATGGCCTTTGTCACATCTCCACAAGCACCAGGCTGTTCCCTTTATCACCTGTAGGTCCCTCTAGCACGTCAGTTTCAGACACTTATGGGAGGTAGGGTCATGATTGGAGGAACATTCTTGAGGCTCAGAGGAATCAACATATTCTCACTGTAATGCATGTGGAAATCTTTCTTTTCTTTTTTTCAAATGCATTGATTCTAGTTAAGCAACACCTGCTCTAGAGGTTCAAATTGAGAGAAGATCCCTGAGGCCCAGAGAGGAGAGGTACTAGGTGACAGAAGCAAAAGAAACACCGCTGCGAGTCTGTGGATCTTTCAGAATACTATCCCATTCCACTTTGGATGCCATATGCCAAGAACAGAAGGCAGTTAAGCTTAGGTCTTAACATTTGCAGGGAGAATTTGGGTTTATTACATGACTTTCAGCTTTCGGGCCAGGCTGCTATCAACAAATACCCTAAATTGGATGGTCCGAACAACAGGCATATATATATATATATATATATTCAGTTCTGGAGTGTGGAAGTCCAAAGTCAAGGTGAAAGATGACCCAGTGTCTGGTGAAGGCTGCTTCCTGATTTACAGGTGGCATCATTTAGAGCTCTTTCACATGGCAGATAATAGAGAAAAGATGCAAGTTCTCCTGTGTCTCTTTTTATAAAGGCATTAATCCTATTGGGGAGGGGTTCATCCTCATGGCCTAATGCTCTCCCATGCTTCCCATCTCTGGTGCTATGTTGGGGTCAAGATTTCAACAGGTGAATTTGGGGCATTCTGTCTTTCATACTACAGATCTTACAGTTCTGCCATATTGTCCTGTAGATGCTGCAACCCATGGCACTAATGCAAATTAAGAATGCTGAAAGTACAAACACAGATGCAACTCCACAACAGGTTTCTAGGGATTGTGACAAGCCATGAATTTAACATTTTATTGCCAAAATTTCCCCACGCAACTGGCAGCTTTCTATTGAGAAAGCAGCGGTGGTCTTAGGGTCAACTCTTCTCTCAGTGGTCAAAAAGAACCCCACTAATGTCAGCAAGCAGAAAGGATGTAGAGGTTATATAGCCTGCTCCTTACTGTTCCTTCACACAATTTTCCAATGCAGAGATCAATTCAGTAGATGGAGAAAGGAAATCTACTGAAAAAGTGGTGGGCCTCTATTTAGCTATTGGCAAATTCTAGTAAGAATTTCTGCCATCAGTGTCATTCTTTCTGAGACTCACAATCTTCTATTTATGATGCAGGTAGCCCACCAGGGGAAAAAAACAGCGATGCAAGGAAGGGTACCTTTCCAAGGGGCGGGGTCCTCCTTATTGACCTAAACTTCAAGATTCTCCACACCTCTCCTTCAGAGCACCCCAGTGGAAGTTTGTCAATCTTTAGCCGGGCGTGGTAGCACACACTTGTAATCCCAGCATTTGGGAGGCTGAGACCGGAGGATCCGGGTTCACGGCCAGCCTCAGCTACTTAGTGAGACCATGTTTCAAAATAAAGAATAAAAAATAGGGCTGGGGGTATAGCTTGGAGGTAGAATGCCCCTGAGTTCAATCCCCAGTACCGCAAAAAGAAAAAAAAAAGATAAAATGTCTCTAATCCTTGTCAGATTCCCCCTTCCTCACTTCTCAAGATTCAAATATGGATGCCACTGGGGTTTATACAATTGGTAACTAAAATATTTTAAATGTGAAAGAGAAACAGGGTATAGGAAATACACACAGGGAAAGCTTGCAGTGCCCTTGTGAATTTATTGACCTTTTCTTCGAATATGAACATTTCCTGTGGGTAAAAAATCTCTAGCTGCTCCTCAGTGGCCAGTTGGACAGTGTCTGGTCCCCTTCCTGCACAGGTGGGGCCTCACAGCAGTCCTGGAGAAATGAGCTCACCTGGAAATCCACAACCAGGTCTGATGGCCTCACTCAATCAGGGCAGCCCTCAAGTGTACCATCTCCCTTATTGGCCATGGAGAGGAAGAGTGTCTGGGGTGGGAGTCAGTGGGTGGAGGTGATAATACTCCCGGAACTGTATCTCAGAGCTCTGGCAAGGGTTTCCAAGATAGACTTGAGCTCATGGTCTACATTTGAAATGAAGGACGTCCACCTTCCATCCTGCTATTTTCCAAGTTAAATGATGTTGTAAAAGTGTTTCCTAAGAGCCCTGGGTTTGATAGATCACAGGACTTTTCCCTCAGTCAATGGTGTAAACCCAGAATTAGAACCCTAAATCCTAGTCTCCTGGGATAGGGGACCAATGGTTAACATCTACTACCTGACTTTTCCCACTTGTGCAATTTATTTTAGTAAAGTGGAGTAGGTATATTCTTGGCTAGGCTTGGGCTAAATGTTAATGAGACAGAGGAAAGAAGTTCATAGGTTAATTCTGAAAATGAAATGAATAGGTTGGTGGTCCTTTGTATGTCCTTAGTACAAGCATAGTGGTACTGTGTATATGTTATTTTCAGCATGGCAAATCAATTATTAGAGAATGAGTAACTTATTCAAGCTTCTGTAGATAGCTTTTAAGTAATTGAAAGAGCCTCAATCTGCACCCAAGCTTGGACATGGACCATTTCCATGGTCATGAAGCCCTATTCTCAGGTGAGATCTCTGCCAAGGCACAAATTAAAATCTGTGGCTTTAGCAAGGACTTTCTCTATTTCCTCATATGCCAGCAAAGTTTGATGTCGGGTATAAAATGTTCTATTTTGTCTAGCATCAGCAATATACTTCTCAGGTTAGTGGAAAAACTAATAGCTATAGCTATTAAATCATAATGATTATGAAGATGCTTCACAGTCTATAAAAGTTACTATAGATTGGTCCTGTTGAAATGCCTATTTATTTCTGTTGCACCAGGAAAGGGTAAACAAAATTGCTTTTTTCGTGAGAAATAGAAGATTATATTCTCATCTGAGGGTGAATGCCATCGCAGCTGGGCTTTATAATTGTGACTCATTTAAAATGCCTCCTTATTAAAACTGGATTGTTTTGGATTGCGACTTTATTCAATTGAGACAATTATGTGTTCTGTGTGACTCAAATCAATGATTTCAGGCAGCAGTTGATTATTTCAGCTTAATTTGTTGTGCCTTTTGCTTCTTTAGACAGCCATTGGACATCAAATTCTGAAATTAGGTTTTAATTTCCTTGTGTGGGAATTTCACATGTATATTGCATTAGCTTTCATAAATCTCATGATGCTTGTCTCTCTGTGCGAGTTCATGCATGAGCTCATATTGATCCGTTGACAGCGTAGATTCACACACTCACACCCAGGAGACTGTCTTCCATACGGCAGGGCTGCCACTGTAGGACTTGGGGCAATCAGGACCTTTATGTCTGCCACCCCTGTCCCTGAACACTTTAAGGTTGCCAACCTTCCCTGGGATTCCTCTTCCATGTGCCTAGGAGGAAGTATTCAGAAATTAGTGGAAATCCTAGGAAATGCTGATATTAAGAGTGACCAATTATGAGCTTCAATAGGTGGACATTTCCCAAGTCCCATCTCCACCTGTCCATGGAAATCCATGGTGCACCAGAGTGATGAAAAGTACCCAGTGAAGGCACCTTGTTTTCCCCATTACCTCGCCTGCAGCCATAAATTAGTCTTGAGGTGACCACAGTTTCCCACAGTAGCATTTGTTTGAGGAACAATTTTGCCTCTCTCTCTTCACCATCTGTTGCAAGCCACGCCCTGGAGGTTGGCAAAGATATCATCACCTCTTGTGTAAAGTGGTGATTTTATTTTTGAAAATACACAAAATCACAAGAAAATAAACTTCATCCTTACATCATCTGTGCTCAATTATCTGTGGAAGGTTTTCTGTGATGCTGGGAGAAATGGTTTGGTGCACGAGATGGTCAGAAGGTGAGCAGGAGGGACAGGCATTCACCTCTTCCAAGTGCAGTGCATAAATTGCTAAAATATTCATGCTTGTGGCAATTAGCAGCCCTGTTTTATAGAAACTCAGATATTATACAGATACTAACCAGACTAATTGAATTCAAATCAATATATGTATGACTCCAAACTCTACACAAAGCTTGACTCATATTTGGAACCAGTAAGCATATATCTTTAATGATCTGTGAAGGATATATCAGAGTTTTCAGGATATATGTGACTTATTAAAGTCCTTTTCAACTTAAAGTACATATTATTTTATGGCATATTGGTTATGGGCAGTGAGAAGTGGTTTAAGAAAAAATATTAAGAAATGCTGAGACTTCAAAATAAATAAATTGGAAGGGAGGGAGGGAGAAGTGGAGGGAAGGAAAGGAAGGAAGGAAGGAAGGAAGGAAGGAAGGAAGGAAGGAAGGAAGGAAGGAAGGAAGGAAGGAAGACTTTCTGTTTTGTAAAGTTTCACAATAAGACCCAAAGGTCCCGAGGAGATGATTCACTGCCCCAGGGAATCTTGCAATCTGAGCCAGAAATTGATAGGACTGCATGCATTCTCTGGAAATCTGAGCTCTTCACTGCAGAGAAACATGTATCCTCCCAAAATAGACAACTGTATCAAAACAAAGAATATTTGTCTATTTAAAAGTGGTTAAAAAAGAATCACCTAACATATGGTGAAAATCATCTAAGTGATTCCAGTGTGCATCCTACCAGTTTTAAAATCTAGACCAGGAAATAGGTGGCCTGAAAAATTTGCAATCTAAAAATGCACGGGAAAGCCTCCTGTGTGTGCTTTCCTTTAGAATCATTCATGGGTGGCCAAGGAATCTCTGTCCTGGGAAGGGAATGGCAGGACTCTAATTTGGAGGGAGGGGAGCTTCCTACATGGGATCATAGTTTAATTCCATTCCACTTTTTGCTGTCTGGTGTTTGTTACAGCTTGAAATCTGAGACCTCCTGGGATTTCTTAGATGCTCTGTGCAAAAAAGCCAGACTATTTCACAGCCCACTAAGATTTTTAATTTGTTGATGACAATCCCAATCTAAAGAATTGACAAAATGCTGAATGAGGATGGAAATTGACCACTTAACTGTGGCTTAATTAATTTTATTGTGCCTGCTCTTGCCCAAGCCAAGATCCTAAGGAAAAGTGATATCTATGTTATGATGTAGCGAATCAGAAAACATCTTTCATATGTGCACATCCTCCTTTACCCGTGGCCCCTGTCCTCTGCCACCACTCAGGGTCAGTTCTTTGTCACTTCCCTAGATTTTTGCAGCCATCTGTTGATAACACAGCAATCCCCACAATCATCGGTAATTTTATAATACTTGTACATCATACCATTTTCCCAGAATAGGGGAGGGAGAGATCATGATCGTTCATCACTAATTATAGTATTGTCTTAAACTGTGCTGTATGCTATTCAAAACTGCACAGAAATAACCCCATGACATCTACTAGACTCATCTCTATTCCATCATGCATTCTATAGCCCATAACCTCCAAACGCCTATTTCTCATCCTCTTACAGCTTCAGATTATAGCTATGTTATTACAACTCCCAAATCATGAATTCAGACTCTTGTTTTTGTTCCACATACAGTAAAACTGTACTAGCTGATTTAGATATTTGAAGAAAATATATTTTAAAATTCTTATAGTTTTGAGCTTGGGCATGGTGGCTTATGACTTAATTCTAGTACATGGGAGGCTGAGAGAGGAGGACCACAGGTTCCAGACCAGTCTCAGCAACTTAGAGAGACTCAAGACCATATTTTAAAACAAAAAGAAAACAAACAAAAAAGGGCTGGAAGTGTATCTTGGAAATAGAATGCCCCAGGTTTCAATCCCCAGTACAAAAATAAAATAAGATTCTTATGACTTGGTACACAAACCTGCTCTTCTTTCTGTGTTATACATTTTGGTAAATATTAAAAACATTAATCCAATAGCACAAACCACTAATCAAGTGTGAAACTAGGTTTTTCTCTCCCATTCTTGAATCTTCACAGATTCCTAGTACCTAATTATCACATGTAGTTAACTTCCCCTTTGTCTCTGTTCCTTCTCAATGTTATCTGTCCTGACACTGACCTTTGCCCTCTTGAACTGCAGGATGTAGGAGGCTTCCTAATTGACTAGAATTACACCCATCATAGTTCCAGCTCTTCCACTCTCTACTGAGAGGTGTTTCCAAAGTTCACATCTCATCTGAGCATTAAAACACATGTCTTAGTGAGGCTGGATCTGAAGTCTCAAAGATACCTGTCTTGCACTCCTAAACTCTACCTACAGTGGAATTCTTCAAATCTGGCAACCTATCTTCAACTTTTTGAAACTTGGCCTTTCTACATTTTTTTATCTCTTTCCTGGAAATACTTCTGCCTTGTTGTCCTTAAAGACACTTCAAGGTTTTCCTTAGAGATAATTTCCACCAAGATTTCTTTGAGGCTGTTGCTGCTAGATCAAATGCCCCACAAGTTCTGCTGTAGCATCTGCTCCGCCTTTGCCACAATGTTTATGAAATAGCCACACTACCAGCTCACCTGCATGTCCCTTCCCTCAGTGGGGAGCAAGTTCCCTGGACAGAGTTCTGGGGTTTGTTCACTTTTTATACCTTAGCCCATGGTGGAGTACGTGGCCTATTGAGGAGACTCAGTACACCACTTCTGTAAACTGGGTCAATGTCTATTCTTTTCAGGGCTGGTGCCATGAGATCTCTGACTTCTGTGTCTCTGCAGTGTCAGTTCCATTTAGAGTTTCACAGATTCCAGATCCCAAGCAATGCTGAAATGCAGGTGAGTTCCCCTCTTCTCAGAAGTCTCTTCTGAAGACATGGGTTCAAAGTGATCACTGTCTTCTTTAACAATCTATCATCTAAAATGTATATTTTGCATCCTACTAAGGGACCTTCCTACTGCTTCTTCTCCCCATGACAAAGAGCTCATGTTGTTTTATAAAGGAATGGTGTTCTTTCCTTCCAACATGGACAGCAAAGAGTCATTGATCAAATGACTGTCAATTACATTGTATTTTGCAAAACTTTAAATGTATTTTATCTGTGACTTCAGACCATTAAAAGAACACAGCAATCAGAGCCACCAGCCTCTTATGCTTTTTTGTTTTGTTTTGTTTTCTTCTGAGCCTGAAATGTGTTCATCAATTGCTGGTTTGCCTGTTGAGGCCCTACCTATAAGCAATTCAAAGTCCTTATATGACAACAGCAATGGAACTTGTAGACATATTTAACAAGTTAGACGGAATGTATTTTATAAGATCAGTTTGACATTGATTCCTGAGGATAATTGCAGTGGTCAGCTAGGATTAGGTAGGCCCAGCAGTAATCCCGGAATCCCAGTGTTAGCAAAGACATTAGGTCTGAAATTCAATTCTGCTTTTTCTTGACATATCACCCATACTACAGGATACTAAGTCACTGAAAAACCTTAAGCAACTTATGCAATCTAATAACCTGTCATGAAGGGATATCAGACACAGATTCTGATGAGATATCAGCTTTACCTTTGATGGTTCTAGAGAACTTTTACCAGAAACTTGATTCCTGACACAATTTCCCTACATTTAATGTGCTTCGTGAAAATTCAACGTTTTTACTATGATATGCATTAATTTAAATTAGTAAAGAAACATGTATAGGGGTTGCTACTCAAACTAAGCAAATGCAGGATGATATACAGAGAATGACTGTACTTCACTTGCCAATTTGTTTTTCGGGAACCTAAAATCCATGTTTTCAAATCTCTGTGTGCATCCTCCCCCCCTCCAGCGAAGCAAACACCATTCTCCCATGATCCTCACTCCACTGGTCACCACTTGGCCCATGATTATTAGGAGCTGGACTTGGGCTTTAAACAACAAAACCAGTGAATTTTGTTTAGGAAGTTGCTGGGGATCCAGCCCTCCAGGCAGCAGGTTTGGGGGTCCTTCGACAGGTGTGGATTGAAACAAGGTCCTCAGAATATGCTTATACCGCATGCAGTGTGGAAGCGCATCTGTTTGTTCTTGTTCATAGCTGTTTTTTTTATACTATCTTTTTTGCAGTGAGGCATATAGAACAGGAATTTTTACAGTCTTATTTTTCTAAAGGTTGAATAGGTACATCTTTAACTAGAAAAGTCATTTCCCATGACATTTAATGGGGTTAAGAAAACAGTAAAGGTTACAAAATACAATACGTATATGAAGATTCTTTTAGTACAAAGCAGTGTTAAAGGTTAATGATGAAGAGCCTAAATCCAATAGTTTAAACTTTACTATTTGTTTAAACCTTTAAGCAGTGTTCTTATCTTTTTCTCGGGCAGCTAGAAAGTTGATGTATCTGGTGAAATTCCAGGGAGACAAGGTGGAAGTGGTCAAAGACTATCTGTCTTAAAGCGTTTTTTACTCATAGATAAAATAGTAGACCTAAATCTCTTTGACTTATTTATTTTGTTTCTATACCTCTGTGCTGAGAGGGAACATAAGGCTGTTTAGTAACTAAGCTTGCAAAGCCCATTTCCTGACTAACATTTGCATGTGGTTAATGAATTTCTTATGGGTTGTCTCAAGGCACTGCTTTTTTAGCTAAGCTATCACTATCCTTCAGGCCATATGTTTCTAAGAAATTTTCCTTTATAATTAATGTAAAAGCAAAACCCAAAGCACCCAACATTTCCAGAATATAATAATGCAAAGTGGGATATGCCATGCATTCCTTCTTTTTGAATCGTCTGCCTTGCAGGACTCCAGCGGCCCGAGCCTTGCTCAAGATCCAGCTATTAAGGAGTTGTGGCAGAAAGTATTTTTTCAGAGCCAACTATGGTCATCTATTTAATTATCTCTTGCCTTACCTATAATTCACAATGAAAACAGTGTTGAATTTTTTCCATTTTAATTGTTTTAATTCTAATACAGTTATATTTTTCTGAATGCATTTATGAAAAAGTTAAATTTATATTTGTGTTTTATATTCCTATTGTGAATAATTTGTGCCATTATGCATTTTATGATTTGAATCATTATTTCTACCACATGCATTTAGTTTTTTTCAGGCCAATTGTATAGTTTTAAAATGTTACCATGGAGCCGGGCATGGTGGCGCACGCTTGTAATCCCAGCATTCGGGAGGTTGAGACCGGAGGATCCGGGTTCGCAGCCAGCCTCAGCTACCTAGTGAGGCACTCCGCAACTTAGTGAGACCCGGTTTCGAAATAAAGAATAAAAAATAGGGCTGGGGGTGTAACTCGGAGGTAGAACGCCCCTGAGTTCAATCCCCAGTACCTCAAAAAAAAAAAAAAATGTTACCATGGGCAGCTCCAGCAGTTGCTAACAATAGTTTGTACTGGTATTTTTAAAGCAATTTTATCTGTAAATGACTGTTTCAAAAATTGTTTCTCCTACTCTCTAGCAAATCCATAAAAAATGGAGATCAAGTTTCTCAGTCTAAAATTACTTTATTGACCTGGACTGGTCATTCAATACTGATTAAATTTCTCCCCGTGGGTCTAACCAGGCTGCATCATGTTGGTGTTCCTCTGTGCAAGTGATAGTCCAAGGAATCAGGGTCTGGAGCAGAACATCCTTCAGGTGAAAGTTAATTCTGATCCTTAGTATCCTGGGAGAAATGATCTATCATTACTAGTTTTAATCTAATACCACTGAATAAAAGTCTCCAAACCACTCTAGCCTATAATATCATGCTTTGTACAAGGACCACACAGATAGCTGTATGGACAAATTGATACCATATGATCTCAGGTTCACCCTCAATCTTATGGGTTAAAAAATTGCAAAGTTCTAACTATAAAACTATCTAAAATGTCACTCATTCAAAATATGTTCTTTATATACATTCTTGTTAAATATTTCAAAGGTAAAACCTCATTGTTTAAAAATTCATTTATAAGTCTTTAGTTGTAACATGAAGCTGATATTTTGAATAATGACATTTATGAAGTAAAATACAATTTTAATGCTGTCTCCCAATGAGCTTTTACAATTATTTCTCAGTTTTGGGCTGGAAATATTGAGATTCCTTGATAATTATGTTCATCTTTAATTAGTAGAGAGTATTTTCTCACTTACAGATATAATATTAATTCAAGACCAAGAAAATTATCCAAAAAATAATCATCCGTATATATAGTTAATATAAAATAATGCAAGAATTGTACACTGGATGTTATAAACAATGATAAAGCTTATCAAAGAAGATCTATACAAGTGATGAAAATATGTTAAAAGACTCAGTTTGATTGATATGTCAATTCTCTCCAAATTGAGGTACAGGTACAATGTGATCCCAGCAAAAATTCTAGCAGAATTTTCATTTGTAGAAACAGAAAAGCTGTTCATAAAATGTGTTTGGAAATTCAAAGGAACTCAAATACCTAGACAACTTTCAAAAAGAGGAAAATAACTAAGCTGACACAAACCATTTTAACTCACACCATTTTATATCAGGACTTATTATAAAGCTAGAGTAATTGTGATAGCTTGGTATTGGATAAAATGTGAACACCTTGTTCAATCAAAAAGAATAGAGTCTAGAAATAAACTTATACATATATGGCTAATTGGTTGTGAACAAAGATGCAAATGTAATTCAATCAATAAAAGAGAGTATTTTTCACAACTAATGCTAAAACCATTAGACATTAGTAAATTTTTAAAAATGAAAACCTTGGTCTATATTTTATACGATAAATAAAATTAACTCAAAATAGTTTATAGAACTAAGACCCAAAATTAAACATTCCCCTAAATCACCATAAAAGAAAATCTTTGCAATATTAGAAAGAAGATTTATTGGATATAAAATTAAATGCACAATCACTCAAAATAAATTCACAACCTGAACATCATCACAATTAAAAAATTGTTTAAACTCCTATTAAGAAAAAAGAGAGAGAGAAGCTATAAACTATGATATTACATTTGATCCAAGTATTTGGATCCAAAATTTATAAAGAAACCTCATAATGTGATAATAAAACAACAATATAAACAATAAAAATGGGCTAACAACTCAAATAAATATTTTAAACAAGAAAATACACAGATGGCACATATAAGCACAGAAAAAGTTGTCCAATTTTATTATTCATCAGGAAATTGTAAATTAAATTTGCAATGAGGTACCACTGCATTAGAAAGGCTAACAATTAAAAATAGAAGAAATTCACATGAGGATGCTAACTCCTGATGAGGGCTGGGAACCCTGGTGCTCTCCTTCACAACTGCTGGGTGTGTAAGGGGCTGCAGACACTCTGGAAAACACTTTGGCAGTTCCTTATAAAGCCAAATGCACACTCACTATTTTGACCGAATAATATCATCACTTTTAGTTGTCAGTCAAGAGAAATAAGTTCACATAAAAGCTTATCGTGTCTTTATTCGTAATTTTAAAATACTGGAAATGGCCCCAGTGGAAATAGTGACTCGATGGCGGACAGTAACATCACTTTAACAAAACAGAACAAACGTTTGATCCTCTAAAAGAAATGGAAGAGCTTTGGTCCAATGCACTTTGCTAGGTGAAGAAGCCAGATGGGAAGGCTCCAGGATGCCTGACCCATTAGTGTGACATTTAGGGGAAAGCCCTACTACAGGGACAGGAAGCAGAGCAGACTTTCCAAAGGCTGAAGGTGGGCAAGGTTTCCTCATAAAGGGTTAGGGGGCAATTCAGGAGGTATCAGGGTAATTCCATGTCTTGATGTAGATGGTAGTTACACATCACTATGCTTTTATCAAAACTCACAGAACTGTGCACTAAACATAGTAGATTTGACTGTGTGTAAACTTTATCTTAAGAAACTAGATTGGAGAAAGATTAAAAGCTCTCGTATTTGGTTATGCAAAGAGGCTGTACTCTGATACTGCAAAAGTGCTACAGGGGTATTTATCTCCACAAATCTGAATGCATTTATATGGCTTATGCATTGAATCTTGAAAGGGAGAAAGGACTTTCACAAATCTCAGGAAAAAGTTCTAGCAGACTCAGAGGAATTAGAGAGAACTCTAAATGAGTGAGACCAAAGTCTTCCTATCTCATTTGCTAAGGCAACAGGCAACTAAGAAGAAAGCTATTTATAGAGGAAATGCCCCGAATGTGGCCAGAAAGAAGCCAACAGTATTGAAAGGGCCTAATCCAATTGGGTTTAGTGTGTATGGAAGCAATATTACACAGGAAAATTAATAAACAGAAAGCTGTGATCAACTGAGGGCAGAACTAGGGTGTTTAGAAGGAGGCTCTTTGAGCTTGCAGGACTGTGACAGCCAGAGAGGGCAGCTGCACATGTATGAACAGTCCTCCCATGCAGAACACCCTGGCATATGCGAAGGTGTCCAAGGGTGGGCATCTGAGTTTCTCAGGGCGCCATAGTAACTATTGTTCCTGGGGACATACATGACAGAAAGCATCCCCTCAGAGTTCTAGGGGACAGAGGTCCAAGATCCAGGCGGCTCCTTCTGAGGGTGGTGAGCAGACACGCTCCTGGCCTCCCCTGGGATGAAGTCAGCCAACTCCTCCCTGTGACTCTTGGCTTCGCCTTCCCTCTGTGTGTGTCTTGGTATCCATGTCAACTCTTTTCATAAGAACACAGTCATATTGTATCAAGACCTAGCCTGGTGACTTCATCCTTATTTGATTGTTTTCAAAGACCTACCTCCAAATAAGACCTCATTCTGAGGTGCTAGCTTTTAGGACTTCAGCCTATGAATTGGAGGAAACAACTCAACAGGGAACTTCCTGAGACGAGGAAATGACAGGTTGGAACTGAAGGGGAAAAGTGTGTGCATGTGAATATGGGTATGGATGTGTTACATGTATGTATATGTGTTGTGCGTGCATGTTTACCTGTGGTGTACATGCAGTACACATGTGTAGGTATGTGTTTGTGTACATGTGAGTGTGGCATGTATATATGTGTATAGCTAAAGCATATGGTTGTATGTGTCTGCAGGTGTGTGGTGTATGAGTGTGGAGGCATATATATGGTGTGTGTGTGCCATGTGTATTTGTGTGTACATATGTGTGGTTTGCATGTGATGTGTGGTATATACAATTGTGTGTATGTATGCAGGTGCATGCAATATGTGTATGGCACATGGTGTGTGTATGCAGGCATATGGTATGTGTATATGTGTACAGGTGTGTGTGTGTGTGTGTGTGTGTGTGAGAGAGAGAGAGTGTGGTGTTTTTGTGTATATATGTAGGGCATATGGTTGTATGCTTCTGCAAGTATGTTATATATATATATATGTGTGTGTGTGTGCTAAAATATGTGTGGCTTGTGTGTTCTGTATGGTGTGCATACAGTGTGTTTGTGCATACAGTATGTGTTTGTGTGTGTATATATGTGTGCATGTGCATGGTTTTTATGTGCAGATGTGTGTATATGTATATACATTTATGTGCAGGGTATGTGTGTGGCATGTGTAGGGCATGTACATAGTATATATGTGTGTAGGTGGCATGGTGTTTGTACACAGGCACATGACATGTTTAAGTGTGTGTAAAGGATTATGTATGTGTATGTATGTAGGTACATGGTGATTATATGCAGGTTCATGGCGTGTGTATGTTTGTGTAGGGTTGAATGTGTGTATGTATACATGTATGTATGTGTGTGTACGCACATGTGTCTTTCCTTCTCATCCCATTCTTCACCCCCCTCCTTCCTGTATAGTTTCCACTGTGGGCACGATGAAAAGAACTCATCCCCCGGCTGACAGCTACTCTTTCATTTCTAGCTGGCAGAACCCATCATAGAAGGCCTTAAAATGTGTCATTACAACATTAGTCAACAACATTTCTCCATTTTTTGTGTTTTTAGTCTCATTGAGGAAACGAAATGTAGATCAGAAAAAAGGTAACCAGTGGTAGAAATCATTATGGAAAACTGTCAGACACAACGGAGACACCCAAAAGATTTGGTGAAACATAAAATCACTTTCAAAGGAAACAGTCACACAAGAATTTATGAAATGCATAAAATTAGAGCCAGGCCTTATTAGAAATATGAATAGGATTTAGTTAGTGACAAATGAGAAAGAAATGACAAGATTTGAAATCAAGACACATTTTTCCTTTCTCTTATCCTGGGCACTATGGCAGAGATGTCCCCCTTCCTTCCAAGTGGTGTGGCTGCAGCCAGGAACCTGGAGCAGCTCACTGCAAGGACTGTGTAGGCCAGCAGCCCTGAGGGGGGGTTGCAAGAGCTGGAAGGCCAGTGTAGCCTCCTGCTGTGCTCTGAACACACTGAGCATTCCTTCAACACATTCCTCTCACCTTCCTTGACAAATGAAGCATGAGAACATGGAAATGCTGAATTCTCAGCTTTGACCTTGTGGAAAGTAAGAAAACCCTTGAGATTTCAATGTGAACCTGGCAAAAGCCACTTCTGTCCACAAATGGCCAAGAAGCTGAGCCAGTACCACTTGAAATGATCCTCCAAGGGCTCCTGACTTGTCTAAGCCATACAAGGGCCTCCCTGTCATGGAGAAATGGATAAAAACCAGTACCCCTCTAATTTGAATATAAAACATAAATAATCATGAATAACAAAAATATTAATAATATTGCAATAAATTTAAAAGCCACTTTTTACCATTTCATGCTTACAATATACACATCTAACAGGCAGTGAAAAAGTATCTCTGTTGGATGGATGAACGAACTACAAGACTGACCAGTTAAGAAACTCATATGTGCCTAACAATTTGTGGAAGGAATTTAGAAAAGACCCAACTGCCCTATCTCCCCTGGGTTCCTAGACCTTATTTCCTGTCTGGCCCAAACTACATTGAGAAGGATGTATCACAAGTCAGCTCAGAGGGAGAAACAAAAGTCATTAAAATAGAGACCTTGATGGATCTATAGACCTAAAAATGTAAAGTTTAGAAAGTTTAAACCTCAAAGGTTATGAGTTTTCTATCTGATTTATGGTTACACAATTACTTATGAAACTGTTGGAGAGTTTAAATGACACCATGGCCCATGAGAAGCCTCAGAAAGAACCCTCGTGCATGCAGAAATGGAGCCTCCAAATATGAGGCCAGACAACTGTGCTCATATTTCCATGGTACTATCTATAAAGAATTCTAAATTAATACATTTTTTCTCCTAAAAAGTAATTTGCAATATTGAAAATACTTGTTACTAATTCTCTCAGAAACAACTCTCCAATTAGAACTTTAGTCAGAATGGCTAAAAGTTCCCCTAATAAGAATTACATTCTTTAACTCAGGATCTAAAAAGTGCTGAGAAGAGCCAGTTTTCTGTAAGGATACCGTTGTTAGTCAATACAGAAGAGGATGATCAAACAGAGGAAGTGAAACAGCCAGGCTGACCCATCTGAGCATCCTTCCTAGGACAGTGATAGATTCACACATTCTGCTGACCTGGCTTAGACAGGGAAGCACACGGCCAGTTGGGTATCTATAAAATAGACAGCAGACTCATGGGGAGTCAGGCACGCTACAAAATGTCTATCAGCAAATCTCAAATACTCCAGAGAAAATTAAGAGCGGGTCTTTGGGCAGAAGCAATTTATAACAGAGATAGTTGGATATCTTCAAGAATGCAGTGGAAACCCGCAAGATTGCACTAGTAGAGGAAATAATCATAAAAAGCACTCAACAGAGGTGGTCCAACACAAATAAGCCAGTGGGAGAGCAGCCCTTGAGAAAGGCAGATGACGTGCACTTGGGCAGAATTGAAGAGAAATTCAAAGACGATTGTCAAGACCCCAATCTGAAAAGAGAAAAACACAAATGAAGGCATGCCATTATGTCACCAATGGTGGGGCAAAGAGTTCTGCTTCATAGGTATTCAGCTATTAGATATGAAAAGATTTTGACCCAGTTCTGATTATGTGGGAGGAGAAATTGAAAGGAGAGTTTTCACATAAGCAAAGGATATCCCAAACAATTTTATTATTAAGAAACAATGAATAATTTTACAATAAATATGTCTCAAGGACTTTTACTAAAACTTGGCAATTTGGGGACATACATCAAAGAGATCTTCACTGTTTATCTGAAATTTAAAGGTACTTTGGTGTTCTGCATTTTTATTTGATGAATCTGTCAACCCTAACTTAGAAAAATATGGAAATACTGAGTTCACACAATAAAAATCTAAGTCTGAACCCCCCCCCCAAAATGAAAGTTATGAGCATGTGTACAATTGGTCTAAGATTCCAGGAAGTTTAGACAATATTAAGACTCATCTTGAGTAGGATCCTTAATCCCAATGAGAGTTCCAGGTATCAACATATTTTATTTTCCTCCAGAAAGAATGGAAGTCTGCAACTTCCATAGTATATAAGGATCTACTGAAACTCAAACACAGTTTTCCACTGCCTCAGAATTACAACCCCCCCCCCCAAAAATGACAAATACAAAAGAGATCTCACAAGTGTCTAAGAGACAGACACGGTTTCCAAGGCAAGATGTAATGGAGGAGCAAAAATTGGGTTTTAGGTGATGGTACTTGGGGAGGGAAGGGGAGGTAGAAAGGGAAGAGAACTGGTACCAACTCTTGGCTCCCATGCAGACATTTTGGTGGCCCTGCACAGATAGGGAAGCAGCAGTTGCCTGAAGTTACCAGAAAGTGCCTACTTTGATCACTCTGCCAAAGTTTTGCCTTCACCCTGCATCTAAACTGGCTGACCTGTAGCCCACTCCTCCTCTTTTACACCTGGACCTGTTCCAACACAGTTCAGCAGACTTGGAATCCTGAATGTGACCTGCTCACATGTCACTTCCTTACCCCTCTCCATCTCCAGGATGGTGAGTTCCAGTGAGTAAGGACCACACATCACAACAGCAAGAAAAAAACAGTGGATGAAACAGGTTATTAATTCATTGCATATTATTTACTTAGTATAAAATAATATAAATGGAATACAAAAGCTAACAAATGTATGCTAAAGACCTAGCATATTTGATTCAAATGCAATGTTTTTTTTTTTTTTTTTTTTTAAAAACTCCATGAGCAGCAAGGAAAAAGAAAAAGTAGGAGCTGAGAAAATTCAAAGGATCAAGATGTGCACTTGAAGGAAGAGAAGACAATCAGGAGGAAAGGCCCTTGAGCAGAGGAGAGGAGGTGGGCAGAGAGGTAAGTAAGAGCGAGCCTCTGGAACAGCAGATTGCAAGTGTCAGAAGAGTGGAGTGGGGAGGCCAGGAATAGGAAGAACGTGGGGACTGGGCACCCCAAGCCTTGTGCTCTTGCTAAAAAAAAATGGTAAGGATCTAGAGTAGAACTGTAGTAAGTATCATGAATCCAAAACACATTGTAAAGGGGCAGTTCTTTAGCTATGTACCAGGGAGATTTAGATGCATCACAGAGAGGAAAAGTAAGGATCAGATTGGACAAGAAGTTTAGGGCATTAGGAATTGGAAAAACAGGTTTCTCAAAGAAAGAAACAGAGAAGTTAGTAAGGAAAAAGAAGTTTGTAAAAGTAGCTAACTCTTGTCCATCTTTGCTAGAGAAAACCAACAAAACATGCTCACTTCAAGAATGCAGATAACCACATAACCCAGCTACAGTTCTTTATTTATAAACTGAAGAAGATACCCCAAATTTAAAAAAAAACCTTTCCATCCAAAAAAAATTTATAAGAATGCATATGGCAGATATGAATCTTTCATGAATCACAAGTACAGCACATAAGACTTGGGTATCCATGGAAATACCAAGCTGGTGCCTACCATGGTTACTCGCCAGAAAAGATGTCCAATAAAAGAAGAATGAGGACAAACATTATGCAACCCTAAACTGGTCAATTAAATAGTAAAGCAAAGCAACATCTGTACCAGAGAAACGGTCTTTCAAATGTTTCCATGCATTGAAAAACAAACAGAACACTGGTAGCATGCCACCTTTCAACTTTTTAGTTCAATGACCGTATGATAGTAGAATTTTCAATTTTAGTACCTGGCTATCCTGGCTCCATAGTGAACTTAATGGCAAAGAAACAACTTTAGAATTGCTAATTGAAATCAATGATTAGAAAACTTAAGTTCTACCCATTAGGTATAATTAAAATACATTGTCTAACAAGCAAAAGGAAATACAGTCAGCAGGCATGATGGCACATGTCAGCATTCTCAAGACTCGGGAGGCTGGGGCAGGAGGATCACAAGTTTGAGGCCAGATTCAGTAACTTAGTGAGACCCTTAGCAACGTAGAGACATCCTAAGCAACTTAGCAATACCAGTTTCAACATAAAAAATAAAATAGGGCTGGGGGTGTGGGTCAGACATATATTGTCCCAGATTTCAATCTCAGTAATTCCCTTCTCTGAAAAAAAAAGGAGTGAGAGATAGAGACAAGAAACTAAAGCCCCATCAACAAGGAGTAATCTATACCATCAAATATCAATAGAATGAGCTACCCAGAAATTCAGAGACTGCCATGCTTGTCTGTTCCTTTTTCAGCTACAATGGGTATAATTTGAACATGCATACAATGAGTATAATTTAAAATGCTAGTTTTGCAAACCTTGAAGCTTTATACCTTTAAGATGACACAAAAGAAACCCTTTTCCTAGACAAACTGATGATAATTTGGGTAATCTCCACACGGCAGGCACCTGTACTCTCATTTGCATTTACACAATTCCCTTTTAATCTGGTAATTATGTAAATAGCAGACAAGATTTTTGACATCTCACTTTCTTATTCTGCTTTGGAAACTGACTAGACATTACATTGCAGGCAATTTGCTATTTTAATGCACACAAAAGATGGATTCAATTTAAGCAAAAAAACAGAGTGAATAACTGCATTTCTGTTCTCCAAAATGTGTCTGTGTGCTTTTGTTCTATTGTATAAGCTCCAATGATTTATAGAACTGGAGGGTTCTATTAAACACTCTGCCTGGAGTCCTTAACACATGCAGGTTTTACCCCATCCACACCTCCCCAACCTATACACCTACCTTCCAGACTGGCCTTGAGGTTCTGTCAGACCTACTGAAAAAGAAATACATTCCTCAAGCTAAGGCCACAATAGAGCTGTTCTCTATGGATGTGTTCTAATATGCTGTTTTATATTTATAATTATACAATGAACAATGCAACATTTATTATTAAAATAAAATAAAGCATCACCGTTGAGTCTTTTCTGCCAGTTTTCTCTACGTACCAAATTATTCCTGGCATTGTATTTCACTAACTGTAAAACCTTCTTCCAGCTAACTAATTTCTCTGATTCTTTATGGAAAATAGAGATGCCATGAAACCTGGGAGACTTGAGGCAAACTAAGATTCCATCAGGGAAATAATATGCAATGTACCTGTCAGAGACATGAGTTTGATGAAGGCTGGTGTCTTCCCTTTTCCAACTCCAGTTCTCTCTGGGGTCTCAACCTTAAACCTACTTAGCGAAAGCCAGAGAGCTGGGGTCTTGAGGTGAGGGGCACCCTTCCCTGTCACAAGCCTGTACCCTGACCACAGGCCATGGATGGATAGATCAGGAGCCCAGTGGACAGGGTGCTGAGTGCCACACTACCCTGAGAAGGTGTAATGCCAGAAGGTATAGTGAATAGTGAATTAATGGTCATGCAGGATTTATATACAGTCAGCATCTCTTCCTTCCTTGTAAATTCAAGCCTGAATTTACAAACAGGCTAAAAATGAATGCCTTTCATCAGCTTTAATTTTCTAATGCAGTGACCCATCCTAACACTGTGTAATAACAGGTCCCAGAGTGACAATTAAAATAAATCACCCCAAAGAATATGCCATTAGAAGCATTCATGCCTCATCAGTAACCGGATTGTCTTATATAATGTATCCTGAGGAGATATCTATAACTTTAGCTTCAGCTCCCCAAAGCATGGACTGATTAATATTCTACCCTCATCGTAGATTTCTTGGAAATTGAAACATGGTTGAAGTATTATTTTCTAGGTGACAGTGTAATTTTGTTTTAATGGGGAGCACCAATGGCTAATCATGAACCAATAGCTATTGATCGAAAATGGATTACCTCCCCCACAGAACCCTGGAGAAAGGCAAAGCCCCTGAACAGCTCCCTCCTTTTCAAGAAAACATCTTTCTCTCTCTCTTTGAAGGGGATAACATTCTTTTGAAGAAACATTAAAATGTAAAATTTATTCTCCTTTTGCTTTTAAGCTACAATTGTTCTACTTAATATCAACCTAATAAAGGGGTATATTAGAAGTCAGGTGAAGGATGAAAAAATTATGCAGGCCCCTCCTATCCCAAACTCCTCATTTCTACCCCCACAAGGAAACTCCATCAGGGACCTGCAGACATGCAGGCCACAGAAGACAGTCCTTGAGTTCCTTCTATTTCTACCATCACGGGAGCAATTCCAGCTTCATCACTATCCCTGACACCTGCTCAGATCCTGCCCACTAGGATATTCAAGAATAAGCCCCAGGGAGAGGGCAATGATCTCTTCATACTCAAAGTCTGCTCATTCTGGCAAACTTGAGGAAGGGCTTTGAGGTGACCTGCATTGGCATTGTGACAGGTCAAGGTCATGGTCCTTGTAGCCAGGACATGGCAGGACCAGGTGGACACCTCACTCAGAGCCTGTGGCAGGGTATTAGTCAGCTTGGGCAGGTATGACAGAATACCAGGGAATGGGTGGGCTAAACATTATCCTCACAGTCTAGCCACCACCAGATTCAATTACTGGAGAGGGTTCCTTCCTGGTTTACAGGCAGCTACTTTCTTGCTGTGTTTTCATATGACAGAGAGAGAGAGAGAGAGAGAGAGAGAGAGAGAGAGAGAGAGAGAGAGAGAGAGGATATGGGGGGAGCTTTGGTGTCTTCCTAATCTTATAAAAGGGCACAGATCTCAACATGGGGAGCCCATCTTCATGACTTCTTCTAATCCTAGCCACCTCTCAAAAGACTCATCTCCAAATGCCTTCATGCTGGTGGTTAGGGATTTCATATATAAAATCTGGGAACATGTAAGCATGGGTCCTTTATACAGTACAGAAGAGTTTGACCACAGGTAAGTGCTGCTAATGCAGTCCCTATGCCTTCCTCTCAGCCCACGTGAGAGCTTTAGAGCTGCTCCTCAGGGCTCCACATTTCCTGGGACCTGGAAACAAGGAGAAAAATGTGATTTTATCAGTTCTCAAAGGCTGTGCTGCTCATTTCCTGGGCAACATCTCCTCCTGTGCACACCTGGCATCCTGCACTCGCTTCTGCTTCCTGATCTCCTGGTTTGGCAGCCCACTGAGATGGCAGCAGTTAACATGGGATGGAAACGGTAGATTTGCAAATTGGGGTACTCGGGCTGGGTTCTATGTTCCACTTTATCATATATTCCAAACTTCAGGGGAAATGCACAGGAAATATGAATATCTGGAGAGTGTCAAAATCTTTGGCAGAAATGAGCCAGTTAGGTAAATTATATTTCCTAAGTCCAGGACTCAGGTGCCCCAAATCCACCCTTGGCATCTAATATATGGAATTTTCTTTAGTTTGCTTTTCCTTCCCTGTGATCAAAATACCTGACACTTAACAACATAGAGCGGGACAAATTTCTTGGGCTCACAGTTTCCGGGGTACAGCTCATAGATGGCTGACTCCAAGACAGACATCATGTCAGCACAGCGTGGTACAAAAGATAGTAGCTCATTTCATGGAAGCTAGAAAGCAGAGAAAGCAAAATGAAGCAGCCAGGGACAGAGTACAGAAGGCCACACCCCAGTGATCTACCTTCTCCAGACATGTCCCCTCTGCCTAAGCTACCACCTAGTAAATCAGTTCAAATCATTAGCCCATCAATGGATTTAACCACCGATGGGATTAGATTCCTGATTCAATTATTCCGACTCTGAATATTACTGTACTGCCAATACATGAGCTTTTTTTCTGGAGACATTTAATTTTCAAACCATAATAGATGTAGTCTTGCCTTTTGAGACAATTAGGCAGTATCTCTCTTGGCTACCAAGGAGATATATAGTTTAAAATTGAAATCTACCTTATTTACTTTCCCAAGTTTCAGTTTCCAATTCTGCTATGTTATAGGTAAAATACCTGCTAACCACCTGAAAATGCATTGGGGAGAGTTAGTAGGATTGTATGTAAAACAATGCCAGTTGTCAAGAAGGAAAGCATTAGCAGGAATAAATCAGCTTCTTCCAAACAAGTGTTCTATGTCAACACTTTTATAGCAAATCTCCCTGACTCATCCCTGAAAGCATTTGGATGCAAATTGCTTGACCTTTTAAAAATCCCATCATTGTCATGATTTGTTTTCTATAGATTTTCACACCCTGCCACCTCCCTCATCCTCCACCACACATTGCTGAATTGTCACTTAGGGAAATGCTACTGTAAGATAAAGAGGGTTTGGGAAATTTCTGATTATGGGAAGAAGAGAGAGAATCAAAAAAGAAGAGACTGGTGCCATAGCTTCAGTCTGTAAACCTAACCACCTTTTATCAGTTCTGGGATCCTGAGGTTTGAGGCCACACAAAAGGCATTTGGGAAAATAACAGTCAACGTCTGGATTTCAATTTTATTTTCTGAAAAAGAAGGAAGTTGGATCAAATGATGTTGAGAGTTCCTTCTATTTTAAAATACTTTTATTGGTGTATAATAGTCTTATAGTCTCACATCATAAGGTAGTAAATAATGATAGTGACATACATGTGCACAGCAATTAATGAGTTTTCCCCCAGCTCCCTCTGAACTCCCCTCCTTCTCCATACATGAATCAGTATTAGTATTCTTACATATGTATGAATGTCTATGGAAGTGTTTCCTTTGCTAATTCTTCCTCTCCTTCCTTCTTCCCTAGACCACCTTCCTTGCTCCACTTGGGTTTCTCCTCCATTAGCTAAAGTCCCTCTTATATCCTGATTATTCCTTAGCTTCCACATATGAGAGAAAATATATGACCCTTCACTCTCTATAACTGCCTAATCTCACTTATCATAATGTTCTCCAGGTTCATTCATTTCCCTGAAAACAACATATCTCTGTTCTTCTTTATTAATGAGTAGAATTCCATTGTGTGAAGATTCCTTCTAAGCTCTAACATTTTATCACTTGTGGATTTATGAATGTTGAACTTCATACTGAAGCTGATGTGATAGAGGACTTTGAAAGAAGGTGAGCCTCTGTACAAACAGTCTCTGGGGGAGGAGAACAAGGAAATAAGGATGCATCCAATTGCTCTGATATCTACTTGCAGACTTCCCCTAGAGTTTTGGAACCCAAAACCCTAAGAGTTAGGGGCTCACTGGTGACTGTGATAACAAAATTGTTAGCAGTAAACATTTATGGGGTCTCTGCTATGTCAGAAATTGGAATTTCACATTTCTTCTGTCTTTAATGCATAAATCATATCATTTAGCTAGAATTTGAAATATTTTGATTCCTTTAAAGTAAGATGGGAGATCATATAGGATTTTGAAGTAATTTGAGTGATTTATATTACACTTTGGACTTTTCTCCAAACTTTAAGCTATCTTGCATACACAGTTTTGGGCAATGATCTTTTGATTTTCTCTTATTTCCTCCTTCCCTCTCTCTTTCCTTTCATTTCTTTTACCCTTTGGTTCTTTTACCCTTTCATTTTTAAGTCATCTTAATGGAATCCTTGAATCTTTCCAAAACATTCAATGTAGCTTTCAGATTTCATAAAAACAACTGACTTTTCATGAAACTGTCACAGTTTCACAGATTGTCAATCACAAATGTAAAAAAAAAATGATAACCACATAAACCAAATTCTGATAAGCTTGACATGCCCAGTGCACAATCACTCTGCTGAGGAGCTCAGGGAACCTGCCAAAGCTGCAAATCATAAGAGGGAACCAGCCCTGGAGGTCCTCAGAGCAGCTGCTAGAGATTTGGACAACAAGGCACCTGTGAAACCAAGAGGTGGTCTGATGAAGTGTATAATACCATTGACAGGAAAAGTAAGGTGAAATCTGATGATGGACCATTGGATTTAGTGACTTGAGTGTCTTTGGTGACTGAAGAATAGTCATTGTAAAAATGGAAAACTGATCAAGGAATAGTTAAGGGAGAATTAAAGAAGGAACTGGGTACCACGTGTAAAGATAATTCTGGTGATTTTGCTCCCAATGGAAACACAGAGAATGCAGGGACAGTGAGGTTAATAGAAAAAAAGTTTTAATAATCCAGCAAAAGACAGTATAATACAAGGTGTTTAAGTCATTGAGAATGAGCAGTTTTTTAAGAGAAATACAGTAATGTAGGATCAAGAAGAAAAATTGCCAGTGACAATTTGAATAAGCAAAAGCAGCTGGAACCCAGGATGCCATCAAGAGTGTGGTTTTAGATAAGAACACAGCTAGTTCGTCTGTGGCCACACACAGAGAGGCAGAATCTGTTGACATGGATATGTACAGAGCAGGCAGATTCACATGCTGAGAGTGTGAAGAATCTCTCTTCTGGCTGTTCACTTTCTTGGGGTGGAAGACACCAAGCTGAGAATGAGGAGGCCTGGTGATGGGAAAGAAAAGGAGGGACAATTGAGCTGGACCATAGGCAATTGGATAACCAGGACCATGGAGTAGCATGTGGATTATGCTCACCCCATAGCATGGAGGACCCTGATTGTGAATCTCCAGTCAGAGCAGGTGGTTGTGTATTTATCACAACCATGTTCAGTTACAAAAATGTAGATATTTGGCAAACAGAGATTTGGTTTGAATCAGACATGTCATTTGAGCATGTTGAGGAGAAAGAGGGGTAAGGGGGGCCAGAGTGTTTGTAAGAGGTAGACAGTGAGATTGGCCACAGTAGGTGAGCTGGGTGGAGAGGAAAACACAAATATGAAGAAGATAAAGAAGAGTGCAGAGTTACAAAATCCAGACACAGAAGATCACAGGCGATGAAAACCTTGTGAGGTTGGGGACATAGAGTCTAGATTTCCAGAAAGGAGTGTTTACTGGGTGTATGCCCATGGGAATAAGCTCTTCTGAAAAGAGGGATTCGAGAAAAATGAAGGCCAAGACGTTGGAACAGTCACACAGGCACATTAAGCTGTGAGTAATTATCAGCATACAACTGGAGAGAGAGCAGGCTGGGAGGTAAAACAGTCTTAAAAAGGTAGAGACATGACCTTGTGTCATGTCTACAGCCCAGCTGTGCCAAGGCAATGTAGTAGGTTGCAGAAAAGCCACAGAACACAGATAACATGGAGACCTAGGGTTCCTTGGAGAAAACTCATAAGACAGGAGTGGCTGCTCCTAGAAGAATTCAGTGGTGACAGGCTGATGGCACCTCCGTCCCTCAGGGCTCTTGGTCAAGCAGCACCTCCTCTCTCTTATGGTGTTTTGTCCAGCAGTGGCTGACTGCATGAGTAACAATATCCTTTCTACAGTGTCCTTAGTTCTACACCTGTTCCCATTCAGAGAGGGGTTTTATATGTTAGGTTGCAGAAGTGGTAACACCGACATCAGCATACTTAGTTTGCTTGTCTGACCAGCATTCCAAGGAGCAGCTGTCCTGGCATGCATGCCAGAAATCTCTCTACAGATAACACTTTGCCTAGTTCCTGGAGTGCATAGGACAAAGCCAGTGGTCTTCAAGATAATATGTATCCGGACTTTCCAGCCTAGGCTTGTTTAATTGTTCCCTTAACTTGGTTAGATTTTAGAAAACAGAAATGGTTATTGAGAGTCATGATGTCTTACTGTCCCCATATATATATATATATATATATATATATATATATATATATATATATATATATATTTTAGGAATGATATACCTGGTCATTGGGGAAAATAGTAAGGTGTTGGAATGAGATCTGGAGCTGGGGATTTTCAGGGAGTAAGAAGAAAGAATGGTCAGAAAATGTTAATGAGGGAAAAGAAGTATCCCAATACACTTCTGGTCTTGGTGGCCTGGCCATGAGAGGTGTAGGGGAGAGCAGAGTTGCCACCAGAGGGAGCTGTGGGGATAGTAAGTGCCTGTGGGAGTGAAGGCAAGAGTGTGCATCCTAGTCTACCATGTGGGCAACATGGTGGATGGGACCTGCATGTTTCCTGCTGATGCTGTAACAGCACCACAAACTGGGTGCAGTGTCAATGCATTTTCACACCTGGAGCAAGGTGCCTGAGATTCAGATGTTGGCTGGGCTATGCTCCCTCTGCAGGTGCTTGGGGTGGTCTCTCATGTCCTCTGTGCCAGCTCCTGTGACCTCTACGTTCTTGCTGCTTCTTGGCTGAAAATGTACCACTCTGGTCTCTGCTTCTGTTATCTCTCTGATATCTTCCTCTTGTCTCTTTTTCTTTTCTTATAAGAACACCAGGCATATTGGACTCATGGCCCTCCCTACCCATCTTGACTTCATTGCAGCTTAATTACATCCCCAAAGACTCCATTTCAAAATAAAGTCACATTTGCAGAGTCCAAAAACAGTACTTACACATATCACTAGTCCTCACTCATATCCAAACACATGGGAGTAGAAACTCTATTTCTATAATGGATACAAATTATTAGTTTGCTTTGAACGCCAGCTTTTGTTTTATCACAGGAGAAAAAAACCTTAGAGAATAAAGAGTTAAAAATTATCTAAAAATAAAGTAAGTTATACTTCAAAAGAACTTATGAAAATATCATGCTTCCTATGTTAGTTTTCTCTGATTGTTGTAACTAATTACTATGAATTTGGTGACTGAAAACAAGAGAAATTCACTTCCTCACAATTATGGAAGCCTGAGCTCCAACATCAAGGCATCAATAGAATCATGCTCCCCCCAAACATTTTGGGGGACCCCTTCCTTTCCTCTTCCATCTTCAGTGACGATAGGCTCTCACTGGTTTTTGACAGATTCAGAACATTTCTCTCTCTCTCTCTCTCTCTCTCTCTTTTCAGGTAACCTCCTTCTATATGTCTCTCTGTGTCTTCTCTTCTTAAAACAATAACCATTGGGTTTATTGTCCACTAAAGCCACAATGATCTCATCCTGAAGTCCCTAACTTAGTTTATCTGCAAAGGCCCATTTCCAAACCAGGTCTCTTTCTGAGGTCCCAGGTAGGCATGAAATTTTGGGGGGATACTATTCAATAGACTGGGTTTTCTATTATAGTAATTATCCTATCCAAAGGAAGGAGTAAGACATTTAAATAATGATATATATGCAACATCTTTAATCAAATATTATTTGGGAAAGCAACAAGAAATAATATAAGTGTTTTGAAGGAAAGCAGACAACATATGTGATAATATGGAAAGTTATACAGCTTGAACTTATGTAGAAAAATAATGGCACTGGAAATGGCATATAATAAGTTTTAAAAGGATGCCATTATTTATACATAGCAATCATAACAAATTTGAGTAAAAGAAGGAAAAATATCGGAAGGATATGCAACAGCATTTAATAAAAATCACAAGATATTTTAATGCTCCCTTTTGTCCTTATTTGAATAATGCAAACTATCTAGAAAGAGCATGCATTATTTTTATTTTTAGAAAAAAGAACTTTCAAAATTTGATCAAAGAAAATATTAATATAACAAAAAGCAACATGATTGAAATGAGAAAAATAATGAGGAGGAAAAATTGACCTGCTATGTTGAATTTTAATATTTGACTACTTAAATAAATTAATATATAGAATTTATTTCTTACAAATGTTAAGTGGAAAAAGTTCAGCATAAAGAATAAGTGAATAAAATATTACAAACTATATTGATGTAATAGTAAGAAATGCTTATGTTCTAAATTATGGAATTGAATCATTTCTAAGGAGCAAAATGAAAATTACCATGCACATTCACCTAACAAAGATGTATGATTACAATGCACCAGTTAACATAAAAATAAAAAAATAAATAAATATAAAATAAAAAACAAGAAAAAAATAAAAACTGAAACATGCAAATATTAGGTAAGGTCTTAGATTTCAATGACTACACTGAGAATATCTCATACAATTAACCACCTAGGAAATCTATCACCAAGAACCTGTCTATGTCCTCATTTTCAATAAACCACTCTAAAAATCACTCATTTAGGACTCCCTTACACACATACACACACACACACACACTCATTCTTGTTCTCACCTCAACATTCAGCCGTATCTTGGACTCCTTGAGATTTAGAACTACCCTAGAGGGAGATCTGGTTTTGAGAAAGCCTAGAGTCCAGCTTTCACTCCTGTTGTTAACTGTTGGTTCTGGATTGTGGTTGCAAGGAGGCTTTGTAAATCAGCATGTGCTCTTTATGCTAAGGCTCAGAGAAACACACCTGCTGTGGAGAAAGTTAATCACTAGAGAGATTCAATTACACCTGGATCAAAAAGGTGCAACCATATTTGAAGTTCTGTCTTTGCTCATCCAGAAAAGTGCTTGTATACAAAATGGAGTCAATACCTAATGAAATTTTGAATTGCTTATGTGTAGAAGTTTTAAAACCAAAGCCCTTCTCTTCCTAAGTCTTAAAAAGAGAAGATGCCAGCTATTCACAATTCTGCCCTAGTTATCCACCTCTGTTCCTCATTTTCCAGTTGATGTCCCTGGCTTATGCCTGTGGGTTCCATGTTCTTCAATCCTGATGAAAACATTAGGTGACTGTGTCCACTCCTGGAGCTTTACGCACCAACTTTCACAAAGTATCAGACAGAATCTCTGCATCCTATGTTTTCCTTGACTTCTAGATTTGCTGCATTTTAGACATGAAATGTATGCCCAAATTGCCAAATTGAACTCATTTCCACTTTTCAATATCTTTCTTTCATTAAGTGAGTAAGATGAACAGAGAACTCACCTTGGAGAATGAGAATGTTGAACATCAGGTCCCCAGAAAGAAAGGTGCATTTGACCTGTATTTTCCTCTCTTCCAATATTTATACCAACCTGAATTGATGAACCTTTAAAAGTGCTTTCTTCAAACCCTTCTCTGCAACATGTCTACCACTACCTAACTTCAGGTTCCAACTGTCTACTAAGTTGGGGTCCTGTTCCTTTCTCTGTTCCATTCTTTCTGGGCTCTCTGAACATTCTGATTCAATCTCTTCAATTCACTCACTCCCATTTTGAAATTGTAAATAAATTGTCACACTGTGTGTACTTTTAAATCAGTTGTGTTCCCAACCATGAGGACTTAGGCAAGTATTAATTTCGATTGTAATCTCATCATTGTGTGTGAAAGGCACCTGAAATGCAGGGTAGATGTTTAATTTAATCATCTGGGATGGGTGCTAAATTAATACACAGAATTTATTTGAATGCTAAAGGTTCTTCAATTCCCTCAGATGATACCAACTTCTAGCCTGGGAGTACATCCTTAGCCAAATATCCAGCTACACTCTTCCCTATTCTAACTCTCTACCCTCACTCCATCCTCGCTTTTAAGTGGAAATATTTCCTGAGTGACTTTAGATTCCATTAGTATCAGCTGCTGCTGTTCCTGTTTCCTGACAGGACTCCAACACCTGCCTCTCAGCAACCAACCAACCAACCAACCAGCCAGCCACTCAAGAAAGAAGAAACAATTAGAATTAATATTCTGGGCTTCACACACACCCCAATCAAAAGTCTGCAGTTGATTGACTCTGCATTGTAAAGGGTCACATGAGTCTCTGCTGGTTCCTCTTTTCAACAGCAAACACATACCATGAAAGCTGCGCTACAATTTGCTGGCTTCCTTTCTCAGAGGCCAAGCATACACCTCATTGTTGACTGACTCTGCTGGAAACCCATCTCTGCTGTTACTCTCCCTCCAAAATCTACAGTCGGGTCTCACTTGTGCTTAATGAGCCACACTTCTTGTGCACGTGTCTCTATTAAAAGACCCTCTCTCACCTTCTAATTTCCCCCTCTGTTGACACTTCTCATCAGAGTTCTCCTTGTAGAAGTTTTTGATATTGAAGTGCTTGAGAATCAGGTCCCTGCAAGGGCACTAACACCCATGGGAGCTTTTTCTCTTAACAGGTTTACAGAGGGTAAACACTGGTCTTTCTCTGGGGGCAGCTAGAGAGATGAGGAAGAAGAACCAGCCTCATGCCAAGTACCTTCACTACTGGTGTCCCTAAGAAACCTGCACGGTGGATTGAGTTTGTTCTCTAATTGAGGTTTGAGAGAATGCTAAACAGTTCAGCCCACCATGCTGTGTGGAAGCCAGCAGGCAAGTGAGTCTGAGTGTCATGTAACAGGAACCTGGTTCTGAGGAAAAGCCTTACAAAGACCTCCCTGTGCTCATCCTGCCCCCTCCAGCCTATGAGCAGATGTGTCATCAAAACTCTTAACGCATATGTGGCAGAAACTGTACAGAAACCTCTTAGTTTGCCATAGAAATAATTCTAATGGGAACAGGGAGCTTATTCCAAACTGTTTGTTTATTAAAGGATTCCTCTCCATGTTAAATACATACTCCACATCTTTCAAGCTCCATCTGATGAAGAGGCTTCAGCCCACATTGTGAACACTTTAGAAAACTGTGTCTTTTGGTGCTTATGGAATTGAGGCTACTTCCTGCCTTCTTTATTTCTTATCCTTTGATTTTATTCTGGGACCAGAGTCTTTAAAATACACTTTAAAACAAAACAAAACAAGACCCAAAAAAAAAAAAAAAAAAAGACACACATGTGTCTACTTTGCAGCAAATTAAAGTCAAACTATATACCCAAGGTCCTGCCTTAGTATCCCAGAACCCTCTGCAAAGAACAAAACAGATATCCATGCTGCACAGAATGCCCAGTTCATGATCCATTTCCTTCTCTTCATTTGCCAGTGATTGACAGGCAATGGAATTTAAAATGCAGAGTTATATGACAGCTGCAGTGCACTTCGAGGTGAGAAGATCAATGCCAGTGATCTAAAATCAGGAGGCCAATTCCCAGACTGCTCCAAGAGCTTGCTCACCCTGTCTGCCCCTTAATCAGAGGTGGAAGGACCCCACCAGGTGGGCTAGGTGTGTGTTCTGTGGCACCTTTAAACGCAGTGGCTGAACACCTGTGCAGGAAATGCACAAAGATAAACTCGTCCTCCTTGCATGCATCTATAAAAACAGGAAAGACTGTGGGCCATTGAACCACATGCCACAAGGTCTTTTTTTTTTTAATTCCACAGTAATCTTGTTTCAGCTATGATTTAGCTGATTTAAAAAGGAGCTAGGACCACAGAGAGTCCTGTTGTCTCAGACTTTCCTTAGAAACTGGCATCTACTTAAAATCAGGCTGTATTTAATTGCTTCAAATAACCTTAGTCTCCCTTTTAAGATTTAAAAAAAAATTGGCTGGATTTTTCCACTTCTAATGAGGATGCATGTGTATATGATTACTGTGATTTCCATTCCAAGAGATCCATGTACTCTCCAGGTGCAAATAAGATGAATTTCAGTATTTCCCTGCAGCTCTTCTCATTGCTATCTTGTCCTCTCCTTTAGAGAACGAAGAAGCCACACTTGTTAATTTCATACATTTTGAGTAAGTAATTTGACAGCCAAGCTGGGAACCTGTGGGTCTTGAAAATTACTATTTGTTTCAAGCAGTCCACAGAACCTATCCATTCCCACTTAATTAAATCAGTTTCCCCAATAAGCTCCAAGTTTGAAAAGACTATAGTTGAATACAGAGAGTAATTTATTTATGAAGACTCTGTCCAATTAACAAAATGGGTATGAAACCGAGACTTTTTTTCACAGATTTCCAGTGTAAATTCTCCATTAATTACCTTCTGTTTACAGTCTCCCTAATCTGCCATGTTCAAATGCCCTCCTGCAGGCCCTTCTCCATCTATTTGGGGCATCTGAGCTTCATTCTGTTAAGAAGAAAAAAATCTGATTTATAGTAAGATCACTTGCCTTTAATCATGCCTTGAAAAGGAGAGGAGAGAGAGAGACTTCTGTATAGCCTATGTCTAAAGTCAAGAGGAAATCATCAATTAACTCTCAGGCATGCAGTATGAAGGTGCACATTCCTAGGATCATTATTATTGCAAATGTTGTTCATTAAGACCATAATATTTGTGCTGATGCGAATGAAGATCCTGTTTTTGCAAAATCTAATACAACGACTTTCAGGAGCAGGAGGCTGCTGAGCCCCAGCTGGAGAAGGAGGTCTGGATGGCCCAGGTCGTATGGCCTGGGCTTGGCCCTGCTTCCCGTTACTCTCTCTCAGGCAAAATGCTAGATTACATGATCTATAAATGACTTAAAAAATAAACAAGACTGGAAACAGCCAACATGATTTGACCATTTTATGTAGGGGCCCTCTTGCTGCCTCGTTTTCTACTGACCGAGTCTGCTCACCAACTATGTCAGTGCGAACACATTTAGAAGCTCTTCTGGCATGTGGTAATGATTTAGATCTGGACAGTAATCCCAAAAGCTTACGTGCTGCAAGCCTAGTTTCTAATCCAGAGCATTGAGGGGGGCATGGCAAGCCTAAAAGAGGTGGATCACTGAGTGTGGGGGGCCTTGGGGACTGTATCTTTCCCTAGTCCACTCCTGTGCATCCCTAAGCTTCCTGGTTTCCATGAGCTGAAAACCTTTCCTCCTGCACAACCAGCCTCCAAGAGGCTTCAGCCTTGGAGTTAGGCAACTGTGGACTGGACCCTGAAACCCTGAACCCAAACACACCTTCCCTCCTCTAGGTTTTCTTGTCAGGTATTTTGGTGACAGCAATAGAAACCCAATGAACAGAACACCCATCTACAGTCTTGGCATCCACCACCTAGATTTATATATAATGCCTCCCTTAATGAAGGATCCATTGTGATTGGTAAAGAGTCATTACAATAAGTTCCATGGAGGGGGAAGGAAGGGAGAAAGTGCATGCCATCTGGCCAGGCTGGATCGTTGTATGGGTCCTGCACAGAGGGCCTTACTGAAGAAGGCATGAATAAGGCTGCTTTTTGTAGTTCTTTTTGGCCCACCCATTCCATACCCTATGGTCTTGCAATCCTCCAGCTAACACCCCCTGCCCCACTGTCCCTCTTTTTTAGCACAGACACAAGTGCTGCCTTGCAAGGACCCTATTACCCCTTCTCTTTGCTGGTGCACAGCCCGGGCCCCACACTATAACCCAAGGGTCATTTAGATCTTCTGCTAAACAATGTGAGTGCCGTGACTCCATTAGGAGCTTCTGTTTGCATGAGACAGGGCTGAGTTTGCACCTGACTCTGCTATTCACTAGCTGTCCGACCCCCTGATTTCTCATATGAAAACGGAGCTCATCATGCCTCTTGTGAGGATAATCAAAGACGCATATTTACTTGGACACACTAGTAACTCAGTATTATCAATGATAGTGCTACTAATTAATTAAATTACTAATGGCTTTCCTCCAGAAAATTTAAAACCATGGGAATGTTTTAATTGGAGGAAATCAAACACCTAAGGAAGAGACATAAAGAGGGCATTGTTAGCCAGAAATCGCAGAATCGCAGTGGCCTTCCCATTACACTGAAAGTAATCCACCCAATGAGAACTCTGGCTCTTCATTTCAGAAAAATCCCGGGATTATCAGCAAACAAAAAAATGTAGGTGACATAAAATTGGATGTGACTAACAGAGTGTAGTGTTAAAATGCAAACGTAGTTTTAATTTTTTTCTAAGATATTTTCATGTCATTGTGTCGCTCTAAAATTTATATGTGAAAAATATGAAGTCCTAATGTGGTGGTGTTAGCTGGGCCACTAGGAGATGATAGATTGTCAGGGCAGAGTCCTCATGAGTGGCATTTGTGCCCTTAAAATGGGCGACATAAGGGCTGCCTTGTCCCAACCACCATGTGAGAACACAGCGTGCTGCACTGTTTACGAATCGGAAAACTGCCTCCACCAGACACTGAATCTGCCAGCACTTTGGTCTTGGACTTCCTGCACTTCTGAACTGTGAGCAATACATTCCCATCACTTATGAGCTTCTCAGTATTTTGTTACAGCAGCCAGCACAGACTGAGCCATTGCAAACTCAGGATCCAAGAGGACCTTTTTGGACTTCACAAATGGGGAGCTAGGACAGGGCAGGGTCTGATTCTGTCCCTCCTGCACATCCCTCCACATGAGCTGGAAGGGATGGATGAGCAACACATCCATTCTCAGAGTCCCCGAGGCAGGGCATGAGCTAGGCCTTTCTAGGTCGGGTAGGGCATTGTAGGCAGGACTTTCCTGTGGCAATTCAATAGTAGTGACTTCAGGGGAGTAAAATTTCCACTAACTGTTGTGCAAATACCTTATTTAGCTTTCTTGAAGTTTGAGGATGAAGAGACAAAGGAAATCAAACTCTGGATAGACTGTCAACTTTGGGGGAATAACAGCACAGGAAGTTAGTGTCCATGGCTCCTGGTGCCCTAAGGACCCTTGCATGCTCCTATCAGGGTTCCCAAACACCAGCAGTGTTATACTTCACCAACCCTGTCAGTGGAAAGAGCTTTCCCTGTGCCACGGATATCAGTAAACTCTGGTTTTCACCCACAAGTGATCCCTCCTCTATGGCTACTAACAAGCCTTTTTCCCTCTCTCACACATGTTATGTTACAAGTGAGATGGTGCTCCTTGGGGGAAAGGACAACTTCAACACCAGCACCCCCCCCACACACACACATGCAGACTCTTTGATTGTGCCATTTTATATATAAATAAATAAAACAGAAAAGTCATCAAACAGGGCAGGTGTTCAGAGCCCACATTTTAGCAAATAAATAGCAGTTTTAAAATAAGGCATTATGTGCCAGCTAACACCATATGACCATGTGGCTGCCCTTATATCAAGGAGGATCATGGAGGAATTCCCTTCCCTTCCCTTCCCTTCCCTTCCTTCTGTATGTCATTTTTCTTAGACACTTTCCATCTATTTTCAGGCAAATATCTACTAGTTGTCTCTTACTTTGTGTTAATTTTAAATTAATAACTTAAATATTAATCTCCCTTATATAATTTTTCTTCTTCCTTTTTTGGGGGGTACCAGGTATTGGACCCAGGGATACTCTACATTTGAGCTGCATCCCCTCAACACGTTTTATTTTTTTATTTTGAAACACAGTCTCATTAGATTGCTGAGAGTCTCACTATGTTGCTGAGACTGGTCTTAAACCTGTTATCCTCCTGTCTCAGCCTCCCAAGTACTGGGCTTACAGATGTGCACCACCAAGCCCAGCTCCCTTCATGTTATGTTTCTATTATACCCAAGCTTGGCTTCTGTTATAAGGAGAAAGTAGCAATAGTCATCTAATTTCATGCACAGCTCTCTTGTAACTTCTCTCACATGGGAACATATGCATCTAAAAAGTGCATGCACAAACAAATGGCACTTAGGTTTGGCTCCAAGGACACTTCTCATACCGTGAATTCTGACATTTTTAGGCTGGTATAGTACCTCTGCAGTAATGTACGGCTCTGGACTCTGAAAATCAGGACACTTAAACTACTAGGAGAGTTCTTTCATTACCAATAACAATACATGAAAACGTGGCTCGGGCTCAACGGAATCGCTTGTCAAATGGCATGAAATAGAAAGGAGCAGAAAGAATTCACAGCAAAATGAGAGTGACATTTTGAATCATCAGTTACTGAGGATAAACTTACTTTCTAATACAAAATGAATTAAATCAAAATAGAAGCCATTCAGGGCACCACTTGGCACTTGCTGCTTCTGTCAGGCATGGTTACAGATGGTGGGATTCACGCTGACACTTCACGAGTGGCATATGCAGCAGGATTACCTGGAACCATAGTTGTACCCAGCTGTTGACAACACCCAGAGCAATGCTCGCTCCACTTTTTACAACAATTCTAATATTTTCTTTAATAAAAATATTTCATATGGTGGAAATTGAATCAAACCTCAACAAATTTTACGTATATAGTCACAACAAAGCATAAAATTGACTTGCCTAAACTACAACATCAACAGTGTAATAAAGAATAGATAATGTTGATAATGAAAATTATTTTAAGAATAATTAGTTGCTAGTTAGTGCAAAAAGTCATAAAGACTCTGTTTTATTGCCACAACAATCTTGTGAGGTTTATGTGTTTATTATTTCTTTGTAGAATAACAAAATCCCATTGTTGAACAGGTAGACTGAAGCAAAAACAAAGTTAAGTAAATTGTCATGGGTTCACAACAGACCCAGAAGAATGGAGGATTAATTTTCTGCATCTGTGCCCTTAACTATCCTACTGAACATTTCATCCTCAGATTGAGAAAATTAAGGCATTATTAGAACTCTGCCCAGTAGTGTACAGGCAGTTTGGAAGACAGAGAATTCTGTGGAAGTACACACACAAAATAGGGCAGAGTAACACATAAGGAATTAAAATTTTACTAAATATCTTGCAGTTCAGTATAGACAAGTAGCAAGATACCTATTAGTTTAGATCTTCATAACTGAGCAGCCAACTTGATTAGGTTAAAATCTACAAATATGTATTAAAATTTTCATATAAATGTCGTGTGTAGGGGATAGATCCTGAATATTTAACACAGGGACATTCTATCACTGAGCCCTAGCCCTTTTAAAAAAATAAGAAACAGGATTAAATTACTAAATTACTGTGTGCTGGCCTCAAACCTGCAATCCTCCTATCTCAGCCTATCACTTACTGGAATTAGAGGTGTGCGCCAGCACACCTAGCTCATGTAAAATATTTCCTAAATATTGGAGACACAGTTTCCCATGGCAGTTGTTTTCTGAGCTGTGCCTTCACATTTCTTAATTAATTAGAAAAGACAACTGGTTTGCATAAATGAAGTCAACCCAAAGCTCACAGTTCCTCAGGGGAGTCAAAGGGAAGGTGGGAAGGCTCCCAAGTGGTCCTCAAAGATGAATGCTGCCGCGTCAATCTTGCTGCTTAGTTTCACAAAGGGAAATGTTTCCAGAGCCGAGTGAACAGCTTTCTGTTTTGTGTAGGCAGTAAGACATGGAATTTCCAGCACAGGGATTTTACTTCCTGGGCAGCTCAAGAATTGTAAGGGGGCAGTGACAAGCGCAGAGTAGATCTCTTGTAGTTTGGACATAGGTATTGGCTCTCCTGTGTCATCGATGTCAAACACTCTCAGCAACACGTTGACTGATAAGGAGAAAAGTTGGCAGATCTAGGCTGAGTAGGAGAGATCAGCTGGGAATCACAACCTCTTAATCAGGTATTGATGGCAATGAACAAGAACAAGGAACCATGAACCCGAATATAGGAAAATTTCCCTCATGCTAAGATTTTCTTTGATTCATCCCTTGGTTCTGCATGCAACAAGAGGGCTTGAAAAGAGGACACATTGCCATGGAAGGCTTGGAGTCCTCTTGCACAGTTTTCTTGAGTGGTGAGAGATCCACAGAAAACATTCCTGAAGATATTTAAAGTCAAATGCTTATACTTGAAATATTAAGGTTCAATGATCTGAAAAATGCACTAATGTGATAAACAATATTCAGCAGTGGTGGGACAGGAGCAAAGGCCTCTCTTGCAGGCTGTGTATGTTCTACCTCTGTAGCCCTGGAACTCCTTGCATGGCTCTACTTTGATTCGCATATATTTTCTGGAGTTTTTGAGAAGCTTGTGTGTGTGTGTGTGTGTGTGTGTGTGTGTGTGCGCTTTTGAATTAAATGATGTGTGAATACACATCATTGTGTTCTTATCCAACTTGTTCCTGTATGTACAATATAAACTGTGAAATAAGCATATGTATGTATGAGTATAATATCCCATTCAAATGTATACTGTGATATACTGTGATAGATATTATGAATTTAAAATATTGCAAATATACATAACTTTTCTTCAATGCAAAAATAATTATAAACAAATTAGAAAAGATAAAAGCATTTATAATAATTAGCACATTTATCTGTACATATATAAACATATACATATACATGTATATCTACATACACGTATATGCTGGTGTTGATAAGTCTTTATCCTCTATTTTATAGGGAGAACTTGAAGCATTCTCAAGACAATATATCTCCAAAATTTTGCAAAACATTACATTCTAATAAATGAACATGACGGCATAGAATTTTTTTCACCTTGCTAAGTTAATTTCATTAACTTCTTTGAGTGTTATAATACGAAATATGAAACATTCATTTTTCTCTTAGGGGCACATGCATGCACCTGTGCACAGACACTCATGTTCATTACACACACACACACACACACACACACTCACACTCACACACACACACTCACACACACAAACACACAATTCTCAAAAACTCCAGATAATATATGCAAATCAAAGTAGAGCCATGCAAAGAGTTTCAGGGCTACAGAGGCAGAACTAACACAGCCTGCAAGAGAGGCCTTTGCTCCTGTCTCACCACTGCCTAACGACCTTCAGATGACCTTATAGTTCTGCTGTTAATTATTGACCTTACCAAAGATGAGGATGGGTAAGGTGCGCATGTTCTAACACTGTCATCAAGGCATCCTGTGGGAGAGTGAAAAATCTAAGCCTTAAAAGCCTTAGGTCAATACAGATTTTCATTTATCAGTGCATCCAAGATCTACCTATTTTCTCTTAAATCCCCAATTTGAGTTTTTTGCTCATTAGTACTCATGAGGTACAGAAGGTCATATTCTGGGCAGAGTAATATATTAAATAATAAAATCTTTGCAGCAAATAGAGTCCACTTGAGATTAAAGAGATATGTGTTAGATATCTATGCTGTGTTGGTATAGGTCCTGAAAATCAGTGCTGTCCACTGGCTGTGTAACTTGTGTTACTCTACCTTAAGCACACATCGATGTTCCTGAGGAACCCTAAGTGTCTTTTTCCAAATTCAACCAAATGATGCGTTTCTGGGGAGTGCCAACTCCCATCTCTTCTCAGGTCTTCCTGTGAGAATCTCAGTGCAAAAATACAGAAGACACTGGGCCTGGGTGGTGTGAGCCTCAGAAAGGCTCAAGGAGGCAAGGCAGGAAAGACAGGAGAGGACCCATCGCTGCTAACCAGATTTCTCCAAGTGGAATTCAAATTGGCGATGAGGGAAGAAAAAACATCACCGTTTCTACATGTGGCCTGCTCACAAGTCAAAGGAGCCATGCCAATTTGCAGGATGATGTGCCAGACCTTGATTCAAGATTGGAATAAAGCCCAGAGCAATGCTACCAGAGAAATCACAGAGTTCTCCATTGTAGACTGGAAACCGAGCCACGGAGAGACCCGCCACTTACCTGCTTGCCATGGCCGAGCAGAGAGTGAGCTCAGGGAGTCCGGCTCCTGAGACCGACAACCTTCCCTCCTCACAGCAGTGACTGATTTGGGTTAGCTCAGCTCTTCCTGGTTTACCAAGAGGAAGCTCTTCTACCTTTCCAAGATCCCACCTGATCTTCCTCTTAGCCTGAGAGGCAGGCAAGGCAAATACCATCCTGCCCTTTTGATAGATGAGAAAAGTGAAGCTCAGAGAAATACTAGGGTCTGTCCCTGGCTCCTTGTCCCCAAATCAGAGTCAGACCCACAACCTACTTCTCTGGACTCAAAAATCCCAAGCCATGACATTGTATACATGGTCATTGTAAAACGGCATTTGCCGTTGGTTTGCGTTGTCACCCGGCTTGCTTTCTGGCTCCACGGCAGTGAGCAGGGCATCTACACGCCGATGATGCAGGAAGGCTAAGGCTGTCTACCCAATCAGGTCTTTGGCTTTGACCGGGAGCCCTCAGCAGCTGCCGGACACCTTCCAGGTCTTGAAACCATGGGTCTATTGACGCTATTGTGCAGATTCCACACCCTTGAAAGACAAGTGATTATTATTATTATTATTATATTTTTTTTTGCGGTACTGGGGATTGAACTCAGGGACATTCTACCTCCGAGCTACACCCCCAGCCCTATTTTTTATTCTTTATTTTGAAACCGAGTCTCACTAAGTTGCGGAGTGCCTCACTAGGTAGCTGAGGCTGGCCACGAACCTGGATCCTCCGGTCTCAGCCTCCCGAATGCTGGGATTACAAGCGTGTGCCATCACACCCGGCTGTGATTATTTTTTAAGTAAGCAAAGTAGCTGGTCAAATCGTAGAGGGAAAGTAACACTCCAAAGGATTCACTCCATGAGACTGCAGCTAGCCTCACAGAGAAACCCTTCTAGTTCTAAGGGAACAGGAAGACAATGTTAACATCATCCAAGCCCCACCATACTAACTTCTTTATGAAAAAAAGGATTTGAGGAAACACACCCTCCTGGGATGAGATAAAATTAATGAACACCAGCTTGAGAGCCAGGTGACTGGGTTGGATCTTCTACCCCAGTTCTTTCCACCAGTGAATCCTGGCCTTTGATAGTCTGTGGACTGGATAAGGGGAGATAAACAACAGAGCAGGACTTCAAAAGGCGCACACAACATTGTTCTAAGAATCAACCCTGATTAAAACACTTGGTCTCATGCCGTATAACCATAAGTTATAATTTTACCACATACTGTCATAGTTTGGTTTTAAAATGTCCTTGGACCTCATGTATTAGAGAAGGCAGTCATGTGGGAAACAAACCTTGGTTGCTGGGGAGAGGACCCTGGGGCATAATTGTGAGCAGGGATAGTGTTTTTCTTGGCCAGGGGCTGTAGCTTCCTCCTCCTCCTCTCTCCCCTGTCACCAGGAGCCAACACAAGCACTCACCCTCTTTCTCTGCTCCTGGCCATGATGCCCTGAGGGACTCCAGTCTTGGATCCTCCTTGGAAACTGGTCTAACATGGACTAAACTCTCCAGAACCATGAGCGAATCAACTCCTTCTTCCTTGCAGTTTTGTTTGTCAGATGTTTGAGTCAGCAGTGAGGATTCTGACTGAATCAATATCTATTTTCAACTGTCCTAGACACCTATATGTGCCCCATTGCTCTTCCCAGTCTTCGGACATGTTAAGTATACTCTTCCTGGCTTAAACACTTTTCTAAATACATTGCGCTGCATGAGATTTCTGGAGATATTATCTTGCATAAAGAAAATGCCAGTGGGTTCTCCGGAGGTGCTGGAGCTTCAGTAGGAGGTCCAGAAGATGGGTCATTCTCTCCTGGGTGGTCTCTGAATCAGACCTGCCTCTCCTCAAGAGGCCCAAGAGGAAACGGGAAGTTTATCTTCTGTTCCTTTTTCTTAAATTAGTTTCTTCAGTGATGATGGTGAGCAAAGGTCAACTATGCCTCTTTCTCCCCTAATTGTATAATTGCATACAACTGAGGGCATGCCATATGCATGATTCTTTGTGTCTGATTTTTAAATACAGTTTCATTTGATAATCATATTGGTTAGCTTTTCTTCTCATGGTAACAAAAACACCTGACAAGAACAAGTTCAGGCGGAAAAGTTTATTTCAGCTCACAGTTTCAATCTGTGATCAGCCAGGTTCAAGGCAGGTGCATTACAGAGGCGGAACTTAGCGGCAGGGCCATGGCAGAAGAAAGCTGAGCTCAGGTCATGATGGCCAGAAGCAGAGAGCAAGAAAGGAAATGACCAGGGACTCAGGGACTGAGTCCTCGATGGTATGTTGCGAGTGACCCACCTCCTCCAGCTATGGCCCACTCTGAACCTTGCTGCATTGGGGACAGGACCTGACACTCTTCCTCTATTTTGGAGACTAGTATTCCAAACCCAAATCGTAACAGTATTTGGCCACATGGACATTTATTTAAATTTAACATCACTGCGAGAAAGGAAGTCTCTGTGTGTGTGTACCCTAACACTTAATACTTATGCCATAAATATTATGCATATATATGCATGTGTGCATATGTGTACATACATATATATGCTTCACACATATGCATATATAGTGTGTATAAATATAGAAATTACATATATACTCATATATGTATGTTACATATGGCTGGAGAAAAATAAATCTATATAAAATTAATCATTTTTGTTATTTACTTAATAAATATGCAATGAAAAAATAATTGCATGCAATGCTACATTTAGTATAGTTCAGGGAAAGAAATGGAACACATACCTGTGAACTGTGAATTTAGAATACAACAATATAATAAAGATGTTGATATTGCTACTATGACTACTACTACTACTACAACTACATCCTTACAAACAAATTTCCCGTATACAAGCTACATATTTTCATTTACCTGTGACATTGTGATGAGCTCAGATAATTTAAAAACAAACAGAAAAGCTTTGCGAAACCCATTTCCTCCGCTTCCGTTTTTGCCTAAGTGCTGATGTATCCAATCTTTGCCCAACCCAGACCTCTCAAGTGTCGTTTCCAGACCCATAGATCAAAAACTTAAGGACATGCACAGCTCTAACAAGATCACAGCCACAGCAAGTCGACAGCAACCTACTGAACCTGAAGTCTGTGTTGTGCTGACATGGGCCCACTCCCAGGAGCTAAATTTCTGCACTGGTAAATTCACATTCTTCTTAGTTCACGTGGGTCATCTCCTAGCTCCATAAACATCAGGCTCCAAATCTGGACATGTCTAAATTAAGCTCCTTGTCATTTCTCTCCACCTCTTTTCTTTCCACACATGCCTCTTTTCTTTATCAGTCCAGTCTCCAGCACAGCAGCCTAGAATTGTTTCAAGACTCTTGTAACAAGTCTGTATTTTTTCAATTGTATTCTGTTTGAATGAACTTTCTCTTCTTTCTTTTTAAATTCTCATAGGTGCTAACTCTGGAAAAGCTTCGTAGAGCACATATCTTTTTGTGTAACTCCCTGCTTAAAATATCCCAACTCCATCTTCCTGGCCTAAAAGGTAAGGTGTAGGAATTTTTGTATGGCAATAGCCTACCCATGACATACTATTTCCCATTCATTCATTCATTCATTCATTCATTCATTCATGGTACTAGGGATTGAAGCCAGGGAAATTCCACCTCTGAGCCCAGCCTGTGTTGTTTTGTTTTATTTGTTTTGTTTTTATTGTTTATTTTGAAATAAGGTCTCACTAAGTTGTGGAGGGCCTTGCTAAATTCTGAGGCTGGCCACGAACCTGCAATCCTCCTGTCTCTGCCTCCCAAGCAAGTACTGGGATTACAGGCATGTGCCACCACACCCAGCTCTTTCTCATCTTTAAGTATTCCAATCATCATATGCAACATCCCTGCCACCGTGACTTATGCATCTCAGTGCGTGGAGTTATTTCCCTCTATAATCTAATATATTCTAGCTTTACTAATAAGAGAAAAAGTCATTGATCTTTGAACTTCTAGCATATGGCATAATGTCATTTAATAAAGAGTGTATTTTATTTATTTATTTTGTGATGCTAGGGATTGAACTCACTTCCACCTCTGAGCTACAACCCCAGCCCTATTTTATTTTTCATTTTGAAATAGACTCTCACTAAATTGCTGAGATCCTTGTAAAGTTGCTGAGGCTGGCCCAGAGCCTTGTGATCCTCCTATCTCGGCCTCTCAGGTACTGGGTTTACAGGTGTGTACCATTGTGCCTGGCAAGAGTGTATTTTAAGAAGAAAATAAATGGTACAAAAAAGAACAAAACAAATTCCTTTCTGAAATACATTTCTTGTGATCAAAGATAAGGGCTTACAGGTGACTAAAAGATGGCATTTATTCTTAAAGCACTACTGCCTGGCGGCCACACTTGCTGTGGAATATGGCTTCTCAAGGGCATCCCTTCCAGCCATGTGCACTTGGTAATGTTTATGGTCAGCTCCCTCCTATAGGAGGTCGGATGTTTACCAGCATTCCTAGCCTGTACCCACTAGATGCCAGTAGCACCCCATCCCCCTGGTCCTGGAAGCCAAAATCCCTCCACACTTTGCAAATGTCAACAGAGGAACCACATCTACCCCAGCTGAGAGCTACTGCAATACAGATGCTAATGACCTGTTGATCTCAGCATCATTAGCCAAAGAATAGCAGTAATAACAACACACAGGGAACTTGCAAAGGAGCATGTGCTGCACAAAGAAGAGACTGTTGCTATTTTTCTCAAGGTAATATGCACAACAGCTTCAGAAGTTTGTTTTTATTGTGATTGATGTTTTACAAACAAGAATGCATAAATCGAGTGAAGTTCAGTAAAGATCACAGATCTGCCAGGCGGTGGAATGGACTTAAAGGAAATGGTTCAAGTAATGAGATGTTTATACATGAAGCTCTCAGTACCAGTTTTTTTTTTTTTTTTGGTACTGGGGATTGAACTCAGGGGTGTTCTACCTCTGAGCTATACCCCCAGCCCAATTTCCAATTTTTTATTCTTTATTTTGAAACCTAGTCTCACTAAGTTGCGGAGTGCCTCACTAGGTAGCTGAGGCTGGCCGCGAACCCGGATCCTCCGGTCTCAGCCTCCCGAATGCAGGGATTACAGGCGTGCGCCACCACGCCCGGCTCAGTACCAGTTTTAATATTAGGTATGGACAGGGAGAGGGAGCAGAGTGGGACCAGAAGAGAAACACTGGTGCTGTGTGCATGTATCTTTTTATACTCTGAACCTCATCGTGATGTATAATTACAATACACCAAAAACAACTTATTTTTTCTTTGTCTTTATTTATTTGTTTATTATTTGGTGTTTGCTTGCTTATTTATTTATTTTATTTTTATGGTACTGGGAATTGAACCCAGGAGCATTCTAACCCCAAGCCATACCCTTAGCTATTTATTTATTTATTTTATTTTATTTTTTATTTTTTGGAAACAGGTTCTGGCTAAGTTGCTGAGGTTAGCTAGGCTGGCCTCAGAATTGCCATCAGCCTCTCAAATACTGGGAATACAGGTAAGTGTCACCTGCCCTGTTTGCCTGCTTGCCTGCCTTCCTCCTTCCCTCCCTCTCTCTCTCTCTCTCTCTTCCTTCCTTCCTTCCTTCCTTCCTTCCTTCCTTCCTCCCTCCCTCCCTCCCTTCCTTCCTCTCTTCCTTTCTTCTTGTGTCTCTGTTTCCTAGGCTGTCCTTAAACTCATGGGTTCAATTGATCCTCCTAACTCAACCTTCTTAGTAGCTGGGACTACAGGTGTGTATCACTACACCTGGTTAGAATGCTATTTTTAAGGGTCAGAGGAGAATAATTTTATTAAAATGCTTGGTTATTTCATGGCATTAGTGTCTTCTCAATTATTTCAGGATCAGAAATATGAATCTAGTGGAGATAGATGCAACTTGTTCTCTAATTTATTTCATCTTCCTGTGTTGCCATTAAATCCTTTGTACTTTTCGTTAAAGATTATTTCCTGTCCATAAAATGTACATTCTTAAAAGGGAGCTTGTGACTTAGCATAGCATCATTTATAATCATTTGTAAAAAACGCATTTAAATCAATGCCACTTGACATGAAAAAATTGTTTTCAAGTTATAACTATAAATTTTATTGCATCCATTATTTTTAATAATTAAAAAATATTTTTGACACACATAGGGAAATAATAAAGCATTTAAAACAGATAAACACTTCCTGCTTCAGCTCTGACACACAGAGAGATGTTAGAAGTCATCACTTTGCTCCTGACAATTAGAAAAGAAAATAGCAAAAACAAACGGAAAATCAGCAACTTTTCTTGGATTCTTCAGAGATTTGAAGTTGCAAATCATCATCCAGAAATATGGAGACAAAGGAGAACACAGAGCATCTCCTTGGGGATCAGTTTACCTAAACTGGAAGTTCCTGGAGTCCTGGGCTAGCAGAAACTCTTGGTGAGTATTTGGACGGATCGGTAGAGGCTGAGTGTGCCTGCAGTCTAGGGGTATCCACCAGGAGATGAACCCAACACACTGAGAGTCTGAGATATAATCATAAGACTAGAGACCACATGGTGGCAGGAGTCTTCTCCTCCCTGTGGCCTTACCATCACACCCATAGGGCTCTCTCTGGGGTAACTGGATTCCAGTGGAAAGAGCTGTAGGACACAGCCTCTTCATGGAGAAGCCTTGGGAAAGCCCAGCTCCAACAGGAGGGTCAAAAGCAAGGGCACCAGTGGTATTTGGAGCCTCTGGCACCTACAGCTGTAACAGACATTAAGCTTGCCTACTTCCTAGTTTGAGTAGCAGAAACCTCTAACTAAAAGTCCATTTTCCTCAGTTTCTAGTACTTGTTCTATCATGTATGCCTTTGAATAACACCAACAAAATATAAGGTCTAGTAAAACAAGGAAAAAAAAAGCTGTAGGACACAAAGGGAACATAAAACTTGATGCAGATTCTAGTATTATCTCATAGGGTCTTTTAAATAATTCTGCTTAATACACTAAGAATTCTAATGAAAAGGAGCTGACAACATACAAGAGTGGGCAGTGTAACAAAGAGATAGGAACTCTAAAACAAAAAAGGAATTGAAAAGCTTTATAACAAATGAAGAACACCTCTGATAGGTTTGACAGTAGACTGGTCAAGTCTGAGAGGAAAAAAAAAATCAACGAGCTTTAAGATAGGTCAGTAGAAACTTCCCAAACTGAAATGGAAAGGAAAATGAGTTAAAATAGACATAATGTGTCTATTTATTTGTCCTCCCTGGATTTGTTGGACATTTTATATGATTCTTTCTTTTGTACTCTCTTAACAACAGAAGAGGGAAAACTTCCTAACTCTCTCTATAAAGGCAGTGCTATCCTAACACCAAAACCAGATAAATAATCTCACAAAAAAGAGAAAACTACATACCAATATGTCCCTAAAACATAAATGCTAAATATTCTCAATGAAATGTTTGCTTAATTTAACCTAACAATATATAAAAAAATAATTTACCACCAGGATGTCTAAATAGAGTGGATATCAGGCATATGAAGTCATTTTAATAGAAATCAATTCATTTAATATATAACATCAAAAGGCAGAAAAATTAGCATATAATCATAATAATTAATTCAAAATGTTTGAAAACACATTTCCTTGTATAATGCTATACTCACCTATTTTTTTCACCAAAACAGAACACAATTTCTTAGATAATATCTAAAATCTTTTTACTTTTTGTGACTGACTAATCTCACTTAGCATAATGTTTTCCAGTTCCATCCATTTCCCTGCAAATGACATGATGTTGTTTTTTTTTTTTTTTATGGCTGAGTAAAATTCCATTGTGTACATATCCTAGAGTTTTGTAATCCATTCATCGGTTGATGGACATCTTGGCTGGTTCCATAGTTTGGCAATTGTGAGTTGTGCAGCTATAAACATAGATACAGGGGAAAGTGGGACATAAGAAGGACTCTAGAAAGGAAAGAGAAACCTTAGATGAGCAAAGAAGGTGACTTAACTGAAGGTGATAGGGGGGAACGCCCTGATGCACATGATGTACTTTCACAAACATATCAAAGTTAATCACTAAACTGAGCATTGGAAGGAGGGAGGGCGAGGGAGTGGGGCAGGAATTGGGGAAGGGTTAAATGAGAGATGTGTGCATGTATGCCTCTACCAGCTTGTACCTCACAAAGATGTATGATTACAATGCATCAATAAAAATAATGAAGATAATATCTACATTCTATAGTTAACACATACTCAATGTCTAGTGGTTCAATCATGATACAAGCAAGCGATTTTGAAGGAATGTCCTAATTTTACTCTTTAGTTTATATATAAAACCAAAACACCCAAAATACCTACCACAACACTAAAGAAGAGTAAAGCTGGAGGCCAGACACTACTGGCTTTCAGAACTTGCTGTGATGCTGCAGTAACCAAGGCAGCCCAGTGTGGATTAAAGGAAAGATCAAAAAGATTCTTAGATCAATGGAACAGAATCAAAAACCAGGAAAGGGAACCACACAAATAAAGCCATCGATCTTGACAAGGAAATAGTAGCATTTCAATGGAGAAAGGGCAATCTCTTCAACAAAGGATTCTGGGAGAACTGGATGTCTATGTTAGAAATAATAATCTAGACACAGACCTTACAACTTTCACAAACTTGACTCATGATGGATCAAAGACTTAACTGTAACACACACATTCAGAAAAAATCTCGAGCAAAACATAGGAGCAAGATCTATGTAGCCTTGAGTTTGTGGTGATTCTTTTTCAATGCAATTTTTTCAATATAAATCATACACATATATGATGCATGAAAGAAAATAATCATACTAGATATTTTTGTAAAAAAATAGTTTCTGCTAAAAGAAAGGTAACTGAATAGAACCAAAGGATAAGAAATAGGCTGAGATAAAATGTTTGTAAAATATATGATAAAGAATTGTATCATATATATGTGTGTATATGTACATATATGTATATATATACTTTCAAAATTCAAGAATAATGAACAACCTAATTAAAAATGTGCAAAAGATATGAACCAACACATCACTAAAGTAGATAAATAGGTAGAAAATAAATGTCTGAATAGATGCTCACCACTTAACATGATGGATTAAAAATAAAACAATAATATGATACCACTGCACGCCTATTAGCATGACTAAAATTTGAAACACTGACAACGTCAATTGCTGAGGATGACACAGAGCAACACATTTTCTCATCTGTTGCTGGTTGGAATGTAAAACAGTCCAGCTACTTTAGAAGACAGTGCGGAAGTTTCCTATATAGCTAAACACTCTTACCATCCGATCCAGCAATATCGTGCTCCTGGGTATTTACATAAACTGACTTGAAAATTTATACCAGGATAAAACTTCTCCCTGAATATTTTCAGCAGCTTTACTCATAATAGCAAAATACTGGATGCAACAAAGCATCCTTCAATAGGTGAATGGGTATAAAAACAACGGTAAATCCACATTCGGCAATGAAAAGTAACGAGTTACTAAGCAGAATAAAAGACATGAATGAACCTTACGTGCATGTTGCTAAGTGAAAGCTCCTCTGAAGGGGAGGTGTGCTGAATGATTCCAGTTATACAGCATACTGGAAAAGGCAAAACCATAGCAATGGCCAAAGCAAAACAAAAGGTAGTGGTTCCCAGTAATTCCTGGAAGCAGGGAAGGGTTGAATAGGGGAAACGCAAGAGAATTTTCCAACATGTAAACTATTCTGCATGATACCCAGTGGCAGATTCACAACATTAAGCTTTTGTTAAAATGCATGGAAGTGTGTGCCACAAAGAGCAAATCCTAAGGTATGCAAATTCAATAAATCGTGTATGAGGTCAGGGAATCTCCGAAGGGAACACAGAGTGTGACAGAACAAATGGACTGTATAATGAATGCCTGAAACAAGCCCACCTGAGGGGGCAGGGCTCACTGTGCTGGCTCAGGTAACAAGGGGTTAAGCTCTGCTGCAAGACTAGGCCAACAATGGTGTGTGCACCCCATGCCCTGGCGGAGAGGCTGTTTCCTATGGACCAGCATGTCAGATACTCTGACATGCTATATGGCTATGATGGCTATGATGGCTATGATGGTGTGCTGGAATTGAATGGTGAAGTAAATGCATAATGGGAAGGGAAGGACAAAGGAAGGTCTGTTTTCCTCCAGTTTCCACCTCATTCCCTCTCTGTACATGTCAGTGAGATTGGTACCTTCAAATATGGACATAACCTTATTTGAACTCCTTCCTTCCTCAATCCTCCTGTCTTCCCTTCCCTCCTCCCTCCCCCACAGTCATTCCACTATTCCATTGATCTCCCTCCTCATTTATCTAAAGTCCCTTCTGTTCTCTATTTTCTACTTTCCACATTTCAGCGAAAACATAAAGCCTTTGACTTTCTGTAGACAGCTGATCTCACATAGCATACTATTCTCTAGTTCGCTCCATTTTCTTGCAAATTACATTTTTTCCCCCATCTAATGGCTGGATAAAATTTCACTGGGTGTATATACCACATTTTCTTTATCCATTCATCTGTTGACACACACTGAGTTTGATTCCATAATTTGACTATTGTGAATTATGCTGTTATAAACATGCATATATCATTGTGACACTATATTTATTTTAATTTTTTGTATAGCTACAAAGGAGTGGAATAGCTGGGTCATTTGGTGATTCCATTCTTAGTCTCTGAAGGTACCACCACACTGATCTCCATGAGGGTTGTACGACCTTTTAAAGAATGAGTTCCACATGGCTTTGCCAAGAGCAAAGCTGTTTCCACTTGTTCCTTTCCATCCCTCCTTCCCTCCCTACTTCCTCCTCTCCCCTCATCCCTCTCTTTTCTCCCTCCATCTTTCCTTCCCTTCTCATCTCCATTTTCCTTCCTTCTCTCCCTCCTTCCTTCCTTCCTTCCTTCCTTCCTTCCTTCCTTCCTTCCTTCCTTCCTTCCTTCTCTCCCTCCTTCCTTCCTTCTTGTTTCCCTCCCTCCCCCCTTTCCTCCTTTCTCCTCTCCCCTTTATCTTTCTCCCTCCATATTTCATTCATTTCTCTTCTCCCTCTCTCTTCCTTTCTTCCTTTTCTCTCTCCTTCCTTCCTTCCTTCCTTCCTTCCTTCCTTCCTTCCTTGTTTCTCTCCCTCCTCTACCTTCCTCCTTTTCTCCTCTCCCCTATTACCTCCATCTTTTCTCCCTCCATCTTTATTTTTCTTCTCTCTACCTCTCCCCCTTCTCCTTTCTTACTTCCCTCCATCCTTCCTTCCCTCCCTCTCTCTCTTTCCATCAATCCTTCCTTCATTCTTTGTCCCCCCTTCCTCTTTTCTTCTCTCCCCCTTCCCTCCATCACTCTGGCACACTCAGTGTGGTAACACATTCTCTCTGCAGTTTCTCTCACCAAGATGATTCTCCCATCAGTAGCATTCACTGACTAAACTAGTCCCATGTGCCAACAACATAATGGTCTTCAAATAGTTGTTCAGACATTTTTTGTTTTGATCTCTACCATCTTTTTCATTGATAAAGGATGAAATAGCCCAAACTTGACTTCCCAGACCATTGGCTTTCTGAGTGCAATTCAAAGCTTGGGGTTTGGGTTCCTTAATGTCTATTGTGACCTTTGGTCTTGTCCTGGTTTAACTGTACCGTGATTCCTGAGCATGGGGCCCCTATGTTGGCCCATAATCAGGCTGATGGACTTGGATTTTTATATGCCAACTAGAAGCCCTGATTAGCAGTCTCTTTTGATGCATGATTAAATGGAAAATGAACTTGACATAATGTAATGAGATTAAATTAGGATTTTTTCCAAATTCAAAGGAAAAGAGCAATCTTTTCTATTGAAAAACACAGGAAATACATATCCATTGCTACTTTATCTTTAAACATCTGATGCCTGGACATTTCAGGGATTGGATGTAACACCCTGCTCCTTATTCATCACAAATTACAAATTCAAGGAAAAGAAATTAGAATACCAGTTCTTGAATCTAATATCATATTCCAAACATCACCACCAAGTCCTGAAGAATAAAAATTAAAGTTTAAAATAAAGCTAATGTGTACTCATTTTGTGAGCTAATTTGCTGAACTAATCACCTTCCAGGATAGAAATTTTGAGTCCTCTGTCTCAGCCACAAGTACTACGTATGCAGTTGGATGACTCTTCTAGAATAAATCATTTGCCAACAAGAAACAGAAATAAAGACTTATGACTTTTATAATTCCCCCATAGTTTCTCTTCCTGCCTAAAGAATTTTATTTTGGCTGCTTCTAAGGCTATGGCTTTAGGAAGCTTCATTGGCAAATAATACGGGCAAAGTAGACAGTTATAAGGAGCTTTATTATCCTGGATATGCAGATAATACAGGATAATGGACATAAATCCGAAAGGCAGGGGCAAGTTGGTGCATCAGAAGTCAGACAACCTTGTGGAAGGTGGAGGACATGGCACAAGGAAGAGGAGCTCAGCTTCCAAATTAGCCATGTGGCTAGAGCAGGAGGCCAGGAGAAGCTGACATAGCAGAGGAGAAGACAGGAGAAAGGAGAACTTGCCAACCCTTGTTGGTCTATACGAAGGGTCAAGAAGGATCCAAGAACTTCAAAATTATTTTGTTTAATCCCAATAATAGAATCATTGCATTTAACAAGTGAAGAAAATTGGAGACTCTGAGAGAGAAGGAATCACTGGGCAAGAGGCAGAGGGATGTGCCACTCGAGAAGGGTCATGAAGAGTAACGGAAACAAACAGAAAAACATGAGAGGAGAAAGGAAGTACTAGCACCAAGATGTCCAAATTCTGAGGAATGTTGTCTCTGTCAATAAAACTCTGCAATGCTTTCCAGGCTCCAGCTAAAAGAATGAGGACAAAGTAGAATAAAAGAGAGGGGGGCAGGGGGAAGACATGGCTCCTGATTCTGGTCTTACTTCTTGGCTGGTGGAGTCATGGCCCTTAGGCCCTAGTTATTCTCCCTGAGGAAATACTTTCTGGGAGACTCAGTGTTCACTGACCACACACCTCAGATACATTGCTCATGTTAAACTTTGCATTTTAAAGTCCTTTGTAGCCAGGTTTGGTGGTGCACACTTGTAATCCCAGTACTTGCAAAGCTGAGACAGGAGGATTGCAGGTTTGCAGCTAGCCTTGGCAACTTGTGAGATCCTCCCTCCACAACTTAGTGAGACACTGTTTCAAAATAAAGAATAAAGTAGGGCTTGGAGTGTAGCTGAGACATAGAATGCCCCTGAATTCAATCCCCAGCACCACAACCACATACACACATAAAATAATAATAAATAAAGTCCTTTGTAACATGCCTTATAGTACTAGAGTAATATATACATCTCCAGGTTATCAAAAAAAATTGAGTTAGGATGAAACTACAGGATATTAACACACACACACACATATATATATATATATATATATATATATATATATATATATATATATATTACCTTCAAATATGACCCTGCATGCTTTTATATTACAGAGGAGAAAATTGAAGCAACAGAGAGAATGAAAAACTTGTCAAGCATTAGTTCATCTCAATCTAGAAGAAACTGGGCTTCTAACTGAGGTCTGCATTGCTCTAAAAATGTGCTTTCTCTGGTGTCTTCTATGAATCCACCAGAACCTTGCAGTGGGTCATTTCTCTCATGTTGATCCTCCAGCACACAGCTCTTCACACTCACACCAAGCAGGTGGAGCAGACACACATGAGCTTTGCCAGAAGTTGTTCCCCACTTGTGGTTTTCTTAGGATCATAGGTGTTTCTTAAAAGTTGTTATTCATGGTTTATTGCCCCATCTTTTAACTCTATAAACAACAGCAAAATATATAAGGCAATCTCATAATGATAGGCCTATTTGTCCACATTCCATTTCAATGCTGCTAAATTCCCCTGGCTCTCATTTTAGACATGCCATTGAGAATTTCAGAAAGGCAATTGAGAGAACACGGAATCTTATCTTGCCCAATTTTTAGCCTAAATCTATTTTTCACGGCTGTGTGATTGTTAGATTTTCCATAAAATTGATCTCAATGTAGACTGTTATGGCGAATTTCACAACTAATACAATTACCCCCAAATGGAGACAGTGAAGTACTGTCTACCTCACTGCAAGAGAGTGTGATCCTAGGAAGTCAACAGTTATTGGAGGTCATACCAGACTTCAGTTTGATCAGGGAGCCAGGAGTTGGCACATGCTGGAGGTGAGAATTATGTTGCATGTTCTTAATTAACGATCGTGTTTGATCGGCGACTTAGAAGTTAGCAGCTGTAAGAATGTGAGAATTGAGTTCAGAACAGCCCACCTTGATGATGGAGCTTGAAGCTCTCGCCAACAGCTCTGTAGGAAAGCCAGAGGAGGCGATGGAGGTGGAGGCACATGGCTACAGCTTCTCTCTTTCTGCATAAAAGAAAGCATACATTGAATAATGCATTACTCATATTTGAAGGTTTCCAGAATCTGACGATTTGCTGGATATTGATTTTGTCTTCAATTTAGCAAGTTTACCTACCTGGACTGCAGGATCTAATAGAAGGACATGCCTTCGAGATTGGGTAGTTCTGGGTGTAGGGCTCTGTCACTCCTGGTCATATAAATTCAGGTCTGAAATTCAATTTCCCTGAGTTAAATGAGATATATAATTCTGACCGAGCAGAATGTTGAAAGAATCAATAAAGAAGGATATAATGCAACAAATACAGCATCTAACATGTGGGAAATACCTATGAAGTTCACATGTTTTTCTGAGACCTTCTGTTCCAAGTACACTAAGCTTCTCAGCATTCCATAAAGATGTTCCTTGTTAATTTGGCCTTTGTGCTTCTTCTAGAATGTTCTTTTTATTTTCACTGCTGTAGTCCAAAACATCTAACTCCCAAATTTTAGAGGAAGGAGATTTATGTGCTCATAGTTCTGGAGATTTGAGGGGTTTGGTCTATTAGGCCAGATGAAGTCTGTGCAGCTCAGGACATGGCAACAGGAGGCAGAGAAAGAGAACAAAGACTCCCCTCTCACATCATGGAGGCCGGAAGCAGAGAGAAAGAACAAGAGAAGGAGGGACCCTGTAAAAATCCTGAGGCCACACCCCCAGGGACCTTTCCTCAGCAAAGAAACCTTACTTCCAATATGGCTGCCTTTTCTCCAAGAAGTTTAGAAGAATATTCTAAATCCAAACCATTATCATTTGTCTTCTTTCTTTCTGATCCACATTAAGATTTTTTTAAAAAAGTAATTTATTCTTTATCTCAAATTCATATTTACCTGGACACTCTGCTAAATCTTGCAAGTCAGCCCTAAGAGCTCTCCTCTGTTTTAACTTTGTGGTTTGGGTGGTATGTTACTTGTGACTTTTGAGAGAAGTAGGGTAGGGCCCAGGGGCACCAGGATCCTGACTGCTCACAGGAGTGGGTGCCCCTCTCTCCTCTGCAGCACTTCTGTGACTCTTGTTTTCCTGGCTTTGTTCTTAGGGTCTTCTGTATCACTTCTGCTATTCAACTACCTTAATCTTTGACTCCCAGATTTCTTTCCTGATAATTCCTCATCTTTGATGGCCTCTGTGACTCCATAGCAATGCAATGATTTCAATCTATTTCTATCAGTCATTGGATGGATTTTCAATGCCCTCCTCCTCTATTATTTTATTCCTCTCGGCATCCTAGATGTCTTCACGTCTTTTCTCAAAAGGATATTGATGTTTCCTAGGACACAGTTTCCCAGGACACACATATACACACACACCACACACACAGATGAATTGTCAGTTTGATATCAAGTATAGTATCTACATTATATGTTCATAATTAAAAGTGGTTAAGTAAAATTTCTGCTGATCTTAGGATGGGATATATATCAGAGCTAGAATGTTCTGGGGTTCAATTCCCAGTATCAAAGTAAATAAATCAGTAAATATTTTTAAAAAGAATGTGTCCAGGTACCTCTAATATGCAGTCCAGGGGAGCGGTCTTATGTAGAGGGGAGAGAGAGAGAGAGAGAGAGAGAGAGAGAGAGAGAGAGAGAGAGAGAGAGAGAGAGAAAGAAGAAGAAGAAGAAGAAGAAGAAGGAGGAGGAGGAGGAGGAGGAGGAGGAGGAGGAGGAGGAGGGGGAGGAAGACAGAAACCCAAGGTAAGCCAAAGCAAGTAATAAGGTAACTGCAGCTGATATGCTGGTGTGCTCATCTTTCTGGAAGCCACGTCTTCCTGCGCACAGGGGCTATGTCTGCCTCCCTCCTGTGCCCCCATGTCCCCAGCACATACCCAGCAGCTGACATATGGTGGTCTAACCATAGACATGGAGTGAGTGAATGTTCTAATTGGCTTCCCTCATTAATAACACGGTGATAATGTGTTGATTGATGCATTAATCATGTCCTGGGAAACGTGTTTGCACTTGGAGGAGACATCTGTAGACGACGGCTTAACCCAAAGCAGTGCCGCCCCTGCGGTGGGAGGCAGGTGGGGCCCATTTCCCACTCAGCCTTTCTCTTCCATACAAATTGAATCCTGTGAGCAGCTCATTTTTAATGAAGAGTCTAATGTTCTGCTCTATTTTATTTTTTTAAGTGTGCATTAGAAATCAACTTTCCAGTTGGAAAATATAGGGCAAGGGATTGGAGCAATCATTATAGAAATAGATATAAGGTAAATATATATATATATGTATTTGTTTGATACTGGGGATTGAATCCACGGTCATTCTACCTCCAAGCTGAACCTCCCAGCCATTTTCTTGGTAATTTATTTTTTATTGTAAAAAAAAAAGTGTCATTAAATTGTTAAGGCTGGTCTCAAATCTGCAATCCTCTTGTCTCAGCCTCCTGAGTGCTGGAATTACAGGTGTATGCCAACTGTATTTTTATGTTTAAAAGCAGTTAAAGATGCTCATTGCTAGATAAGGGAGAGAGATTAAAACACCTCCTCAAATATGAAGAAAATGACATTTTCCTTATAGGCAGAAAAGTAATCCAGAAATTATAAAAAGTAATCTATTCCAAAAATCTATTTTCAATATACGACTGATGTGAAGTCCGAGCTTCCTTCTTCTAGCTCCTATGGCTCACTTAGTAAGTAGCATGCGTCCTGTTTGTCACACAAAACCAATTATGAAAAAATCAGGGCCCTCATTCTCTCTGTTTACTATTCTCCTGCAGCTTACCTCTTCTTATCTAGTTCTCTGGATTTTCTGAATGGCAATTAAAACTTAATCGAATGTGAGAGAAGGGCTTTTTCCTTACTGCAATTTGCTCTGCTTTGATTACGTTAAATGAATAATCAACCCCTTTTTCTCTGGTGCACTGGGGAAAGATTTCTGAGGTTGGAGAGGAAGGAATTGTCCCCTGCTTTCTCCCTCCGTCAGGCATGATGGAGGCTAGCTGGGCATGACCACTGTGGTCCCTTCTGCCCCACAGGTCTGTTCAAGGGTCTCCATGGATTCAAGCCACATACCTGCCTTCTGGGACACTGGGAAATATTGACACAGTCTGGGTGGTGGTGGTGAGGAGTTGCCAGTGGCATCTGGGAAAAAGAGCAGAGATACTCAAAATCACCCAGAAGCACATAAGACATTCCCTAAAACTGATGACATTTACCCAAAGGCCACAGTGCTCAGATTAAGGAAGGCAGAGCTATGTCGATGTCCATATTCATATCTCTTTCTCTATGTCCTGAAGTGAGTTCTTACATAAGTTACCTAACTCTCAGCAGCTAAGATATGTGAATCGTCTGCACATCTACCTGCTAGACTCTGGTGAATGACTAGAGCACATCGATAATATATACGATCCCGAGATGCTCAGATAATATGTAGACACAGATCCCACATGAAGGTTCACTGAAAGAAACGTAGAAAACCCAGCAGACATTGTGATGATCATCTTCTTCACTGGTCCTACCATGTTAGATTAGGTAATTTGTGTTGCAGGCCAGCTTAGAGGTCCCCAGTGAAAGCAGAAATGATATTTAGAGGTAGAACCCAGTAACTCTTATTTATTTATTTATTTATTTATTTATTTATTTATTTATCATTCATTCATTCATTCATTCATTTATTGTGCTGGGGATTGAACCCAGGGAAATTCTACCTCGGAGGTATACCCCCAGCCCTTTGTATTTTATTTTTCTCAATTTTGAAATAAGGTCTCACCAAGTTGCTAACGGCCCAACCTAAGCTAATGAGGCTGGCTTTGAGCCTGTGATCCTCTTGACTTGGCCTCCTAATGGCTGATGGAATTACAGGTATGCAGCACTGCATCCAGCAAGAATCCAACTCTGGTGAACTTCTATGGAGCCCAAGAGATAGATAGAACCTGGCAATTCCTTACCAGCCATTAGCCCCTTAGCTCGAGTCTTCCTGTTGTCTAATAATAAATGCATTCCTCAACAGAGCAGGCTGACTTGGAGCCAGACCCTACTGTAGGCTTCTAAGTCATCCGTGATGTCCTCTTACCTTCTAGCACTTGGTTGGCCACTGGGATTTTCCAAAGAACAGAAGAGATCCTGCTTTGTGGCCTCTCTTCCTCCCTGCCTGGTCTCCTCTACTCCAGGGGTACTGCCTTTTCCCCTTGCATGACTCAAACACACTGTGACTTTTAAACATCTAGATGTTGGTACATATTCTTTCTTTCCACAATGGCCTTCTCCTCTTTTGTTTCCTGTTTAATGTATTGTTGTCTGTAAGAACTCGATTCTAATTCCACCTCCTGCAAATATTTTTTCCAGAGCGCTCCTTTGCTTTATAAAGTAGCAATGGCATCTTGGTCAGTCTTCCCTTGACCCACTGCACCGCCCAGCCCCATCTGCCCAGTGTGGACAGAGTGACAGGACCATTCGTGCTTCCCACGGAGTGACAAATGCGCCCCAGCAGATCTGGCCTGGCACACGCAGGTGGCTACACCACATGCTAAAATAAAACTCTGCCTTATTTGTGAAGGACAGATAATCTCACAGGCAAGATGAGCCTGCTGTGTGAATTCTGTGGAGCTTTTCTCTGAAACCCGCCACACACGTGTCCAAGAGAATAATAACTATTCATGCTTTTCTTTGAGTTTTCTTACAGAAATGCTTTGCCTGGTAATAAAGAAGGTAGGAGGAAGGAAGAGAAGAGGAAAACTTACCAAATTCTGGATGGTGAGGTGAATGAGGCTATTACATACTCACCACACTAAAGCAATGTCTGGCATGAATATTCTGGAAGTCAGACAGAAACTTTAACTTTGCATAGGAGTCAGTCACACACACCTTCCAGTCTTTAGCGGCCGGGAGCACGGGCTTAGGGAAAAAACCTAGACCAGCTGTGTTTCTCCATGGTGAGTAGGAATGTTTCTGAATCTCCAGCTACAGAAGGAAGATCAAAAAGGATATGGCCAATTACACGATGTACTGACTACTCCCAGCTGGACAGTCAGGGAGGACTCATGGAAGCCTGAGGATTCCAGCTGCATCTAGATCAGACGTGCAGAAAAGTAGGCTACTGGAACCTTCGGAGGCGGCATGTTGGAATAGGCAGACTCTTCTTTCTGTGAAGGTCTACGGGTGATAGGAGAGACGGGAGTGAGGGAGAAGAAAGGCCACTTCCCATCAGCTTGATGCAGCAGATGCTGCTAAAGCCCGGTAGTGCACACCCTCTTTCCTGCTGTGTGGCTTGCAAGGAGGATGGACACGCTTGCCGCTTGGTGGGACCAGCCTGGTTGGATCAGACAGCCTCCCCCCTCTCTAGTTGTATGGGTAGATGCACACCGCTTACCTGCCGGGACCCCCAGCTCTTGCCCTGGGATCACCTGCCCCCTCCCAGGTTGCAGTGAGGAAACTATAGATAAAAGGAAGAAGTGGAATCCCATGCCACTGGGCTCCTTTGCTCTTCTCCTACATGAACTCGCCATGTGAGAGAAGGTGCAAATAAACAAACAAGTGATTCTAACACTTGCTGGAATGGACTGAAGGCAGGAGGACACATTCTTGAAAAGAAGAGGTGAAATAAACCTAGGAAATCCTTTGTGGCCCCTGGAAAGTCCCCATGTGGGTGTGAGCATTCTCGCTCTCCTCCTCCTGCCAGTCATGCAATCCCAGGAGTTCATGTGTGTAGCTCTGCTGAAGACTCCTGGAATTTATGGATGGGTGCTGTGGGGATCCAGAGAGAGTAAAATGTGGTCGTGAAGGTATGACCCTACTCCCCCGCAGATGCATGTGCCTCCAACACATCTGCTGGTGGATACCCGCTGCCCACCTCCCGCAGGATAGTGGTTGTACACACATCTTGAGCATGGGCATTGCATATAGGTAAGTGCAATGATGAAGCAAAGTGTAACTCATCCAGGTGAGTCTTTGTGGTAGAGTTGGCACAATAACTAATCAGAGTGTAACAGGCATGTGCACGTGTCACGCTGGTGTGGGTGTGTACCATCTTGTGCAGAACCCTATAAAAACAGTGGGTCTGCAGACAAGTCGCAATGTGCTGTTTGTTCTCCTCTAGATGGTGGTCCAGTGTGCTTTTATTGTTCCCTGGGGACCTCACCACCAAAACCTTTCCTGAAACAACAGCTGGCCTCTGATAGGCAGGATAATCTTCCTTTGTAATGGTATTGCTCCCACCACTGCCACTTCATTGTAAGTTATGATGAAACAGGAAATGTGATTTCTAATGCAACACATCTTAATGGAGTATGATTTCACCCCTTTTCCCTAGGGGATATTTGGCAGTTTCTCAAGGCTCTTATTCTATTTAATTTTTTTTTTTTTTTGCTGCAGCATTGGTGGATGCTACTGGCCACTGGTGGGCATATATCCTCACACAATGCAGAGGACAACTCTACCACAAAGATTCATCCAGGTGCAACGTGACAGTGCTGAGGTCAGGTTGCCCAGATGGGTGAAGGTGTGCTTTGACCACAGTGGTGATGGTGTGCCTGTCTCTGCTCTTGTCCACTGTGATGTGGGCTGCATCCTTGACCAGGCCTATACCCAGAAAACACACCTGGAGCACACTCAACCTCCTACCTTGGGCTAACATTCAGGGAACACGAAATGCAAATCAATTTGAGGCCATCAGACTGCTTTCCTGGAAAGTTCCTGTCACCTGGGATTCCTCACCCTGCCACTTTACCTCCTCCTGTGGAGCCACTGGGGAAGCTTGGCCTCCTGAGAGTAGCGGGCCCGGAGCCGGCCACCTTGGCGCCAGCAACTAGCAAAGCCCAGGTCCCTGGAGTCTGCATGACCTATAGCAGACTGGCAGTCTAGGAAATCCTAGCTAGCTCTCACCAGCTAGTCCTCCTCACCCCTCCCAAGGCACCAAGGGTCACCTTGAAGGAAAAAAAAGAATAAAATAAATAAATAAATAAAAGTAAATCATGATCTGGCACCAAGTGGGTGTCAGGTGCCTTTTCAGTCATCTCCCAAAAATTCTGCCATGCTGAACACCTGGGAGGGAGCAGGCCAATCAGTTTTAGAGGCCTGAGATAACTCTTATCCCCTGAGCACCTTTTCTGGGGCCTCTCTTCCTTAGGAGAACAAAGAGGTGACATGCTTTCCCTCTAAGAGGTGACGACCTTAGCAATAGTATCAGAAGTTAACTGCCCCAGTCAGAGAAGTTTCTAGCAAGTGTGAGCTACATGTATGGAAAGGCTAACCCACCTGCTCAGTCAGTAGCCTCACAACTGTGATCCAAACACTGGATACACATAACTTAGAGGAAGAAGAAAGTTACTTGGTCACAGTGCTGGAGATTTTAGTCCATGCTACTCGGCTGCCAAGTAGGGACCAGGGCTGGCTTGTTCATATGAAGCCTATTCTGAACACCAGATTATTTTGATGATTTGAGTAAGAACTAGTTGTACTTAGTGAGAAGTCTAAGCTGCAGAGATTTTAGGTGAGAATGCTATCCATTCCTTTCTGAGCTTTTACAGTAGGGCCTTTGTACCTTTTGTGCTGGTTTTGATGAGGCAAAAATAATTTGCAATTTGCTCAAGGAAAAAAGCTCATGCTATCTTATGTAGGTGGAAGACAGTTTTATAAAGAAGGAAGGTCATTATCCTCTTTACTTGCTTTGAAATGCCACATTCCTAGTTTTTGAAACTTGAACTGGTGACAGTGAGAGAAAATGAACTCTTTGAGCAAAACCCTCAACACAACAGTCCCTCCCTCCCTTCCTCCCTGTCTTCCTCCCTTCCCAGGCCACCTCCTTACTCTCCTGAGCCTTTATCCAGGCACCTGCCTTTCATTTCCCAGAGAAAAGGGACTCTCCACACACACACAGAGCCAGCATACCTCAGGCCACCATGAAGCTACGACTCCTTGAAGCAATGGGTATTCACTGGAAGCCATCGGAGAAATTCTAACTAGAGATTGATAGAACTTGGCTGAAGACTTACAGTTTCTCATAAAGGAAAAAAATGTAGGGACAGAATTTAGAAATTCAACCTATATAAAGTACATGAATTTCCCTTATATTTTCTCCATGCATTCAAATGATGAAGATAATTACGTGCTAAAAGTAGAAATTCAATAAATGTTTACATTGTCAGATCAAAACAGGTGCTCTTAAATTCTCAAGTAAAGGTTGTAACATATAAATAAAAAATTCTTTGGAGGAACAAGTTCTCAGCATAATTACTATTGGTCATCCATTCTAGTAGAGTGTCTTCATGTGACAGATAAAGGAATCTTTCAACTAAACACAAGTTTCTCTCAACTAACTACCATCCTTCTCATTTTTAGAGATTTCTTTGATTTTATAACATACACATTTGGTATACTAGAAGGATATTTATGGGAATAAATGCCTAGAATCTAGAAGAAGACAGGGGATGATGCTTTTGAATCAACTGAAAAAGGATTTTTACAGATTCCTAAGTTCTCCAGTTTACAAAGTAGTTCGTTAATATATCTCACATGAAAATATGTCCCGAGTTTTAGCACTAAAGTGGTGATATGTAGACCTAAAATTAGAAATACAAATATAGCCAGAAGGCATAAGAGAACTCAATAAGCTCATGCAGAACCAAGGCACTTTTGGATGGGGAAAGAAGTGTGCCGAATGCATCTACTCTGTGTGGCAGCAGCAGCAAGACGTCCAAAGCTCCAGGGAAGTACTTAGAGTACAAATTAGACTTCCAGAAACTATAGCTGTATTGCATCAGTTAGTGCTCAATTAGGCTGATACACACACACCGGAGCCACCAAAACAGCACAGGGAGTAATGAGAGAGGAGTGTTTGGGCACCTGCAAGAGGGCCAGCCCATGAACTTGAGCCCATCACCTGAGAAAAGTGTAGACAATGAGGAAGGTGGAGAGCATTGTTAGCTCCGAGAAAATCTGGGGCCCTGAGATGTCCAAGACTAGGTCACTGCACGACCTGCATCTTGGCACTCTCATCTGCCAATTAGGGGATACATCTACATTACCACTTACGATGCAACCATCGTCTGCTTCTAAATTAGTCGAGTCTATGTTGCTAACGATAAGAAATCAAGTAGGGCAGAAGCCAAGGCAGCTACAAGTCCCCATGGCTTTGCGTGAATATATGTACCGGTGATTTATTTTTCTATATCTGCCCCTGCATACTGCTGGAAGAACAGCATACATATCTTATTGGTATTAATAGTACTATATTGGAAACACATCAGGGCAATAATCTTTCTGAACAATAATCTACTCTATGTTACACAGCAGCATCTAATAAAGTCCTCACAAGTCATTTCTCTTCAGCATCACTGAAATGCCAAGATTTGGAATATATGCCAATCATATAAATTAGAGAATGAGGCTTAGAGATAGGTAAATAATTTACCTGGAGTCACATAAGTGGTGTGAGGAAAATTTCTATTTGCATACTTTACCCATGTGAATTCAAGCCCCACACCTTTCTCACCTCTGTACTGTTTAATAAATGGTAATGCAATGGAAAAAGTATGAGAGTGAATAAAAAGGGAAATAAACGAGAGAAATATGTGAAGGAAGAAAATTAAAAAGGGAATTACTTACCCCAACAGGTACACTTTTTTTTAATTATCTAAGCCCTAATTTTCTAATGGACATAAAAATAGGAAAACAAAAAATTTCTTAGTGTAATGAACATGTAGAATCCTCATCTGGACTTTGCAAACACTGCATGTTTTAAAATAGATGGGGCTCTGATTAAGATCTGTTCCCATACCTCTGCCTCTCTTTCTTCCTCTTTTCTCTTTTACTTCTCTCATTCATTTATTCATTCATTCATGTATTCACTCACTTATCAGTCCATACTGTTTTCAGTTCTGTTAAGTTTATAGCTTATTTGGAGAATACCCTACTGGAAGAGAAATGGTGGGAAATGTGTTTGGATGGGTAGGCCTGAGGCTAAAGGTCATTCAGCCAGGTAGGTGAGTCAACATAGGGCAGTGAAGCACACTTGGAGATTTCTACATTTCTGGGACATTCGGGGATGATTCTAGAAGGAGTGATTAAGCTAAGATTTGGCACAAGGCTGTGTTGTCAAATTGAAGGCACGCTGCACCTGGACTGTATTCAAAGAAGAAATATGGTCATTCTGCTTATTTCACTAAAATGAGACACTCTCAAGGGAAAAAGCTTGATCACTGTCCCTCTGTTCCATTAGAGCAGTGAGGTCATCTGGAAGTTAGGGATAGGATAGTAATCTCTGTGCATCCAGCCCAGATCCTGTTATGGGGTAGATTATTTTTTTTAAGTTTTATTTTTTTAATTGGTGCATTGCAATCATACGTCTTTGTTAGGTACAAGCTGATAAAGGCATACATGCACACATTTCTGAATTGGAGTATATTCTTAACACTCCTGCACAGAATAAAGTGATATCTCTAAAATCTGTTTTGGGAAAAATCTGGTCTCCAAAGATTGAGTCTTCAGGATATTTGGTATTGACATTGAGACAAAGGAAGAGAAAAATAAAAAGAAAAAAACAAACAGAGAAAAAGAGATGCTATAGATAAAAATGTCAACCTGCATCTTCTCAGTGCTCACATTCTGGACCTTTAGTATTCAGGACTAAGAGACACGTGATCAAGGAGGGTTGTACACCAAAGCCACCCTGGCAGGAAGGGATAGTCCGTCCGAGCTGGGGCTCTATCCCTGAGTCCTGTGATTCTACAGCCTTTGCCCTGGGTCACGTATGAGATGCACTTTCACACGTGTTTCTTAAGACGAGGCACTAGAATTTATAATTAGCTATGACATCATCTTGGAAATTAGCTTGAAGACTGATAGAAGCACTTATGCTATTAAAGTTCACAAAGTCAACGCACAGTAGGAGAATTCATTGGGCCATAGGTGACCTTGTTTCCAAGCTTTATGTTCTTTTTAGTACCAGATGACCTGGATATGGGAAGTCATGATTTCAGGTTATTTTTATAGGAATACGTGGGCACCAGCCTCTTCAATTATTTAATGCCCTCTGGTGTTCTCTCAGTGACTCATTCATTGGCCACATTCTCAGTGGGGATGAAGCAGATGCTAATACACCCTTGTGGCTGAATAGTCTGATGGCTCTTGAAGGATGAGGAAGCTGGAAGAAAAACATGGTGTTACCAGACCATGTGAGCTCCATCAGAAGTGTAGAAACAGAGTGTGATGATCAGCCTGAAACCCGAGGCCGATAAGAAGCTTGAACTTCTGTGTTGTCCCTTGATGCCATGTAGACCAGGTGCCACTCAGTTCTTCTCTGTCAATGTTCTTCTTGTTGGTAACATGGCGATAGTAATGGCTATAAGGACAGCATGTATAGCATACAATTGTATCAGCATAAAATGAGATCACCCACATATAGATCTATAGAATTGAATACACATTTGTTATCACCTTTGATGAAGTAGATCAACGTACTATACGTACTATAATAAATATCTTCACATATTATGTTATCAGTCAGTAAATAATAGCATCTTTATCTGATAATGATTAGGCTTTTAGGGGTAGGTGTAGAAATAAGAACAATAGGTGTTGGTTTTCCTTTCCTTACCTATGGCTCCAATGGGAGTGTTTTTTTCCAAACACTGACTAGGTCCAACAGGTACAGTTCTCTGTTAGCAAGATCAGCACTGTTGGCGTCACAACATTTCTTGAACTCATCCTTGATAGAAGGGAAAGACAAGGAAGCACTGAAGCTAGAGGGGCACCATATCACCACCCAAGGTCAACTTGATGCCTTCTTCAGGACATCTCCTTGCTTTTTGTCTTTTGGAAACTGGAAAAGAATTGGAAAAAAAACAATTTTCAATTCTTTTTCCAAATTCTATTGATTTTGAACACATTTTAGAAATTAGTTTCTCTCTTTTTTTTTCTTACAGGATGTATTCATCTAAAAAGTTTAAACCATTTAGAGATGTATACCACCCAACTAATATTTTATGAAATAATCTTAATGGGTTAACTTGTTTTCTCAATATAGTTATTTAAATTAAAGATTATATTCCACATTTCTGTATAAGTAGGTATTCTTTTGAAAACGTGATTTTGATGCTTTATGTAGCAAGAGTTGTTTGCTATGCTCTACTGCTGGCTAACAGAGTTATTACCTATGTTCTTCTCTTTCTAGAAAGCAGAGTGCTAAGAGCGTGAGACAGGCTCCTGGCTAAATTGGATGGAGGAAGATTGTGTAGCATGTCAGGTGAGGGGAAGTGTTGGGACAGGTGTGGAGTGTTGACACAGGAGAGCCAGATCACAGGACAGAAGAGAAAGACCCCTCTGTCCAAGCTGAGGAAAGATGAAACCTCTGGAAACCCTTCACACCTGGAAGCAGAAACTACACATCCGAGGGTAGATCAACAATTGTTAATAAGCTTGGTTACAAACTTCTCCAAGTCATAAATTTTATTTTCCTAAGTATAGTCTTAATCTGAATTTCTAACCTCTGGTTTTACTTATTTTCATAAATGTTTCTATTTCCTGTCCTTGAAAATGTCGTAAGGCTTTCAATCTGTTCCCTCATCCATCCAATTAACTTGATAAGTATTCATCATAATGTTTATTATGTATAGAATACCTACATAACTATATGCCTTCTCTAGTTTCAAATATAGCATTCAATTCAAAATATTTTCAACAATCATTTTTCCTATTGTACTTTGCAAATCAGCTGATAATTACTGATACCAGTACTTGCTATCAGTAATTGTTTTAGCTAGGAAGCATATAATTTGACTACTTCACTCTGTTTTACTTTAATCCATCTTAAAACCAGACAGTTCTGCTTCATTCTCGACATGGTCTGCTGCTGAAGGAACGAAAGTATGTCTGGTAATTTTCCTTCATGGAGCTCCTGCTTAAGTAGAGAGTGTACCATGAGTGGGTACCCTTGACACTGAGCATCTCTCCGACAGCCTTGAATTCTACCTGAATGGCTTTTAAGCAGAGCTGAGATAAGGCAGAAGGAACAGTAATCTAGTATAGCTTGTCTATAAAATTAGCAAGTAAAATAAGTCACAGCTATTCTCAGCCCTTAGACAGGTAGGAGAGAAGTAAGTGCAGTGCTGGTGACTTTTTGGAGGGCTCCGCCACTGTGCTTCCTGCTGGATCTAATTTGCCTGAGGGTGAGGTGGAGACAGCTCTGCACAGTAATCCCACATGAAATGTGCTGATAATTAAATCCCTCTGATAATTACATCATGCATTAGCAGGCTCAGCCCGATCCATTACTCACAATCTCTGTCTTGGACAAAACAAAACGCGTCCACGAGGGACCATCGGTGCAACAGATGCCTCTGTGGAAAGAGGCAGCCGATTTCTGTTTACGTAATGTGATCCAGCCGCAACTAGGGCCGGGGCTCCCTTCAGCCTCCCCTGCGAGCATCAAGTTCACAGAGATAATGACGCCCAACCTTTGCCACCTGCCCAGCCGGGTCTCCTTGCCAATCTAACAGAGCGCCTGGCAAAGGTCAAGCAGTTAGTCCCAATGGAACTGGCAGAGTCCAAGGAGGTCTCTGGCAATGGAACTGGCAGAGTCCAAGGAGGTCTCTGGCAATTTTGCTATTCACAACAGGGCAGCATAGTTCTGCATAGAGAAAGACTCAAGCTGTTGGTCTAGATCTGCACTGAAATATATTTCTCTATTTGATAATGTGAAAGATTATTCTGAAATGACGAAAGGTAAATTATGTCATCGCTACCATCTTAAGTTGTAAGCATTCTATCTGCAAAATAGACTTTTCTATATGCATACACACACACACAGTTCCTACAATTTAAGTCTCCATGCATTTAACACAAGAAATTAAACTGTTCTTCAAAAGTTCTGCAGACAAACTGAGTAACACACATTTAGTATTTACCAGATCTAGCCCCAAAGGGTCCATTTGCTAGTATGAACCCAAATAACCAACATTTTCAATTATACTGAATTTTTTTTCTTGCAATAGACTTTTAGGATAAAGAAGATACCAATGGGGTAGTCATCAGATGTTTATACTAAAACTCAGGAAAGAAGGAAATACTTAGCAATCAAGTTTATTCTGGGGTTATTTACCTTGCACAAGAATCTACATAGCCAGCATGTCTATTCTTCTTCTTAGAGGGATATCAGTGCCATGACTTTATTTTAATCTGTAATAGTATGCACTTACCTTCTCTAAACAGCTGACCTGCACATCAAACATCAAACTATGGTCCTTCTGAATGGTTGTCTATCTGCTTCACTGGTTTTTAAACATTTTGAAAATGGTTTCTGCTTCTAAGCTACAATAAACATGCAAAACTTTACTCACATTTCTCAGAATATATCAAATCAGCAAGGAATGTGAATTCATTTTTAAAAAATTATTTATAAGAAGAACACAAAACACCAAAGTCAATGTTGGACATCACAAAACAGGAAGAAGAGTTGTTGGAACGATTCTCCCCAGTGCTCTGGAAGCCATGTGTTCACCTGTTTATCTGCCGATCTGCTCATGGGGGAGCTCTGCGAGTTTGGTTCTGGGAACTGAGCTGGTTCCTTTCTGAGTGAAGTCAGGAGCTTGGTTCCACGTGCACTTACCTGTGAGGTGAGACCAACCTACTTCCAAAGCCTAGCACACCATTTGCTACCTGTGTGACACAGGATGGTTTACACATTCTCTCTGCACCACAGCTCCTTCTATTCATAGTAGTTGGGATTAGAAGGGTTCTGCTGCTGTAATAAGCCTCAGAATCCCAGTGAGTTAGCACTCCAAGTGCCCATGTTTTGTTCTCATAAAGCCCAGGGTGTAAGAATTCTCCTAAAGTACCTGCCTTCCACATGGTAACTTAGAGACCCAGCCATCTCCACCAGATGAAGCCTCTTCACGTCAGGTGCAAACCCTGCTCTTACATCTCTCTGCCTGTGACCAGACGTCATACACAGCTGCTCTCCTTACATCCATTCCAAGAGCGATGATGGTACTCCAAAGAAGCCAGGGAGTCTGTCCACATCCTGGAATGCAGAAGAAACAGATATGCCAGATATAGATATTGTTAATAATCTCCACACACATCCCCTAGGGTACAAGTTAAAACATTAGTACTTCCCAAAGCCCATGCTATACTCATGACAGAAAGTATGCAAGAAATATTATTATGCTCTTCTCTTTTATTTTGGTTGTTAAACCTCAAATATTTTGGTTGTTAAACTCATTTATCAGCCCCAAGGTATGATGCCTACTATGATTCTGTTCCCTTTCCTGGACTGCCATGGATGGTCAGAGCCACAAGAAGATTAAAATGATGCTCTTGCTTACAAGGTGTTTGTGCATTTAATTGTTTGCCTTTCCTTCCAGTTGACTAGCCAGAGCTGAATGTTGAAATAGGTGCAGCTTTCCTGCTTCCTCTCCTAACTAAAGCTGCTGCCTCTGGCAGCTACTCTGGTGGATTCCTCTGATCCTATCCCTTCCAGGATCTGCCACTCATGACCTCCTGATGACTGTCCTGTTCAGTCCTATCTCCTCAAGATAAAGCCAACCTCAATCTTCTGGTTTGACTTTCTATAATGCCTGGAAGGCACAGTGCTCATGAAAAATTGCAAAAGGTAAAATAGGAGAAATTCGATTTTGAGCTAGGGAAAAGGAATCATTGGGAACACATCTTAGTGGAAAGGTTGTGGTGAGTCAGAATCCGGGCAATCTGGGAGCCACGAGAAAAATGATGAGTGCAAAGAGGAAAGAAGGAAGACTTGGGGCTGGGTGGCTGTGGACTAAGGTGGCTGCAGCCACCTTTCCAGCATAAAGACTGACTCACCTCTATTCTAGAAATTTCCAACTCTACAGCTCATAGACTTGCTCACTGTCACAATATCACTGATGGACTCACCCTCTCCAGCCCCACGTATTAGCTCTTAGACGGACAGGGCTTGTCACAGGTGACATGACAGGTTGATAGGAAAGCAACCAAGCAGCAACCTGAGAGGTCTCAGAAATCCCAGAAAAGCAATAGGAAAAAAAAGTAAGAAGGAAATAATGATGTGCGGAAGGAAGAAGAGAGTACCAACTTCTCAGGCAGCCATGTTCTTTCCAGACTGAGGGGGCCCATTCCACTCAGACCCACTGTCTCTTCCTCCCTGACGTGAGGCCAAGACAAAGCTCTGGGGACCCTGAATCAGTGGGTATTCTCTCAATACCTTCTCTTCAAAGCTAGGCACATTTGGGATTCTTTTACTTTATTGTCAGTTCTTACCATTCTTCCAATCAGTGAGACTCCCTCCACTGCATATCCCTCTTCATTTCTGAAATCTAATGGTTAGACCCACTTGCTTGGGGAGGCTATTGCCATTTTCACAGCACAGTGTGAAAGATGGTGCCTTTCAAAGGTGAAGTGAGAACAGACAGTGCTACTTTAATGTGCTGCCCCTCTGTGTCCCAGAGTGACTCCGGTGCTCGGTGCTCACTAAGTGATTTGCACACGCTGGCTCCAGGAAAGGCACTTCCTGCTCATCAGCCCAGTCCCTCCACAACACAGACTGTGACCTACGTGTTATCTTTGTCTCCACTGCACAGCTAAAGAATAGAAGTGAAGAGACACAGAAGTGCATATCTCTGTCTTGTGTGTTCTCAGTATTGCAGAAGTTTCACCACCAAGATCTGGGCATATGAGTTAGCCTCAGGTAGTTGTGGGATGCAGGTAAAGTGCCCCCAGCTCTTCTTTTCCTTAGATACAGAGTGTGTGAAGCCCCACAAGAGACTTCCCACAGAGGGAAGGAGGGTACCCCAGACTTTTCTCAAAAGACTGTGGAGACTCCAGAGCCAGGCAGCCCATGTCAAGCCTTGGACAGAGAAGGGACACTTTTACAAAAGCCCCCCCCCAAGCCTAGACATGCTGAGACAATAATACATTGGGCATTGGTTGTTGCTGTTTTAATATTAGAGAATTGCCCTAGGTTTTATCTCAGATGAGAATGAGGTAATACTTCTAACCTCCACCATTGCATACCTACTCACATTTTTCATTGTTTAAGGATCACCTACAGGATAACATGAAGAGTTATCAGCATCCCAGGATCCCACAATGAAGGCGCTTATGACATTTCAAGTCTCTTCTCCTGCCTCTTTCCTGTTCAAATCAGACTCTCATTTCATACAAAAGTAGGCATGCTGTGTGACAGGACAAGGATCTTCAAAACAGCTCTTCTTTATTTACTGGAAAAATGCCCCTACCCCTCAAAATTCAGTCCAGACATCAGACTCCAAGGAAACTCTCTCCCACTGCCCTAGGAGCAGCACCCTCCCCTCCTCTCGGCTTTTCAGCTGCAGTGTGGGTTGCAGTCCTGACCACGCAGCTGTGACTGGCTCTGTTGTCCCTGCCCTCGATCCTCCAGAGGCCGTGGGCTTCCCAGCCATGCTGTCTATTTTCATACTCTTAGTGACTAAGCCTTCAGTAAATGCTGACCAAGAGAGGCAAGAAGCAAGAGAGCCCAAGACACTGGCTAAATTCTCATTGCACTGACAATGATTCCTCTCAGATTTACTGGCTCATTCCAGCATACTTGGATTCTGATAGACCACAGAAAGATAACAGGAGTACATTTAGGCTGTGAGGATGCAGAAACTGACAGCTTTCAGAATAGTGACCCCTCCACTCCACCCCCCAGCTCAGAGGGTATACTAAGTGAAAAAGATAATACTCCCTTCCAGACCAGTCTTCCTCCTGGGCTTAAAAAAATGTAAGGTCTTCTTCCTGGGACACCCACCATCACCAGGCCCTCTAAACAATAGTACACTTCCCTCTTGTAGAAACTTGATCTGTGAGGTTTCAGGCAATGCGCCTCCACCATGGGAGAACTCTAGAGTTCTCTGTTCTGGACTCAGGTACCCAGATGGAGAGGACCAGGAAAGCCTATCCTATACCAGTGTCCCTTGTTCAGCCCCAAAGCTGGCTCCACCACCAGGAAGAGAAGGTGTCATGAGCCTAAAGGAGGGTCCAGGGTACAGGAGACCCACAGAGGCCTGCACATCAGGAGCTGCCCTGTCGCTGCAGATGAACACACAGCAGCCTTTCACTAGCATTGAGGAAGGAGCAAAAGCTGAAAGAAACTGAACTGGGCAAGGTCCGAAGGGAGCCCGCTATAGCCCATGGCCTGACCACCCTGTGTACACAGGCATGGAAGACTTGGGCTTCCTGAGCAGGCCATCGTCACCAGTAGAGCTGGTGATTAATAACGTGCAGGCGGGGACAAGGGCTGCACAGGCTTTGGGGGGAGGCTGGTTGGTGGGAGCACGTTTTTGCCCATCTGCTGTCTAGCACTATCTCTGAGTGAATTAATGGGGGAGACTGATGAGACGTACAAATGGCTGCCAGTGTTTTCAATATGACAAGCAGGCATATGGGTAAGGACACGCAGGATATTCCTGTACTCATTTAGATTGGGGGAAGAAAAAAGCCAATATAACATAGACTCCAAAAATTCTGAGTCTGCATACTATAAAGTAACATTTTGAGTCAAAAAAAAAAAAAGAAGAAAAATAAAATCTACCATAGTCATACGTTTTGGTTATTTGGCATAATTGGAAGAAGAATTCTGCAAAGGGGATTTTCAGGAATGGATCCCTCCCTCCCTTCCTTTTTTTTCCCCATCTTTGAAATGTGATTGGACCACTTACCATTCACACTGGCCTCATGCCTTATGTCTTTCTTGCTGAGTCTCAGATTCTTAAGATCGCAGGTTAAATGATAGTTCCTATGATTAAACACCACCAAGAGTGATTTCTAGACTAGTTAGGCCCTTGCATTTACCATAAAGCACTCTCTCATATGTTAATTTAATTGTTTGTTTCATACTGGATTTTGCTAGTTAATGTAAACTCTAAGAAGCACGGGCCTGGGACTCTTCCGTATATCCCTACTATGAGCTGAATGTTGGAAATACTCCTATCTTTAAAATTGGTTCCTCCATGTGATGATATTAAAGGACAGGGCCTTTAGGAGGGAATTAGTTCACAAGGTCTCTACCCTCACAAATGTGATTAGCGTCTTTATGAAAGATGCCCGAGGAAGCCTGTTTGTCACTTCCTGTATGAGAGGCATGCAGAAAGTGCTACCTATGAAAGCAGGCTCTCACCAAACACTGACTCTGCTGCTAGTACCTTGGTTCTGTACTTCCCAGCCTTTGGTACTGTGAGAAACATGTTCCTCTTGCTTTGTGACCCAGGCATTTTGTGACGGCAGCTAATCAGGACTGAGAAAACTTCATACTTGTAGCCGGGCCTGGTGGCGCACGCTTGTAATCCCAGCATTCGGGAGGCTGAGACCGGAGGATCCGGGTTCGCGGCCAGCCTCAACTACCTAGTGAGGCACTCTGCAACTTAGTGAGACCCGGTTTCAAAATAAAGAATAAAAAATAGGGCTGGGGGTATAGCTCGGAGGTAAAATGCCCCTGAGTTCCATCCCCAGTACCGCAAAAAAAAAACAAAAAACAAAAAAACAAAAAAAAAAACTTCATACTTGTGGTGGCTGGCACAGTGCTGTGTTTATGATTCCTTGATCGTGTCTGTCAAAGGAGGATCACAATGCAGCCTGTCTAAAACAAAAATATTACAGTAGCATTACTGATTCTTATAATGTTTCTGGTAAAAATCAGTGTAACAAAACACCCCGATATTCAATGACCAAAAACAAGAACAATCACCGTGTCTGCACATGAATCTGCCATTGGTTCAGGGCTTAATTTGATGGAGTAGGACAAACTCCCATACATTTTCCCAGTTCTGTCCATAGAAGTTGACAAAATTCTGCAATACTTTTGGTGTATATTTTATCTACCTCTGTCTGGGCTATATCCCCAGCCCTATCTGATTTTTTATTTTTGAAACAGGATCTCACTAAGTTGTTGAGGGCCTCGCTAAGTTGCTGAGAGTGGCCTCAAACTTGCCATCTTCCTATCTGGGGTTATGGGTGTGGGGCACCACACTCAGCTTTTGTTCTTGTTTCTCTTGGAACCACTTGAACTTGACTCTGGTTATAGGTTTACAACTACAGTCCCCAAACTGTGCACAGAGGTGCCACAGGACACTGCATGAAGTTCACAAGGACATCAAAAGTTGTTTCCAGGGAAGCACAGGCACTCAACTCAACCTCCGTTAAAAGCTTTGGGTATTACTCCCTTCCTGTTCCTCAGTCTCAACACTAGGTCATGCTGCAATCTTCTTAGTGATGTCATGTCTTTTTAAACTGAGAGACAGAAAGTCATTGGGGTAAAAAACAGGTGTCATGTGGAAATCAGGGCACAATATGGCATGAGGCTGGGCATGTGCCACCTCACTCCCTGGTCTGATAAGTTGAGCAGATGCACAGGTGCCCTTGGTGAGGAATTACAGTCACTTAACAATGGACCTCACGATTATGAGAAAACAAAATGAGTTTTAGTTCCTTAGGATAGTAAGTCATCTCTTTTGATACCAAGAGCATGGCTATGATTTTGTCTTATGTCCTGAAGACTGCAGATCAACTCATAGAGAAATGATAAGACCTCAGACAGAACAAAGAGCTTATACATGCAGCAGAAACTGGATAGAGAACTGAGGAACCTTGAGTCCAACTCCATTGCTTCCTAGTGACGGGAGCCAGAGCAAGTCCACAGCTGGGAGCTTCCCTTTATTGCATCTGATAATAATGCTAGCTCCCATCTGCTGAGTGTTTCTGCATCATGCTTTCTGTGGGCTATCTCCCTGAGTCCTTTCAACAGCCACCTTAGGTAAGTTTCCCCATTTGTGTAGCCTCCAATGTGTTAACTGTCTAAGAGCACACACTAAGCTAGAGGCAGATCTACAGTTTTACTAGTTCAATCTCATCCCAATGCTCTTGCTACTAAGCGTTATACAAAGAAGTGTGTTATCCAAAGGGAATACTACAGCTCTGCTCTGCTTATGACACGAGATGACACCAACTAATGTAGGTGAGTGCTATGTGTAAGCCACTAGCCATAAGCTGCAAACTTCTACGAATGCAGAGTTTTCACTGCAGTTGAGTAGTGCCTTCTGAGACTGTCGCCGCACAGAATGCTCGCTAGCTTCCCCAGCTTGTAAAGTTTTTGGTGTTGGTTTTGGTTTTATTATTTCTGTCTCTTTTGTGTTAGATCATCAGCTATATTTGCTTTTTGTTCTCAGTCTTTCTATTTCTAGGTGCCCTTGTTGCAACTTGCTGAACTTAATCTTCTGTGGGTGGAAAATAAGACAGTCAGAAGAAGCACTGGGTAGATTTCTTAAATATAGAAAATATGAATTATGAAACATAATTTATGGAGCTTGCAATATTTGTTTTTGCTAAACTGAACCCTGCAGCTTCACATTTCTAAAGTTTCTGTCCAGTTTTTCAACTATTCTCTCAATAGTTGAGGTCAAAAGTAACAATTGCTTTTGAATGAATAAGATTTAATTAAATGATAAAATAAATGTCTTATTAGCCATGAGATACTGATATAAACATTTAGCATTAAAAAGACTTCAAGTGCTGGGAGTATAATTCAGTGATAGAACATTTGCTTGGCATGCCTGAGGCCCTGAGTGCCCACCCCAGCAGCATATATACGGACAATGTAGAAACAATTGTAACTCATCTACCTATATGGAAACCACTATCTTGATTCCATCCTGAAAACCCAAGACAATATTAAAAAAAAATTGCATTGCCTATTTGTGACAAACTAAAAGCATGGATTATCAAAATTAAAAATCTTTCTGTAAGTTCTACATAAACCAAAAAATTCATTTGTGTTGCTCCAGCTTTATGCCCACCTTTGATTGAGGGAATCAACTTTACATGGGGGAATTAAACTATAATTTAGTAAATGTGGGCATAATTTCCTTTAGTTTTTAGAGTACAGTTGTCTTGGTTAGTCCACAGTTAGTTTAGTGTCCAACTGCCTGCACAATCAATTGCAAACATAAAGTGTTGCTGGGTAGAGACGCTGGACAACATGTTCCTGATGCCTGCAATGCCAACGGTGTGCTAATGATGACCAAGAGGTGTGTTCGAAGGACAGAGCTGGCTCCGGATATCGACAGAGATGAATATTAGTGAAATTGTATTTGAATGCAGAAGGTAGGCAAGACATTTGGCCAAAAAAAAATGTGCCATTAAGAGATTGAGATATCCCATAGTTAAAAATCGAATGTTCTCCCTAATATGTGGAAGCTAGGGAGAAAATGGGACATAAGAGGGACTCCAGATGAAGGAGAATCTTAGGTGAACAAAGAATTTGACTTAATGGAAGGTGAAGGGGGTAGGGAGGACACCCTAATGAACATGATGTACTTTCCATGAACACATCTAAGTCAATCACTAAACTGACCTTGAGAAGGAGGGAGGAGGAGGGAGTGGGGCAGGAATTGGGGAAGGGTTAATGAGAAATGTGTGCATGGATGTCTTTACCTATACTAACTTGTACCTAAAAAATGATGTGTGATTACAATGCACCAAATAAGGGAAAGATGGAAAAAAAAAAAGATTTGTTAAAGTTACACCCGGAGATTTTGGAACTAGATAATGCGGAGCCCACTTCTATTAACCTGGCAGAAACAGCTAAGACATTTGTAGATCGGCTTCAAGCCTTGGTCACTACCTGGCACTCGTTTACCTCCTTGCTAGGAGGAGCTATCATAGCAACAGCAATAGTCATTCGAGGTTTATGTATTCTACCATTTGTTGTATGCCTTGTGATCAATGCCTATGTTAGTATATGAGCAGATTTACATGGAATAAAACTGCAAGCACTGCCTGGCACAGGGCCTGGTAGTCAATGACGGGTTCGATTTTCTCAGGGCAAATCAACCTAAGACAGGGCTGGTTGAATGACTCATCGAGACCCCATGACGGGTAAGATTAAGCACCTAGTAGGAAACGACCTAAGACAGGCACAGACCTTCGTGCATTTTAAAATAAAAATGGGGGAGTTGTGGGAGCCCAGCTGGGCCCTTTCCCCCTTGGCAGTTGCTATCTGCATATATGAGTAATTATACTGACTCTTCTGCCATGACTACATTGGCGTCTCAAAGTCTGGAGATTGCCCCTAGGATGCGTAGATGAAAGACTCTACTACTTCTTAGAAAGTAAATATATGACCCTAAAGGAGTATGGTTTTATGACTCTAGAAAGTTTGCTTTACCAGGCTATGTTAAGAATGTGGGCTATACGTGTAAAATGAAGAAGCGGTGCTATATGTGATCTGACAATGATTGATATGTCATAAATGTTTATGTAACCCTGTTGTACTCAAGAAATGTATAAAAAATCCGTGCTGAAAAAATAAATTAATTAATTAAAAAGAAAAAAAGAGATTGAAATATAGATTTTTCAAAGGAGTCATATTTAGGACTTTGTAAGCAGTGAAGAAAGGATTAGTAGAAGAATCCAGCAAAACAGATGTAGAAGATTTTACTTAATGAAGTGTTTCCGAGAGCACACCTCAGAGTTCTGGGAAATGGCCAACAGGAGCCTTGAGACTTTGGACCACCAGCTGGAAGGAAAACCTCTGCCAGCTTTCAGCACCTTCAACTGTAAACTGCAGGGTATCAGAGAGACTTTCACAGCAAAGGGGAGATGCACGACATGCAACAGATCATACAGCACATGGCCGCTTGCTTGAAACAGTCCAAAGAATTAAAAGCTTTCTGCTCAGATGTGGTTGTTCATTTGTAATATCTCTGGAGTTTCTAATTGTGCTGGGTAGAAAAAAATAGAAGCTGAAGGGAGATTATAATGATCTATCATGTTCCTAGAGTGAGGGCTGCATTTTGGATTAAAATTTGGCACCAGTTTAAAGAATACACTTCCATTTATGGGCTAAGGATCTGTAGACGTTGCTGACCTGGGGCTTGGTAGTGGTATGTTGAAGTGAGAATTGCATTTTATTAAATAGCAGCAGTTTAAGCTTTTCTTCTAATTTCAGACCTGAAAAAGAACAAAGCAAAAGTACACAATTTTCTATTTCATCCTCCCCTGTGAGTAGTTTTCTCTTCCCATTGTAGTTGACATGTTGGGGGCTTAGGCCGGCTGGCTAGACCTCGCCTCTAGATGGCGCCTGGCAGAGTGCCAGGAGCGGCTGCAGGTGGTAACATCCTAGGGTTGCCCCACGCTAGAAAGCATGCACCAGCATGCCTGGCTCGTGGCTGGCCCAGGTGAGAGCGGTGTGCGGGCACCTCCTGGCTCAAGCCCTGTGTGGCTTTAAGAGCCTCCACTTGGATTGGGAGGTTGTTGGTGGTTGGTTGTTGGATGGAGGTTGGACGACTGCTATTGGGAGGAACAGCTACGGAGAACGAGAGTGGGGTGAGAGAGACGATTGCGGTTAGAGAGACGGTTACTGTCAGGGTTAAGAGAACGATTACTGTTACTGTTACTGTTACCGCTTGGGTAACATCCTCGATCCCAGAGAGAGAGAGAGAGAGAGAGAGAGAGAGAGAGAGAGAGAGAGAGAGAGAGAGATAATAAAGAGAAGTTTGAACCAGTAACATATGGTTATCGTCTCCATTGGAGCCTCACGGTTGAGGGTCCGGCGTGGGGGACGATATTGACACACAGATATATACGGCCCATATTAAACCATGAGGGTGTTCATTGCTCCTCAGGGAACAGAGCTGTGAGTCACACTCTGAATCCACGTGCACAAAGAAAGATTCAGTATGATGGGAATTTGCATCTCACTTTTTCAATTTAATCATGCATTCACACCCCAATTTCAACTGGACATTCGGGGCCCATATTAGTCCTTCCTTATACATTTACGGTTCACTTCTCCAATGGTTGGGAATCAGATCCCAATTTTTTTTTTTTTTTTTGATGGATGCCCCAGTGTGTATCCAGTCACCCATCATCCCAAACAGCGCACTCCCTCCTCAGAAGCCCCCCTCACTCAGATGCCCTGCACATGAATGTTCTCTCTCCCTCTTTGGGCTTGCACCCCTGTACACCCTGTCTGTGTGTTCAGTCTCCTCACTTTCCTCAGGCTCTGAGACCTGATGTCAGCTCGCCCTCTCTTGCAGGGATGCCTCTGTCCCCAGGTTTATTCCTCACTGCACATTAGGCCACACCCCTGAGTGGACACTGTTTTTGCCCTCATCGGGAACTGTTTTAGTCCACATTTTCATCACTGTGACCAAGATACTTGACAAGAACGACTTGGAAGAGAAAATGTACATTTGGCTCTTGGCCTCAGAGGCTCATTCCACAGTTGGTTGATTCTAAGACAGAACAATCAAGGACGTAAGGGGTGACATAGGAAAGCTGCTCAGCAGCTGGGGAAGAGAAAGGGAGAGTCACAAGAAGGGGCTAGGGACAAGTAGAGTTCCCAACTGGGAGCCACACTCTCAGTTGACTACGTATTAGTTGGTAGCTGGGAGTGATAGTCACACCCTACCTGCTTATGTGACTGTCTACTAAGTACATTCAAATTATTAACCCATCATTGGACTTAAATAGTCAAGAGAAATTAGAGCCCTGATTAAATTATTTGCTTCTGAACATTTTTGCATTGCAATAAGGGAGCTTTTCTGAGGGGTGTTCTTTATTCAAAGCATCACAGGAGCCAAAACTTGAGGTGGGATCACTGTGTTCTCAATCATGACCTGGTGTGAAAGCCAACCTGACTTTGCCCACCTGACAGGCTCTGCACAAAAGTATTCATGAATAGAATGGGAAGAAAGAGGAAAGAGTGGAGATGGGAAGGGAGGAGGAAAAGAGAAAGAAGAAAGCAAGAAAGAAGAAAGGGAGGGAGGGAAAAAGGATACAATATCACTAAGGATGCAATATAAGATTATAAAACTTAGTTCAGTAAAATTAAGATTGTGTATTTAGAGATATTATAAAATAAAAAGACAAACTATAAAATGGGGGTCATTGTAAATATGTAACTAACAAAGAACTAATACGCAGTCTATATAAAGAAATATAGTGTATCAATGAAAAAGACAAATAGACATGTAGGCTAGAAATAATAAACAGGATGAACATTTAAAAATAAGGTATCTACATCTCATTAAATGTATGAAGAGGTAACCAATTTTCCTGTACTTATTGAAAGTCAAATTAAAACAATAAGAAATCATGCTTGAAATACACTTAAGTCCGATGAAACTAAGTGTCATGGCTGTGCCTCTGACCCCACTTCCTCCTGCTCTCCGTCCCCTTGTTTACTACTTCTGTAGGCTTCCCGGCCATCTTTGGAGTACATCAAACTGAGCCCCACCCATGTTCTTTGAATGGTTTTGCTTCTATTTAGGACCCTGTCTCCAGACAGACCCAGGGTCACTTGGGTCCTTCCCTTTGGTCTTGACCAGAGCAATACCTCAGGAGCTCCTTCAGCTCCCCCCGACTCCTCCAAAGCTTCATCATTGATTAATAAATCATCATTAATTCAATCATTCATTTCATCTTGCTTAATGTCTGTCTACTCTGATGACTGGGTATCACTTTTTAAAATTGTTTGGTCACCTGTTTTGGATGGATATCTCACATGGAGTTGATATCAAATAAATACTATTTGAATGAATAATAGAATTAATAGGAAATCCATACTCTAATCCCAGAAAGGAGATTACTTCTGAGTTGGGGTTGAGGACAGGGTGAGAAGTTGTAGAAATATGAATACCTATTACACTGTGTTTCTTTAAAGATGAGCAGCTTGAAGTCTATAATGCAAATATGTCAATAGTACTTAAGTCTCAGCTGGATATATATAAATATTTTTTTCTATTAAACTGCTTTTTTGATTTTCTGTATATTTGAAATATTGTATAATGTTTTAGCACAGACAAAAAACAACCTTAGGTACAGGTATGCTGTACTGCCATGATAGATTAGATAATAGATAGATACATAGATAGATGATAGATATATAGATAGTATGCAGCATGATTTTTCTTAAAATCAGCACTTCTCAGACATATTTGAACATGGGATACATTTCGGTTAATATTGTCTGCAAAAATGTTAGGGAAATACAGCTGCATGATCGTAAAACTATTTATGTGGAACATACTGGTTTGTGCTCACTACTGTGGCCTTTGAACAGAATTCATAGTTTATTTTTTTTTGAGATTCTATAATAGAGTTTCAGAAATAGAGGGCTACAAAAATCAATCAATCAATGTATCAATTGTTAGATTCAATGATGTGAAGAATAAAATACTTGGTTCTATATCTTCAAATAATGAGGATCCCAGAAAGTAAATATCAATACAGGAAAGAACTTTCTAATTATTGTAACTATCCAAAGACAGTTGGAAATGTTCCGATGAAGTCTAGGTGAGTGTGTTTAGTGGAGATGAGATGGTTCCATCTTGAAGTTTCTTTCCAACTCTGTGATATAAATCCATGAACGTTTCTCGTGTGCTCAGGTGAATTTGCAGCTTCTGAGCTCAATTGCCATGGAGGACCAAAGCTCCCTCCTCATCTAGTTTACCTCTGAAGGCTCTGACATCTATTTGCAAAATTTCCTCCTGCCACAGAGTTCAAGCCAGAGTGTGTGCACATATGTGAAAGGGTGTGCATGCCTTGTCTCCGGCTTGTTCAGAGCTACTGATGCGCGCCCCACAATTTCTAGACTCGTCTGGTGTTCTGGGCAGAGGCCATCGCCGGTCGGCCTCTTGGGCTGCCATTCTCGCATCATAAATCCTTCAGAAGGCTTCGCACTGTCATGGGCAATTTTGTTTTTATTGTTACTCTTTCATTTAACAGAACATGATAAATTGGTTCTGTCTACTATGCCTTTCTCAAATAGCCACTTCCTGGTTCATTATCATGATTATATGACACGTGAAAAGAATAGGCAAGGCTGAATTAATGGGGCTGCACGTGAGCCACAGAGACTGCTAGAAAAGTAAAGAGATCTGTATGTTGACAGTCATCAAGGGGGAGTATCAGGGCTCACCAGATGTCCCTGAGCTGAGACCAAAACCAAGGAGTCTTTGTTGATTTCCCCACACACATAAACTCATGCATAAGAAAAGAGTATGGACAGCTTAGTACAAAATGCAATAACAATAAAAGATAAAGGTACTTAATTTTCTCCTTATGAATCCCCAATTGCTTTCTATGTGTCCTTTATAACCTTTTGTAATAAGGAGCGTGAAAATCCAATTAATAATTTCATAAATTAATTACAAGTGTTTTTCAAATTAGCTTACCAAATATTGAATGAACTTTACTTCAGAGCACAATAGTAAAATTCAATTTCTAGTAAATTAGTTTCTTAATCCCAGAATATGCTCAATTATATGACACAGTTTTAGGTTTGGTATTTAGAGAAAAAAAAACACTTGATTATTCCAATTTTGTGATGTTAATTCATTGAAGAACATTCAGAAGTGATTTTACTATTAATGAGCAACAATAACAGAACAACAAAAGATAAGTAAATTGAGGTGAAGTAGATATTTGCTAACATCAGTAATTATTTTTCTGGGCTCAGAGTTTCACGTGTGTGCAACGAACATTTCTGTTCTGTTAGCTTTTAATTGCTGACAAGAATAACTTAGAGGAGGAAATGTTTATTTGGTTTGCAGTTTTAGAAGTGCTATGTATGGTTGGTTGGTTTCAAGGTAAAAACAACATAGTGGAAGGGTGTGGTTGAAGATGGCTCTTCAAGGAAGACAGGAAGCAGAAAGAAAGAAAGAAAGAAAGAAAGAAAGAAAGAAAGAAAGAAAGAAAGAAAGGAAGAAAGAAAGGAAGGAAGGAAGGAAGGAAGGAAGGAAGGAAGGAAGGAAGGAAGGAAGGAAGGGACGGACCAGGGACTGACCAGACCAACTCCCAGTGACCTACCTTCTCCAGCCCACACTCCCTGCTTAGAGATCCAGCAAGTCCATCCAAATTACTCATCCATTAGTGAATTTATCCTCTGGTGAAATTAGGGTCCTGATTCAATTATTTCACTTCTGAATATTGTTGCACTGTCAACACATGGGATTTCCTGGGGATCATCACACATCCAAATCATGTCTGAAAATAAAGTGACGAAAAGTTAGCATATGAAAATCATTTTGGAGTTTGCAAGGTGTTTTTCATGCATGTTCTCCTTTGATCATCCTGATTATGCTTAGGGGTAGATAGGACCTACTGTCTACTCTCTGTTTCATGTGATAAACTGGAAGGTGAAGTGGCTTTCCCCCGGAAATGCAGCTAAGATGTGCCAGGCTAGGGTTCTAGGAATCAAAATCCGTTTGATAACACTATCAGTCTGCCCATCAGTAGCCTGCCCCTCCCCCACTATCCTGTTTCCCCTATAGTTGAATCTCCTGTGCTGGCCTTGATGTGCAATTCCAGGTACAAATGCCAGGCCTTTTACAGGATACCCTGTTGCCCAGGATTCTCCTCCTAGTGAACGGGGACACTCCTGTTAGTCTCACAAAAATTCTGTGCAGTCAGCATCTCCTGACTGTCACATATTCAGATATCTTTCTTAGTTTGAAAAACTTCATGGAAATGTCCAAAGATCCACATTTCATTCAGCTTTGACATCCATCAATCTTCAATCCCTCTTCTTATTTGTTAGTTTTATGTTGTTGTGCGCTGCAATGTTTCAAAATAACCTTCAGTCACCTGTAAATGCATCAGCATACATCTCAAAGAACTCCCCTGTCCAATTTTAACCTAATTATTGTCCCTTTCTGTTATCTAGATTCCTGTATGCCATCAGTTGTTCAAAATTGTATCAACATGTCTTGTGTTGGTTTGTTCCAATGATGATATAAATGAAGTTCTTGCCCTCTAACTGATTGATTTGGTACATGACTCTCCTTTCATTTGCACCCACTGATTTTCCTCCAATCCTGTTTCTTTGCTGAAGAAACTATAGACATTTCCAAAGTCTGAATTTAGCTGAAAACATGTTGCGCTACTTAATGTGTTCCTTTTTTTTTTCTATTTCCTATTAATAAGACACAATTAGGTGTAGATGCTTGATACACACACACACACACACACACACACACACACACACACACACAGGAAACATGATTTCAGGATGGCAAGTGACTGCAATCACTTTCTGTCAAGCAGTCCAGAAAGTCTTATTGTTCCCACTTTTAGGGACAGTAGATTTACTCTTTGAGGTCCAACATCCTTCATCACTCTGTTCCAGCCGTCACAGTCCTGGCTGATTGTCTTCCCCAGTGAGTTTTACCAGGTGCTCCTGCATATTGTCTAGAACCATCACTGCATTAGGAGTAACAAAATGGAGATTTTTTTAAGTTATAAAACATCTCTATCTTGGTTGACCATAATATTTATAACAAATGTAACGTCGTCTCATCTATTTTGTTTCCTGAGTTGAAGTCCATACTTGGAAAGGAGGTTGATTCTATATTTTCTTTCACTAGTCAGTATTTAGAATAAGTTACTGCCCTAGAAATCTCCAAAGTTGACTAATATGGTCATTCATTATTTAAAAAATGATTATTATTGTGAATTAATGGAGGTGTGCACATGTGTAGGTTTATGTCTCTCTGTATTAATGTATATATATATATGTAAATATATGTTAATGGTTTTATGATAGAGTTAAATCCATAGAGTCTGACATTCTCTGGGCTACTCAAATCTTTGTGTAGCAGGCCAGTGGGAATCTATCTTTCAAGTTGGCTCTTGTATAGGCAGCTTCTATTTAGTCTGTGATAATTTCTTTGCCTTCAACATGACCAAATGTCCCAAGCGCATTCTGGATTAGGCGAAACCTTCTAAATTGCTAATATTCAGCTATTTCACACCTACAAAGAGGCAATTTCACACGGGTCAAACTAATATACATCCTGCTCCCATCCTGGAGTTGACCATCTCTCCAAGCAACCCCGTCCGTTACCATGCGGGTATTATCAGTGGAGGCTGATTGAAGCTGGCTTGTAATTACTTCAGCAGACATTTCAAAGTGGAAAAAATTGTGCATTTATAATAATTTTAAAATTTGTGTCAATATTATATAACTTTATTTTTATTTGAATTCTCTGATTTTATTTTTGTTTCTTTTCTTTTATGATAAAAACTTGTGTTCCTAATGATGTTTTATTTATCTTTTTTGAACTATCCTAGGTATATGCAATAGTCTTGAAATATTAGAATAGAAACATTAATATTACTGATAAGTCACATATGACATAACCAAATTGTTATAGATAACCAGGTGCAATATAGGATTTCTTTATAGGATTTTTTTTTTTTTTTTGGTATGGTACTGGGGATTGAATCCAGGAGCATTCTCCCTTCAAGTTACACCCATCCTGGATGTCGGAAAAGGTGAAATGATCGCCCAGGTAGGCTTCAGAAAGAGCCCCTCTTCCTCACCACCATCCTCTATCTGTGAAATATACCAGAGTCTTTGAGTATCAGCAAAGAATCACTCATAATTTGAGCTAAAATACAAGTGAATTCCACCCGTCTTATGAAGTAAAGGTGGAGGTAATCAGTCCTCTGGTGAACTGACATACTGAGGTCAGAAGAGACTGTTCCACTTAGGAAATAAAAGGTGCGAGGCACATTATTTTCTCTCTCAGCTATTATACTTTTCTCTAGGCTCTTAAGGTGTATTAAGGATGAATATTTAAAAAGGAGGCACCTAGCTCAACCCACTGTACCAGGGCAGGCTGAATCATCAAACAGTGCTGTGCTTTGTGTGTTTCCTTATTTCTCTTGATGAATGTAAGTTGTTGCTGCTCAGAATGCAATTAGGGGTAATAAATAAAGGCCTTTGCAAACAACCCAGGCATTTTAAGGCTCCCCATAATTAGAACAGCAACATAATTACATACAAATTTTAAAAACATACAGTAGGGCAGTGGAAGCATTACCATAGGATCCTAGCTTTAAAGTCAGATTCTGCCTGATTCCCGACATTACAGTTCATTAACTTTGCTCATGGTTTTCACATAAACATAATTCTAAATGCTGAACAGGCACACGGTCTCTCCATCGGAGGTTCAGTAGGCTACGACCAGGCTCGCTGCTGCATACCCTCCTGCATGCCACAGGACAGCAAAGGGCTGGGAAGGGGTGTGCTTGGGCCATTTCCTCTAGCTCACTTTGAACGGCACCCACAGTGAGTCATTTACAAGGAAACCTTCTGAGCTCCTCATTTCTCCCCAGGCACTGTGCCCTCTTGTCTGCTTTTTAACAGTTATGTTTAAAAGTCTAATGTGCACTTTGGGTTTTAGAAATTCAAGGACAATAGTAGGTCATAGATGTGGAATGATCTGAATGATAACAGTAAATGTGACCGGAATTTTACTGCCTTCCCTAGATAAAGATATAAATATAGGTCCTTCTTTTCTGGAGCTCTGGAACTGGATCCAGGCTCTGTGTGAAGAAAGAGATGAGCTAATATAGCAATAAGGAAAACCTGAACTGATTTGTCCTGTGAGCAAGATGGTCCAGAATGGACTGGAAATCCAGGACTGGACTTGGTCTCACTTAGGGATGGTGGTCCCTCTCCAGATCATCTCCCTTAACAAAGGTTTTGATCAATGCACTTTTAAAAAAGGAGCTTCACTGAAACAAAACACCTTGAGATCCATTATATAGCTGGCAGGTTAAAATCGTTGGTGAGAGGCTAGCATTGTTTCTCGGGTGGTCTTGCTGAACTGTTCAGGGTGTCCCATGCCATTGATTGTAGAATCCTTCTGGACTTACTGTTTCCCCAGGGTGAGCACCCTGGTTGCCCATTGCAGAAGACATGCTGGGGATTGCTGACACGGAGCCTGGACTCAGAATTATGTTCTCCACTGCCTCTCCCAGCAGGTGAACTGAAGCTTCTAGTCCTTTCCTCTTAAGATGTATGAGAGACAGAATACAACATCTTAAATACACCTTTCGCATAAAGAGAGGCATAAGGTACTGGACATCTCTCTGTCTTCCTTCCATTTGCCTAAAAACAGGGCATAGACTTGTGAAGACAAAAGCTATCCCACCTCCCTTCCTTCAGGGCTAGGGTTAGCCATTGAAGACAACTTTACACTCTTATTGGCCTGGAGATGATACCAGAGGACTCTATATTAAAAAGCTTTACACACTAGCCTTGATCTGCTATTTGTTTTTCATCCTCTGAGGAGTCATCACTTCAGGTGTCTCAAAACCTTTTTCCCTTGTCTTGTCATTACTCTAAAAATGTTCTGCTCCTTGTTGAAGATGCTGTACAAGCTAGAATCCAATGTCACCTTTTTGAGAATTACTCATTCCCTAGGTATCTCCCTTGTCTACATGAAATATGCATATGAACACATCTCCTTCTTTTTCTCTTGCTAATCTGACTTTTGTTACAAGGGTCCACTTCAACTACAAACTCATGAGGATGGAGGAAGAATGTATGTGTCCTTCCCTACTGAATGCAAATAGTTCAGTAGAGAAAGGGAAATGGAAAAGGGAGCAAGGTAAGACAGAAACACTGAAGCATGGAGGCTCTGCTTTCATTTCTCAGTTTTCTGGGAAATTTAATTGAATGTATGGACCTCAGTCTTCAAAACCCTCTAATGTCTAGGCTGACCCATTTATTTCTTTTTTCCAAATCTTTGCTTCCCCTGTCTCTCCCCTCTCTCTGGAGTTCTCTTTCCTGCACCCTTTTTTTTGGGGGGGGGAGTGAAGTCTTCCCTCAAGTTTTCTTCTCCAAAAGGCCATCCTGAATCATCCCTGTGCCCCTGTATGAACATCTTTGACCCTCACTCAGTCTTTTATTATTCACTCACCTTGTTGTACACACTTAGCATTTCTGCTCAGCAGCCATCTTTCCCTTTGAAATTTGGACTTCTCTGTGGTTAACTACTTTTTTTTTCCTCACTGTGACCTAGTGCTGAGAAAAAGGGTTATGACAGAGGCAGAAAATGTGTGAAGGCTCAAAGTGTGTTGAACTCTGTTGAATGGTGTCCAAATAATAATGTAACCAACTGCCTTCATAGACCACACTGGATGATCAGCCCTGCTTTTCACACAGAAAGCTCAACACTGCCACCCACAAAGGGCCAGGCTGGTCCTCATTGAAGACCGAGGGCTCCATATGTCACCTTCATTACTGTGCTTTCCCTGAAGGAGGGAAGACAGAAACTCTGTGTGTGTGTGAGGGGGGGGGGGGCACAGGGAGCATCTTGCTGAATTAGCAATTGCAGTGTAATTTTATCTTTCCTAGGTTCTTCAATTTTCTCACATGCTGTATCTCTTTCACAAGATAACTTTGCTTCACCCTGATCATTTTCCAATGAAGATTTTTGCCTGCAAAGACTTCCTCTAATGTGCTGAATGCCGCATTCTTGCAAAGAATGATCAGCTGCTTGAAAATGTGCATCAAGGCCTTTACCTGGAAAGAATTCTACGTGGATCATTACCTTTGCAGCAGACCCATGATATGCTGGGCTCCGTGGTTTGCTCGGACACCCTATGTGTCATGACATCTTTGCAGCCAGTGGACTCTGCATATTGCTACTCCAAGGACCCTATGTTCTCTGGCAATCAGAGCGACTCCATCTCTCTTGCTGGTTAACTCATCCCCCTCACAAGGCAGGACCCACAGAGAAACCAAGGAAGTTTTATTACTTTGTTCTTATTTCTGCCGGAAACTTTACTGGGCAAAATGTGGTAAGGAAGTTCACTTTTCTGTGTAAATATGAAATGCATCTATTAGCTTCTTTGCAGCAACCCCTACCCATAAAACCTTGTTCAAAATGAAAGAGACTGCAGCCATGTGGAGCAGGAACCCTTTCACCTTATTTTCTGTAGCATCATTTCATTCTTTATCTCAATTTTACTTTTCCCCGTTCAGACACTCATTTCAGAACCTCAACAAGAGAAAGTAAAGTGAACAAGAGAAAGTAAAGCAGTATAGTGCGTCAGCTAAGTGTGAAGGCCTTGGCTATGCAAAGCCAGATATAATAACTCGCACTGTTCTTGCAAACTGTGCTATCTAAGTCACTTAGTCATTCTGAGTGGACTTTTTCATCAGTAAAATGTTCTTAATAATTGTCTCCTGGGAATATTGTGGGCACAAGTGAAATAACAAACACAGAAAAAGTTAAAGTGGGCCCTCCAGCTTTGAGTGACCATCATCATAGAACACACTTTTATGATTATTATTATTTCATATTGCTCTTCCCTACCTACCTATCGTCTCCCGCGCTGGACCCCCGCCCGCAAGGACCCAAGGAGACGACAATCACGCGTTGCTGGTTCAAGCTTCTTTTATTGTGCGCTGTTTTTTCCTCCTTTTCCTCCTAGGGAGGAGGACACTACTTATCAATCCAAGCAGTAAGGGGTGGGACAAGAAAGGGAGTAGGCTTAGAGCCAATCAGGGCTTGAGCCATGAGGTGCCTGCGTGCAGCCCTACAGCTCTCACATGGGAGCATTCTCAGGCCATGAGCTCTGGCATGCTGGTGCATGCACTCTAATGTGGCACAGCCCTCCTCCAGGATGCCTATTGACTAACAGACATCCAACAGTCAGCTGCTTCTGGCACTCTGCCAGGCGCCATCTTGGGGCGAGGTTTCTCCGGGCCCGCCGGGCTAAGACCCCAACATCCCCAACACCTACCCATTCTTCTACCTTGCACCCCAGTAAATGCACACTTAGGCACTTATCCCAGAAAACTGAAAAGGCATGTTCTCACAAGTACCTGTACACAAATAATTAAGCAAACTGCAGTATATGATAGAGTACTACTCAGCAATACAAAGGATGCATGCACAACTTTGAAGCATCTCCCGGGAGCTGTGTGGAACCAATAAAACCAGTCACCAAAGGACTGTTCATTACAGCTAAAATATTCACAAAACACCATAAGTGAAAAAAAAAATTGTAGCAAGAACAGATTATTGACTGCAGGGGCTAAAAAGGGATTGGAGGGGCAGGAGGGAAGTGGGTGTGGCTAAGAAAGGATAGCTGGAGGGTCCTGGCAGTGTGGAAGTGCTCTGCATCTTTATGGCACCAATGGTACCATTCTTAGTATGATGCTCTTTGACAGTTTTTCAAGATTTTTCCATTAGAGAAAATGGGGTCAAACACAGAGGGAATCCTAGGTATAATAATCCTACATAATATTTTCTTTTTACAGCCACATGGGAATCCACAAATTTCTCAAAATTAAAACTTGTTTGCATAGGAAAAAAAGAAACTACTGAACAATATACTTGAGCAAAGAAGGAAAATGTCCCAAAGTGGAATGAATAATGCACCTTGTTTTTAGTATTTTGAAATATTTCAGAAAAAAAATTGAAAAGGAATGTGCACATTTATCAATTATAAACTTGAATAAAAAAACTATAGAATTTTATTATGGGAAAAATTTTAGTGATCTTTCAAAACACTTTTTTTCACAATTCAGAAAAAAACAAGTGACCATTTAGAACAAATTATGTCAACAAAGCGACACAGTGAGTAGGTCCCCAAATCAAGGTCCCCTAAATCCTGACCAAATTACCGCTATTAGACCACACAATTGGACATAATTTAATTAAGTGTGTGTGTGTATGTGTGTGTGTGTGTGTGTGTGTGTGTGTGTGTGTTGCTGAGAATTGAAGCCAGGAACATTCTCCCTCTGAGCTAAACCTCCAGTCCTATTTTATGTATTATTTCGAAACAGGGTCTCACTAAGTTGCTAATGGCCTTTCTATGTCACTAAGGCTGGCCTTGAACCTGTGATCCTCCTGTCTCAGTCTCTCAATTACTGAGATTACAGGTATGCACACACATGGCTTAAATTAACATTCTTAAGTGTTGGCTTAGGATTTTCTTTTATTTTCAGTTAGCTAATTACCTGGATAATATTCTTGCCTGCATTTGAGCTTGGCATATTTCAACTGAGAATGCAGAAATTAAAAGATCAGAATCCCATAGCCTGATTATTTTAGGTACGTGACAAGGAGTGTTGGGAACAGGCCGGAAGCAGGCAGCACTCTGGAAGCCCTAAACACTTGTGAGTTCTGTGAACACTGACAGAGGTTGACCCAGGGACGCTGAAAGGCACGTGACTCTACAGCTGAGATAGATCTTCTCAGATTCATGTGGTCAGTTTTAAATGGAAGACGGGGCTGAGATCTGTCTCCTCAACATGGATTATCCTTTATCATGCTAATGCATGCACTTAATCTACAACAGATCTCAAGAGGAAGGAAGAAAATAAGGAAAGGGAAGACCACAACTGGCCTATGAAGGACCCAGGAGGGCCTCAGAAGGGCAAGGGAGAGAAAATCTTGTCCATCTGTGAATTGATGGCAAGGAAACTTTACCTATCCAGTGCAGACCTTGCGACAATGTCTTCCAGACAGACAGTTGTGCAATCTTAGTGACCTTCCTACAAAACAATGTATCCAGACCTGCCTCTTTCTGCTACAGCACACACTGGAGTGTTATGGTCCCCATGGCCTCTGAGGAGAACTAATGCCCAATATAGTTGGAGAGAATAGTTTATGATTTATGTACATAAGCTCCAACTCAAGAAAAGCTGTCCTCAGCTCTTTCTCCATCTCATACCAAGGTACTATAGGTTTATAGTTCCTGTCTCATATCCCTCAGGCTTTGTGGGCAAATCCCTTCTGCTTATCACTCCTTATGAGATGTTGACATCAAAGAAATGGGCGGCAGTCTGTTACTTCAGAAACACCCACACATGTGAACACACATACATATGCAAGCACAAAACTAAAAAAATATTTAATTTCACAGACTTTTGTTCACTAAAAGTGCCATGCCAAATACTTCATGAATCTTCCAGGGAGGCTATAGAATTGGAAACGTTTGAGGTAGCTGGCTAATAGCCTTCTATTCATTCATGTAGAAGAGCCAGCTCATGGGTCCACAGTGAGCACATGCTACTGGCTGAGTGTTTGTGTATGTTGAAATTCCAGTTCCCCATAGAGATGGTGTTAGGAAGTGGGGTCTTTGGGGAGGTGGTGATGCTGTCAGGTGGAGACCTCATGATGGAATCGGTGCCCTGATAAGAAGAGACACAAGAAAACCTGCTCCCTCCTCTCTGCCATGGGAGGACACAGTGAGAAGACAGCCACCGATGAACAAGGAAGGGGTCCTCACAGCAAACAAGTCTGCTTTGACATTGGACTACCCAGACTCCGGAACCATGAGAGATGCATGTTTGCTGCTTAATCCACTGCCCTGTGGCATTTTATTACAGTAGCTAGGTCTAACTAAAACCAACAGTAGGATGACCCAGAGAATGAGGGAGGCATGGCTGGATCTCCTGGGAATGGCCCCAAGGCCGCTGCCTCCCCTCAGCGTTTCTGGAGTATCTACCTTCCTGTTCTCTCCAGGTTCTACTCCACTCTCTGAGAAATACAAATGAAATCACTTGAATCTTATTTTCTCTAAACAAAGGATAGAAAGGGTATAGGTTACAGAGATGAAAAATTGTATTAAAAAAATTACTCACACTGTGCATTTTATTTGCTTTATAGGCATTGCAAAATCGAACTCTGTGTCCATACTTATCTGTGTCATTAATATTCTCTTTCAAAGTGTGGCTTTGCTGTTCATTGTCTTTGAATTATGAATGAGTCTTCTACCTCTATATTTCATTATCCTTCCTCTAGCAAAAATAAGAAAAAGGGGGACAAAAGAGAAAATTCTCAACCATTAATAGATTCCCCTGCCAAGAAAGAAATGTTAAAACTTGAAGTGGTCCACTAAACAAACCAAATATTTATTTTATCTATTTCTTCTAATTGGAAGTAGACTATATATCAATACCTTTAAATCATCAGTTATATTGATTACATAATGTTTACTATTGAAGGAAGGGATGATTTTGTCACTTTCACTGTGGCTCATTAAAGAATGATCATTTGATGACACACAAATGGGGTGCAGCATTTTGGGGGGGAAGTAAACACGTTGAGAACTACAAATGAAGAGCTAGGCCTGGTGGTAGACATCTGTAATCCCAGTACTTGGGCGGCTGAGAGAAGAGGATTGCAGGTTCAAGGGCAATCTCAATAAGTAGTGAGACTTTCAGCCACCTAGCAAGACCCTGTTTCAAATAAAAATATACAGTTGGACGGGGTGTGTAGCCCTGAGGCAGAGTGCCCCTGGGTTCAATCTCCAGTACCCCTCCCCCACAAATCTACAGATGAAATGGAAAACTCAAACTCAAATCATACTTATGATATCCAAAGGTTTTGACTTCAAGATGCTAGGGGCCCCTGAGAGCTGGCTGTTTTGTAGGTGCAGTCAGAACTGTAAGTAATTTTATGGATAGAACAAAATGGTCCTACAGGAAGCAGGGGTCAAAAATACAAGACGAAACAAAACAAAAAATCCCCTTGATAATCTATGGCGGTTGGTGAAATCTTCTGAGGGTCTGTGCCTTCTGCAGCTACACATGCACTCCCCAGTACCCCCCAACTCACTTTGCTCCTCTTCTCCTTCTCCAGAACTTTCCTGCCTTTATGGCTGTGCTCAGGCTGGCCCCTCTGCTTCAAGGGCTTGCTCTCCCTCTTCCTGACCCTGGCACTTCTGCCTCATCTTGCAAAGGCAGCTCAGGTTGTTCTTCTGTGTCTTCTCACCTGGCTGTCACCATCATGACACAGACCCATAAAGTTATGATTTTTGTGGGTTCCCCTGATGACCTCTATAAAATTCTGTGAATTTGTCAGAAATGGGAGCTATTTCTCTTCTTGTTTCCGATGCTTGCAACTATCTAATGGATGGTCAGTTACTGTACGCGGAATTTAAATTGTTGGATCTCAGAATAGGAATCCGACCTTCATGTACAGACACAGCCGCACTGCACCCCCTTCTCCTGCATTTTTGTTGGCCTTTGGCAGACCTTCTCCTGCCTCCTGACCCTTGGATGTCTTTAGGCCTGAGAAATGTAAGCCTAAATCTATATCCAGTCGGCCGGAATGCTGAGGATGCAGGGAAAGCCACAGAAGGACAGGATTTATCTGGTTAGCCACATGAAAACCATGAATATCAATTGGCAGCCTGAGTTCTGGGTTGGTGTTCTTATCTAGCACAAGATGACCAGCTGGGTGAGCTAATTAGCCCGGAGTCCCACTTATCTTCCAAGTCAGTCAGCTGCCCTTAGCACCATCAATTCCCAGCTTTAACAATGATCCAGCAGGGAAGGAAACACTCCACAAAAGTGTTCTTTGTTGATTTCAGTAAGGGTCACATATACTCATGAGAGAGAAGTTCCCAGATAACAGACATTCTGTGCCCTGTGGTTAATGTGATTTTTGTTGTTGGTGTTTTTGTTGTTGACACACAAATCAGGAGGGATTTGTGCCCAGAGAATGATAAATGCAAGGGTCAAACGTTCTCTGCATTTCTATCATATCCTCTTACATATTCTTTTCATAAATACGCTGGAGGTTATACTCAAAAGGAGCCGTTTGAGGCAACCATTTATAGATCTCCGAGGATATCCCCAGGGGATCCTGCTTTTCAATGCTCTGCTCTTATTTCAGAAGACCTTAGAAAATGTATCAGAGTGTCACAAAGGAGCCATAGAGTTATTCTGACCCAACCATCCTCCGTGTAAATTTCCTAAAAATGATGGTACATGTTAAAAAGAAATGTGATGACAATATAATTTCTTTCACTTAAAATGAAGCATAAAATGGCAGGTACAAATGTCTGTGCCTATTTTTCTAATGTAAAAGGTTGCCAATGCATAATTCGCATTATAGTGTGATTGTATATTATGCACTTAGATGTCTTCTGCAATGTTATTTCAGAAATAAAAATAAAAGCAAAACAAACCGTTAAATATGGCAAATGATTTCCTGCATAGATTTGATTTTTAATTTGTTGGTTAAAGCAAATTCAAAGAACACTTCCATTAGGCATATTTTTAGTGATCAAGTTGAAGTTTAAAATGAAATAATATAAATTAAATTATGTCAAACATTTAATGAATTAGACCATATGATATATTCTTTTAATATACTACCTCATTCTGTATAAAAGATTCATATAAATTCAAAGGAATACAGGTTTATTTCTGTAATATTTAACTTTGCATATCTTACAATTCACACTAATTAGTGAAACCGATGTTTCCCTATCTCAATTTGCCTAATACAGAAAGGAATAGCAGGTTTTAAATATTTTATTTTAAATATTTTAAAAATTATTTAACTAACCACAGCTTATCTTATAGCCACTAAGTGCATAAAGAAATCAGGTGTAAAACAGATAAGAATAACTGAAAAGAATAATTTCATATTGCATTTTAGAATACAAATCCTTCCAGAAAATCTGGGCCAATTTATTGTGCATTCTTCTCATCCATAATTTGCATCAATTACACAAGAGAAAACTCTGTGTATGGAACAGCCAGTGACTGATGACCTCAGCCTTAGAATTAGTGATGAAATACATACACATATAATAGGAATAAAGTGAAAGCAATATGTTAAGCCAACCAAAGAGAAGGTCAGTACTGTGTCCTTGCTGAACTTATGAGCATCCCCAGCCCCTATGAGTTGCCATAAGGTCCTACCATTTGACAAATATGTCCTAAACACGTCTGTGTGCCAGTCATTTTGTTTATTTATTTGGATGCAAGTTTGATTAAGGTAAACATAATTACTGTGCTTTGAGACTTTATAGTAATGTAAGAGAGAAAGTAAAGAACTTGGACAAAGTTGTACCTAGACTAATTAATATACGAGAGGTAATTCCACATGCAAGATGGTGTACTGCAAAAGTCTTTGCTGAGTTGAACTAAGACTCAGTGGAGGCTAACCCTATCATTCTGAACCACAAGCACATTCTGCAGTCTTTATTCAGTTTAGGAAGACTTCTGGAGCCTTAGATGTGCTGATGGAGAAGGTCAAAGTGAAGTGGGATATTCAGAGTGAAACCTTTGTGCAGTTTTGACGTATACAAGGCCACCTGGAGAGGTCTGGTTACAACCTCAGCTGCTCTCTGCCTGCTGGTTGAAGGAGTGCAAGGCTCGGCCAGGTCAGAGTTATGTCTGTTAACTGCACCTGGATTTAGAATGGTCTCCACTGCCTAAGAGAGAAGACACCTGTGAAGAGGGTAGAATCTGGGCTTGGAGCTCAGTGGTTGGGTTACAATACCAGCTCTGCCATTTAACTACTTGTGGAGAAATTGCTAAGCTTCTCTGTCCCTCTGTTGCTTCACTTGTCATTGGGGTAAATGAAGAGTTTACTTGGATATGGCTTGAAAGGCATTCCATTTTGATGATGGGTTGTTTTCTAAAACTGTTTGGCAGGAGAGTATTTCAATCTTTAGAGGAAAGTTTGAGCTCAAAATAGGTTTTTTTTTTTTTTTTGTGCTGGGTGTGGTGGCACCCGCTTGTAATCTCAGTAATTGGGAGGTTGAAACCAGAGGATCCAGGTTTGCAGCCAGCCTCAGCTACCTAAGTGAGGCCCTCAGCAACTTAGTGAGACCTTGTTTCAAAATAAAGAATGAAATAGGGCTGGGGGTGTAGCTCGGCAGTAGAATGCCCCTGGGTTCAGCCCTCAGTACTGAAAAAAATAGGCTTTTGTGATGGTTAATATGAGTGGCCAACTTGATTGGACTGAGAGACAGGATTAAACGACTTCAGGGTGTACTGAGGAAATGATTAGTATATGGAACAGCAAATTGAGAGGAAGCCCTGCCCTGAATATGAGCAGCATTGTCCAATAGGCTGGAACCTGTTGGAGCAGGTGAAGGAAGAAAGAAGTGGCTTGAAGTCAAGCTCCATTTTTCCCAAGCAGGTGCATCTGCTGCTGCTGTTCTCACCTGAAGACACCTAACTCTAGTTCCTTCACTCTTCCAACATGGACAGTCACTGATGATTCTCCAGGGAGTTTCCAGGTCCTTCCGTCTTGATCCTGTGCGATCTGAGGTTCTAGCTTCTTGCACTGAGCAGCGACTGGTTCCTCCGATGACTCTCTGGCATGCAGGTGGCCACGCAGGGATTACACGACTTCTGAATGTGTAAGACAATCTGAAAGATCCCCTTTCATAATAGACATACCCTGTGGATTAGGTTCCTCTAGAGAACCTTAACTAATACATCTTCCTCGTGGAGATTCCACCTACATTGGTATCATTGCACAGATGCATTAGTTAAGGGGAAGTGTTCCCTTAAGTTAAGCTACTCTGTCCTGTAAGGCAGAAATGCATGAAAATGCTAATTCACCATAATGAGCAATACAGAAGCTAAATTTTAACATACACTATCTTATTTTAATAGGGGGAACCATGCTGGGTTGCAAAAACAGTAATATTAGAGTAAAATTCAACATAGTAGTTAAGGACATTGCTTATGACTCCAATTTCTTAATTCACCATGTGAGACACGTGGCCCTTGACCCTTTTAAACCTTGGGTCTCTTTTTTTTCTCATCCTTAAGTTGAAGTAATAATAATAACACCACTTGCCTCATAAAGTTATGAGGTTTTAAAAAGATGAAACATGAAGAATATCTTATACAAGAATTCCCCATTTTTATCACAGCCATCTAAAAGAATCTGATGCTAAGCAAGCTTCATTGCCCCAAATTTACACACCATGGAGTTAAAGTAGGCGCTAGAGAGACCATGCACTTCAGCTGTTAACAACCATATAATCACCAAAATGATCATCTGCAGATGACTTGAGACATTTCTATTCAGATTTTTGCATGGAGAGGACAATTGACTGGATAGTAAATATACTTCTAATGCCAGTATTATCTGAAAACAGTGTCAACACAACTGGCAGTCACCACATAGGACTGTCTCAGTGATTTCAGCAGATGACACGGAGAACAAGATGCTGAGTGAGGCTAGCCAGTCACAGAAAGTGAAGGATCATATGTTTGTATGTTTTCTCTCATATGGAGAAGCTAAGGAGTAATCGGGATACCAGGGGGACTTCAGATAATGGAGGAGAAACTTCAGTGGAGCCAGGGAGGTGGTCTAGGGGAGGGGAGGAAGGGGAAGGATCAATGAAGGAATCACTTCCATTGACATTCTATACATATGTGAGAATACCAAGGCCAATTTCAAAATACTGTATGGGAAAGGAGGAGGAATGGAGAGAGAGCTGGGGGAAAGCTTATCAAGTCCAATCTGCATGTATGTCACTATCACTGTGATTTATTTTATGATGTGAGACTATAATGCACCAATAAAAGTATGAAAAATATCTTCAAGTGTGAGAGCCAAGAGGCAAAGTGCAAGAGAGTCTCCAGGAAAGGAAAGCAGCCCCTGATGAAAGTGAGTGGCCAGGTAGACCTGGTTACCTGGGTCACCTAAAGTTCCAACTCTGTACAGTCAGATTATGGTTACACTAAGCACAAGGCACCCAGCACTAGGGTAGTGCCAGAGAGGAACTCAAAAGCATGGGGAAGGTCAGTGAGCATCCAGCCATAGGTGAAACGACATCAAATCTTATCCCTGCATAATCTCCCCTGTGAAAACATCCATACTTTACCAGCATTGAAAAATAAAAACTGAGTGGTGGGTTAGCAACAGATCCTAGCAAAAGTAAAGCAGATCCCTGATGGAAAATGACAGAGAATTTCCTTTAAAAGCCATGGCATAGCCAGGCGTGGTGGCGCACGCTTGTAATCCCAGCATTTGGGAGACTGAGACTGGAGGATCCGGGTTCGCAGCCAGCCTCAGCTACCTAGTGAGGCACTCCGCAACTTAGTGAACTCGGTTTCAAAATAAAGAATAAAAAATAGGGCTGGGGGTATAGCTCGG